>JASDQU010102239.1:232653-243528 GCA_032191745.1 Picea mariana
GATAATTACCGATGGGCTTAATGTATCCTCTGGAGGCAGTCATTTGAACCATAAGAAAGAATGGGAGGAGGCCATGATGAAAATTGTACACCCCAAAGGACAAGGTCATTAATGGAAAATTATCCCATGTCCAAAGCCACAAAGCGAGATGATTGTTGGGAGCATATGAAACAAACATTTCACAATTATCCACCAAACTCACATGAACTAGTTGACGATCATGCCTAAAGAATGGAAGGGGAATGCCCACATTACTAAGGGGTGACGCAAACCAGTGATTCTGACGAACGTTTCCCACATGAGCAAATAGATTTGCATAGCCAGAGTAAAGAGGGGTTGTACGGGTGATATTAAAGAGGGGAATGGATCGTCCCATCCTTAGACGACTCCACTCAAGCTTATTATGGAAATGAAATGAAGGAGAAGACTAGATGAGTGTGGGAGGAGGGAAAGTACAGGTCGAGCAAAAAGGGGCTAAGGACATGAAGGGATATGAAATGGAATTCGGTGTAATATCCCCGCTTATATAGTTGTTAGTTTTTGGTGTTACTGCAGATATGTTTTGTGTTTTCTTGGTTCATAACTTTCATCAAATAGTTTCACTACTGATATGTTATGTGTTAATTGTTGGTGTGTTTTAATGCTTATTTGGTTGTAGTCTTTCGTCAAACAGCACACAAAAAAATCATCATCGATTTGGCACACATAAAATAGGTTTATTGTATTAAATGCCAAATGAACACAACAATACATATAATGAGAATTATTACAGACTCAATAGGATCAACATTTAATAACAATAGGATCAACATATACTATCAATTATGTTCTTTATTTCTGACCTGTAACTGACTATCACAACAACAATACTCGGCAAAAAAATCAGATTTAATTGTTTGTTTCTTACTTGTAGAAAATCCATACATGGGAAACAATAGATACATTGTAACAACTTCCTTCTAGGCACCACGTACAACCTCTAATAGGCACGATTTGATGAAGGAAATGGAGATAAGTAAAGGCAATTCAAATTGTAGGAAACCATGATATGATATTTAATGATTCATCCCCCTTCTAGGAAACACTAGGGTCTGATATGAATGGTCCAAAAACCTCTTCTAGATACCCCGAGAATTGCAGAGAGAAGGTATGACCTTTCTTGGTAAATCCCACGTGCAACAAACAATGCCACAAACTCCCTCTAATCTGACCACAATATGCACTTATAGCAGCAAGAATACACCTCAAACAATAGAGGATATTATCATGAAACCTTCTTTTATATCCCCATGATCAGCAACAAGAGGTTCGACCTCTTTCTTCCACCCCACACGACTTTCCTTGAAATGAAATGGCTTCCACAACACCAACAAAACTTCTGAAAATGCCCACACAACTTAGTAAAACAATGAATCTTCCTTATGCGCAATGAAACCAGGTGAGATATCTGAGCAATATCTCCTTCTTGATCAGCTAGGGTGGATAGTTTCACCACCAAACCCAATCTGCTCAAGGGTTTTCAGCACCAAAGCTAAATAAGCTATAAGAGCTCTCCAAATTGATTTTGGTAAAAATGATCGTGAATAATGAGAGAATGAGCTCTAATCTCTCATTTATACCCTTTTTTACCTCCCCCCCCCCCAATTAAATAATATAAAGTGACTTTATAAGTCTTTATCTAATATTTCCCCCAAAGTCACCTTATTAATTTATTCAACATTTTAACTCCAAAAAGTGATTTATTTTATTTTAAAACATTTTCGAGCACTGGAAGTCACTTTTCATCATCCCAACATTTAAAGATTTTCATCCTAGTTCTAACGAGCTATAACACTAAGGTTCCTCCTTCAATGATTCGATTAAAATAAAAAACTTAGTGAAATTAATTAAATAATGCTCAATATTACTCTCAAATTACGAGAATGGTCATAATGCATCAGAACTGAAAACTAATTGCGTAGGAGTGATCTCGATGATAAAAGATGATAAACGGACCTAATTGGACATCATATAACTCTTTTAAAACCTCTGATCTCATTTATAACATCAAATTACCCCTTTGATTAGACTAACACAAACCTCAAAATTCATCTCCAATTGCAGAGCAAAAGAACCCGCAAAAGGGGACATTACAGTCCTCCCATCCCAAAGATTGTTTGTCCTCATGCAATGCCATCACAACCTTTTGATAAATAGGCTGAACCAAATTGAAACTGAGAATGATCCCAGGGTCCCAAACTAACATGAAAGATGTGAAGCACTCTCTGCTCAAAGCATTGTCCTACAAGGTACTAACACAAGAGGCCTCATGGATACTATCGACAAGTAGAGCAATCAGATACTGGAAAAACTCGGTCCACCCCTAAGAGAATTGCTCTTCTAGAAAACCAATCCAATGCACTATAGAAGTGAACTCCTTAAATTAAAAATTGGCTCTCTCATCTGTTAGAAAAAATAGGATCGTTGAGCAATAAAATAAAAACAAATGTTGAAATAAGACATAAAAGATACATAATACAATAGAGACACAAATATATGTGGTTCACCCTGTGTGGGCTACATCCACCAGAGAAATTTTTAGGTGCTTCCTTTATTATTATCTAGAAATTAAGGGATACAACCTACAACACATCGACTGTAACGTCCTCTTCTTTATCTCACAGTCTCCTCTCTTATAATACAATATTCACTCTCATACACAGCTACAATACAATGCCATCATACAAAATGGGTTTCCTTTTTGGGTGAAAACCCTAAAATAACTTATATCATCAGATATGTCACCCCTTCATTCAAGGGCCAGCCCCCGAACCCTCGGCAAAAGGGAGCTATGCATACCTACATATGAATTAGGAAGATACTCAGAATTCACAACCAACAATCTTCCACTTGGAGATTAATCACAACAACTCCACTGTTGTTGTACCTGCTGGACTATGATCCACCTTGGACCCAGAAAACTTCTCATCTTCACCTTCTTGCTTGAAGACCAACTTAAACTAAGCAGGAACTCAGTTTATCCCTGGTTACTACCTTTGTTAACATGTCTGTGGGATTTTGGCTAGTATGTATCTTCTCCAACTTTTATTGTCCATCTTCCAAAATGAATCGNACCACCTTGGACCCAGAAAACTTCTCATCTTCACCTTCTTGCTTGAAGACCAACTTAAACTAAGCAGGAACTCAGTTTATCCCTGGTTACTACCTTTGTTAACATGTCTGTGGGATTTTGGCTAGTATGTATCTTCTCCAACTTTTATTGTCCATCTTCCAAAATGAATCGTATGAAATGGTACTTGAGTTGCATATGCTTAGTCTTAGAATGGAAGGTTGGGTTATTTGCAAGATGAATGGCACTCTCATTGTCATAGTACAACCTGTTATTCTCCTGCTTATTTCCCAATTCCTTCATAAACCTTTGTAACCAAATCATCTCTTTATTAGCCTCTGTAGCAACAACATACTCTGCTTTCGTTGTTGAAAGTGAAACAACCTTTTACAGTTCAAAATCCAACTTATTGTTTTTCCACCTACAATAAAAATATACTTTGTGGTGCTCCTCCTGTTATCTTTGTTACACATTATTTTGGTCACCTCGGTGATCAACTGACAGCATGTGTTCATGTTCCTTGAAAATATTAAAAGAGACTTTCTCCATGGGAAAAGTGGTTTGCTTTCCTCTTTCAAAAACCATATCAAGGAAGGTCGTCGCACCCTGCTATATGCATGGGGTGCAATGATGCCTGATCGTCGCACTCTGCCCTAAAACTAGACTGCGACGTCATCCCATGTTGCTTGTGCATAGGGTGCGACAATGCTTAAAGCATAGGAAAAGTCAAATTTCACGAATGTTCTAGAAGGGAATCTTTTAGACGATGAGGTGGCCTCCAATCGATTTGGATCTTAGTTGCTTCTCTAATTTAGTGGGATCATCCTATTCTCCTCATCCATCTCTCTTTCACACTCTATAAAGAGGGATCTCTCATGGAAAAGGCTAAGGTTGAATAGGCTAAGATTTGCATGGAGAGTTTTACTTCAGATTATGCTTGAGAACTTTGCTTTAGTTCTTCAAGTCAGATTGTGGATCTTTTTCATTCAAGGCATTGGAGCAAAGGTGTTTATGTTGAAGCAAAGATCCATTGAAAGGGGACCTTCTAACATCAAGGCATAGGTTGTATTCTCCACTTTCCAATTAATGTAATACATCATTACATTTCTTCCCTATAAAGCATCTCGTCTTCTATTGTATAATTCCTTGATCGTGTGCATAGACTTCATTAGAATGCATATATCTTTGTTTTCCCTCTTTGTTGGTTTGTGATTCTTAGACAGGCTCACCATTATGAAAACCTAAAGAATGAGCTACAAGGATGACACTAGCAAGGATCAAACGTCATTTAAAAGGTATGTCACTTGTACATCTCTAAACTACTTTATATGGCAATGAAGTTTAAGGCGAAGTATGTATTTTGTTCTGTTTTGTTCTAGTTTCTTGTGGAAGTTAGGGAGATCTGTTTTAGTGCTACACTTATCGATTAGTCCGATAACAAAATTGGCGACCATATTGGGGATATGACTTTCTTTTGGTTTTTTTCTTCTTATTTGCTTTTAGCTTGCCTTCTTTTGGTTAATTTCATTCTCTAAGTCTGTGGATGATCCATTTTGACTCTCTGGGTCTGAAACTTCAGTGAGAATTTTTGTCTTTCTTCCCATTTTCCTTTATTTTCAGAGATCGTCGCACTATACTCTATAGAAAGCCTGCGACGATCCTTTGACGTCGCACTCTATTGGTGAAAACCAGTGTGACGACGCCGCACTATACCTTATTGGCAGCATGCGACGACCCTAGATCGTCGCACTGTCTTCCACAGCAACCTGCGACGATTCCTGTAAGAGTTGTTGGAGATATCCTTTTCCTTTTATCTACCCAGTCTTGCCTCTATTGCCTGGGATGAATTTTTGACACTAGTGAATGATTGATTTTTGAAAATTGAAAGTTTTCTTTGTAAATTTTTCAAGTTTTGCTTTCGATTTTTGTCATAAGGGTATAATCTCTAGATCTTGGTCCTGAGTGCTTGTTCGACAAAGAATCCTTGATTTATTTGGATTTTTGGATTGTTTTTACTTTCTGGATTGTTAGTTGATTGAGAGACAGCTTTTGTTTGCATTTGACAAAAGGTTTTCTTATCATTTCATTTTTGTCTACATTATGAACTTAATTTGGGAATAGTGTTGAGAATGTGCTAATTTTCTTGGATTATGTTTTCTTTTCTTCATTACATCTCTGATCTGATTTGAGAAAGAAATAATTGAAGTCATTCTTCTTTTTAGTAGTCTTTTACAAGAAAATTGTTGCATTTGAAATATTTCTTCAAAGAGACAAATTGGAAATTTAGCAGTTTTTGGAAAATTGTTGCATTTGATCATTTGGTATCTTTTTCATTCAAAGATTGAGAAATTGTGTTTCATAGATTTTGTATTTCAAAAAGAGATGCCTTCTCCCTACTGTAATTAGAGTTCATCGAATTAAAATATTGCATAATCATCTCTTCTTGAACTTTATTGGGTCAAGGTCACATACATCATTAGTTTCATTTATGTTTTCCTTTTGAGTAAGCAACAACCTTTAAAATACAGCGCAATTTTAAAATTTATAAGCAACTTTTGTTTTCTAGAAATTCTCTACACCAACATTAGCTAAGATAGTGCTTTGGAATAGGGTTGTAAGGCACACTCTCCAAAGCATCAAAACACACAATTGTATCTTCTAATAGGGAGAGTTCAAATCCACTTGCTACATTTTCTCCTGCGAAGCCCTTTTAACACAAGGGTCAATCATGAGGTCGCATTAGGACTAGCAGAGTTACTCACCCTGATTTGTTGGTCTTAGTGTAGAGATTGTGCATATTATTGGGGGTCACTTGAGAAGAAAATCCTGTAAAGACCTTCTCGAGTTGATTTCGGGCTTAAATACCCTGCCTTTGCGTGTGGATCGGACTATCAATTGTTTCCCCAAGCATCGTTGTCGTAATTGGTAACCTTGGTGGCCTATCTCTTTAGGGCATTTACACGAGGTGACTGTGGAGGGGAAAGTCTTCATGGTACCTGGAATCGACGTTGGCCAAACTCACTCGGGCTCCTTGGAGGGTATACCCACAATTATGTGTGGGAGCTTGCACCAGGGTGTAAGTCTGTTAAGCAGGTCGTCAACGTAACTTTTCCACCCACTTTATCCCAGCCCTTTCATGTCTTGATTTCACGACATTGGATTTCATCACCAACTAGTGACTTTGAAATAAGAAGGTTTGTTTGCATGCTTGATTTCTAGATTTTATTAGTGAGTGTTGTTTATTTCTCCAGTTGGCCATAGATTTGTTTTGTTCTTTATTTGGTGTGGCTAACATCATCCCTTGTCATTCACGTAGGATGCAAGGGCTACCTCTAGAAGATCTGGAAGATTACGTTCCTTTTCTTCCTAACTCACCAGAGGGTTCTCTTGAAGGAGCAGTCAATAACGACATAGCCTCTACGATTGGAAGTTCAACTCCATTAGAGGAGTCAATACTTCCCGTAAATCCATTATTAAGTGTTGTACAAGATCCACATTTGCTCCAGATAAATTCATCGAGAGACGTTGTTGTTGACGAGTATATTGAAATACCTATTGGACCTCATGCTGATTCTGGTGTAGATGATCCACTTTTTCAAAGTGAGTCGTTTAGAACTCTGGTTCATATTTTTGGAATCTTTAATCCTAGCTCTGTCCCTATTCGTTCTTTTGGAGGATTTCTTTGGGACAAAATATTTTTGATAAACTAGGAATGAGTCCTAATCAACCTATGGCATCACAAACGCCTATGACTTCCACTACTTATACAGTACCTTTAGATCATTTTACTGCCACAACCAGTAATGCTGTCACAGTTTTAGACCAATTATCGGTTGGTTATCACTTGATTCTTCCTCTCCAACTTGCTAGCTCTACTATGGTCCCACAAGTTACGCATGTTTCTTACGGAAATACGATTATCACTCAAGCTCCTATTGGAACACCACTTCCTCTTAGATCAAATCTGTCACTTCCCCTTGGGTACAATGCTTTGAATACTTTCATTGTTATTCTTGCCCAAAATCCATCCGGAGGGTCTAATATTTTTGTTCCTCCTGGGTATAATGTTGCTAGTCATTTTGTTCCTACACCTACCCAGGTACTCTCCGGGGGACCTTACATTCCTCCTCCACCTTCGCGTGGAGGATCTAATTGCCCTGGCCCTAGTAGCTCCAATCAAGTTGGAGGCACCAATCATTTTGTCGCTTCTAGTTTTCAAATTCATGTTGGAGGTCAACCTCAGGTTGGGGGGCAACCTCAAGTTGGGGTGCACCCTCAAGTTGGAGGCCATAACCCAGTTTATGGACAAAATATACCTGGATTACAATCTCAACCTTGGAATCTTCCTTTCCAAGGGAATCAACAATCGTCTGGGGGGCAACATCCTCAAGAACCAAGTACAATAAAATGAAATTTAATCAATATATTATAGCATATATGAAAATGTTGCTCACAAAAAGATGCTAAGTTGCACATTTTTGAACCAGTATTGCCCAAAATTTGATCAGAAATTCAGAAAATTGTAAATACATTCAAAAACTTGATTTAAGCAATATAAAATTGTGATTTCACCAACTATTACATTGTTGAATTCATGAAAGTTTTAGGAAAGTAAAAAAGGTAGAACTTTTAGACTATGCATATTACATATATTTAGGTTTTATATGAGAGGTGCATTCTATACTTTTTTTAGTATTAAGATATTTTAAATATTTTCTCACTTTAATATTTATTGAATGTTTCAATCCGATTTTCAATTTTTATATAAATTTATTAAAATAATATCTATATAGAATTAAGAAAGGCATAGTAAGCTTTCGAGGTCTTTTAAGTTTGGGCAACTTCATCCAAATTCAACAATGTAATTGTTGGAGAGATCACAATTTTACATTAATTAAATAACAATTTTGAATATATAAATGAATTCAACACCCTCAAAAACTCTAGGACATTCAAAATATATAATCTCAATCATTGAAATTTGTAATTTTCTGAATTTTTGATTAAATTGTAAGTAAAACTCATAAAAAAAAATGAGTAATTGAACAAAAATAAATAAATAATTGTTTAGATAACACCATGTATGAAAAACACACATATTCATTAAATAAAATATTGAAAAAAGAGTAATTGAAGTAAGATATATATAGAGAGAGAGAGTGTTTGCATAATACTATGAATTAGTAAGAAATACATAAATATATTAATTAAATAAAATATTATCAAAACTTTTTGAGAATTATAAATACAATTCCATGTAAACTCTGTAAAAGAAAAGCAATCGATGGTCCACGAATACCAACGAAAATTTAGTCGAGCACCAATAGCATATTATGTTAACAACTTTGTGATTGTCTATTGTTTCTTGTATGTTGGGCTTGGCTCATAAGTCAGTTTTTGCGATTGCCTATGTAGCCAAGTCCTCTTCCACCTGGTAAAAAAAATTATGTGCACGTAAAACCAAATCAAAGGAAAGGAAAGGAAAAAATTGGGTATAAATATTTGTTCGCACTCTAGTATGCTTACCCCTGCAATAAGAAAAAGATATAATCCGCCTGGATATCTTTCTTCTTCCACGTTGCGCAATCAAATTTAGCGGTTGGAGAACGAAGAAATGATTAATTACTTCGTACGTTTGGGGTTTGGCATTTTATGTTCGTAATAGCTACCATATTCCTATCACTGAACATCAAGCCTAATTTCAGATCTTTGTAAATATAAATAGGATTTCGCATAATCATACAAGCTTTATTTTTTTACATTCTAGACAGTCTTGTTTTTTTACACTGAACATCAAGCCTGATTTCAGAACTCTGTAAATATAAATAGGATTTCATATAATCATACAAGCCTTATTTTTTTACATTCTAGACAGTCTTGTTAGCAGTTTGTAGATGAACTTTGTAGTAGCTATGGAAATTGATTTATCTAAAATGGCATTATAGAAAGTGCCTTTGCCTTGCTTATGTATGTTGCGCCAATGTAAGTATCAACTCAAACTTATAGTACTGTGTTTATTGATAAACTCAAAGTTAACAAGGAATTCAGTACTGATAAAGTCAAATTTAACCAGGAATTCAGTACCGAGTATAATGTTTATTGTTAACATTTTATTTTATGGAATTTTTCGTACTCAATATAAGTTAACAAGGAATTCAGTAGTGATAAAGTCAAAGTTAACAGGAAATTCAGTACCGAGTATAATGTCTATGGTTAACATTATTGGTCAACAGTACAACGTTTAGGAGGATAATAGAAACGATAACAACAGACAGTTTCTTAGGGTTTCCATATGCGATAGCGCTCTTCAAGTGCCTTCTCTACACGTTGTATGGGTCACCTTTAATTAGCAATGGGTGGGATAACATTGTTGTTATGGTTATCAATAGCAATGGCCTTATTTTAGAGTTTTGTTTCGTTTGCATCTATCTCACTTTTGCTCCAGTGAAATTCCAGGTATTATCTCATATATTACTTCAATATAATATTAATTTGAGTTTATTTGTCTAAATAATGTCTTATTTCTAATATAATAATAATAATAATAATGTATTTTTAAGGTCACAGCCAAGCTAAACATCAAACTGGTGTATGAGACCCCCTTGTTTGTGGGACAAGGGACCGGGACAAGGGACCCCCTCCGATCAACGATTTCACTAGTAAAGTGTGCGGAGGTATACATACCCTACTCCCCTTTGGATTTGAACTTGTGACCTCTAAGGAGGAAACACGTGTTCTTAACCATTAGGCCCACTCAAGTTGTATAATAAGATTACTAGGAGGCAATTAGCAGTAGATAAACAGCTTAAAAATTCACATTGCTCATATATATTTTGTGCAGAGAAATATGGGGACGATGTTTGTTGGTGTGATCGTGATGTTTGGCACTATTGCAATAATTTCCTTTTGTGTTGTCCATGAGAAAAAGCATAGGAAGGTCCTTGTAGGAACTGTAGGAATGATGGCCACTGCTACTCTCTTTGCTTCTCCACTATCTGTAATTGTATGCACACTCTCTGTTGCATTTATTTTCATAATTTTGTAAGTTACATATTGTGGAATGAAAAATCTCCAAAGATTTAGTGGACCCGATTTCAACATGTTAGTTGTATTGATCATGTCTAATGTTATTAATTATAATAATTTTATACAAAAACAGGTAATTCAAAACAAGAGTGTGGAATTCATGCCGAGTTTCTATTTATCATTGTTTGGTTTCCTTGGGAGTCTCTAATGTTATTAATTTTAATAATTTTATACAGAAACAAGTAATTCAAAACAAGAATGTCTAATGTTATTAATTTTAATAAATTTATACAGAAAGGTAATTCAAAACAAGAGTGCGGAATTCATGCCTAGTTGTTATTTCTCATTATTTGTTGTCCTTGGAAGTCTGTAATGTTATTAATTTTAATAATTTTATACAGAAACGGGTAATTCAAAACAAGAGTGTCGAATTCATGCCGAGTTTCTATTTCTCATTGTTTGCTTTCCTTGGAATTATGTTGTGGTTGGTGTATGGTGCTCTCAGTAGAGACATAATCATCACGGTAATATATAGTTCTTAGTATATATGTGAAAAATCATGTATATAAGCTCAATCATATAATTTATTGTTATTTTCTACATATTTTGCAGACACCAAACTTGAGTAGAGTCCCATTGGGGTTGGGTCACATGATATTACAATGTATCTATAGAGACAAAAGAAGCCCACTTGTTGAAAATGCAAAGGTAGATATAGGCGAGCAGCTCGAATCGATCAC
>JASDQU010102240.1:96326-117600 GCA_032191745.1 Picea mariana
TTAAGAGTGTACGTGATTACTTATGATTCTTTAGAATTTTGTTTCTGTGCTCGAAAAGCATTAAGAGAAGATTTCCAAGATTACCATACTTTTGTTGAGTTAAGGGGTTAGGAAGATTGGTAGTGTGATAAATATTTTGAAAATGAGATCTAATATGGGTATAGGCCGGACAATCTAAGAGAAAGTTCTTTTCATCTTCAACCTTCTTAGTGTCACAAAGGTGACACACTCTTTCAACCCATGGCATTTTAGGAATTGACCAACGCCCAGTTTCACTATGGAGCTCGTGAGAATTTGTTCTTATCTTAGCAATGGTTTTTTTTTCTTTACACTTGGAAAAACAAATAGATAATTTTGATCTTCTAGATTAGGGTTGATTACATCTTTATAATACCTTAATTTTCATTTCTCCTCTAACTCTTTATCACACCACATTGTTTCCTTAAATTTTGATTTGACGTTTTTTTTCAATAGTATCTTTTTTCTGCAAAATGGTTTCTTCCATGATTCCCCAATAGTTTAGCCAAGACCAGGTGTCTTTATGTCATCCTCGCTTGAGTCAATGGTGGTTATGACTTGATTTTGAAGCAATTTTAGGTAGCCTCTTGTCTTCCATGTTGTTTAACTTCTTGGATTCACGAGAGATACTGCAACCCCAAACTTCACATCCATAAATAATAACAGGTGTAACAAGAGTCTCAAAGAGGAGTTTCTTCTTATCTCATCTCCAAATATCAACTAATTTACAATTGTTTCCAAGCCCATAATAAGCTTTCCACCCCCCAATAATCCTTTTCTCAATGCTATAATTCCAATTGAGCTTGTGGTGAATATAAATTCCAAGATATTTGTATGATCTCACTTCCTCCATGTTGTTGTTGTCATATACAAAGGTATCATAATGGATATTATTGGATTTAATAATCATGACCTTAGTCTTATCAGTATTAATAGTAATACACATATTGGAGCAAAACTCCTTGAGGATTCTTAGCTGGTTTTCAATATCATGGGGACTCCTTGCCATAAGAATGATATCATCGGCATAAATAAGAATATTGATGACTATACTAGTGAGATTAGGGATGACACAACCTTCTTTTTCCAAGCATTCCTTTAACTTATCAATGTATATGCCAAAAAGGGTAGGCGACAAGGGACAACCTTGTTTGACTCTGACATTGCAGTTAATCTATTTTGACCAGCCCTCCATGTTTTTAAACTTAGAAATAGTGTTCTCATACATCCTTATTGCAGAAACCCTCAACTCCAGAGACACTTTTATCTCTTCCAACCTATTCCAAAGGTTTTTCCTAGGAACCATGTCAAAAGCTTTTCTAAAGTCAACAAAACAACAAAAAGGATTGGTTTTAGTATTGTGAAACTCCTCTGGAATGACCCTAAAGGTAATAAGATGGTCCATAGTTAAATGATATCTTCGAATCCCATCCTAGCCTTTAGCTCTTTTACTGTGAATTTCTAGCCAAATGCTAATCTTGTTTTTCAAAATAATTCCATAAATCTTGGCTAAAATCGGGCTAATCATAATGGTCCTATAATTAGAGGGGATGATTCTATCCCCATTTTTAAAAATAGGAACTATGAGGATTTGGGTCCATGGTTTAGGGAAGGCCTTCTTGACTGCTAAATTGAAGAGCTTGTGTATGTGAGGGATAAGGATTGGCTTTACGATTTTAAAAATTTCAGCTTGGTAGCCTTCAATGTCCTTAGCTTTCCTATTTGTGAGTCGCTTAACCCCAAACTCTATGTCATATAAATAAAAAAATTCTTCTTTTGTAGTGACAATAGGAATGGTGTCCATAGTATTAGGGAACTCGTAAAGACTTTTAAGGTAGGAATTCCAATCTGTTAAGGGAATCCTATTATTTTCTTTAGTATTACGTTTTAGAATTTGGCTCCAGAACTTCTTAGGATCCAACTTGTATAGTTGTGAAAGTTGCTCTTGCCTTTTATTGATATAGTATCTTTTTTTCCTTTTAATTAGGTCTTTTTACGTATTGATCTTATCGAGTTTTAATGGCTCATTAGAAGCATCCCTAATGTATTTCCTAGAAATTTTACATTCTTTATCATACCAAGGGTTGGTTGTTCTATTATTATTTTTATAGGACACCTCGAAAGAGAACTTGTTAATAGAAGTGGAAAGGTTAGTTGTAAAATTATGATAGAGTTCTTCAATGTTGTCCTTATAAGTTAGGAGGTTTAATTTACTATTTAAATCCTTTAATAAAATGTCAACTTTACTTTTGTCAAAGAACAAATTCCTTTGATTATCAGAATTCTCTTCAATGGTGCTCCTATGCATGGAAAATTTTAGAGTTAGGGTTAAAGGTTTATGATCAGAGTCAGGCTCATGGTCATTTAAAAGGTCAAAAGTTGCTATTTGGTTGGAAACGGGGATATCATATATCACATAATTTACAACACTACTACCTATCCCATGAATACATGTCATTTGGTTGGAGTTTGGCCACTTCATTACTCCATTGCAAATTATTAGGTCTTGAGAGCTGTAGAGCTTAACCAACTCAGTACCAAACCAATTCTCAATTAGGTCTTCNGGATAAGGATTGGCCCTCCGATTTTAAAAATTTCAGCTTGGTAGCCTTCAATGTCCTTAGCTTTCCTACTTGTGAGTCGCTTAACCCCAAACTCTATGTCATCTAAATAAAAAAATTCTTCCTTTGTAGTGACAATAGAAATGGTGTCCATAGCATTAGGGAACTCGTAAAGACTTTTAAGGTAGGAATTCCAATCTGTTAAGGGAATCCTATTATTTTTTTTAGTATTACGTTTTAGAATTTGGCTCCAGAACTTCTTAGGATCCAACTTGTATAGTTGTGAAAGTTGCTCTTGCCTTTTATTGATATAGTATCTTTTTTTCCTTTTAATTAGGTCTTTTTACGTATTGATCTTATCAAGTTTTAATGGCTCATTAGAAGCATCCCTAATGTATTTCCTAGAAATTTTACATTCTTTATCATACCAAGGGTTGGTTGTTCTATTATTATTTTTATAGGACACCTCGAAAGAGAACTTGTTAATAGAAGTGGAAAGGGTAGTTGTAAAATTATGATAGAGTTCTTCAATGCTGTCCTTATAAGTTAGGAGGTTTAATTTACTATTTAAATCCTTTAATAAAATGTCAACTTTACTTTTGTCAAAGAACAAATTCCTTTGATTATCAGAATTCTCTTCAATGGTGCTTCTATGCATGGAAAATTTTAGAGTTACGGTTAAAGGTTTATGATCAGAGTCAGGCTCATGGTCATTTAAAAGGTCAAAAGTTGCTATTTGGTTGGAAATGGGGATATCATATATCACATAATTTACAACACTACTACCTAGCCCATGAATACATGTAATTTGGTTGGATTTTGGCCACTTCATTACTCCATTGCAAATTATTAGGTCTTGAGAGTTGTAGAGCTTAACCAACTCAGTAACAAACCAATTCTCAATTAGGTCTTCAGAGCTTCTTTTGTAGCTATTAGATAAAACAAGGTCCTCATCTAGCCATAAAGGATTATGGTTGGACTCATCACTTAAAAGAGTAGCTTTTTTAGTTGCATTCCTAACATTAAAGTCTCTTAATAGGAGGATATTACCTTCATTTTTCAAATTATAAATATCTTGTTCTAAATTATTATAGGGACAATTTTTATCTAGATTGTTTTTCTTATAAAAAGTAGAATTAATAGGTGCAAAATAAAAAATTGCTATATACATCTTCTTAGCATTGGTGTCTGAAATTTCTATCCAAATGTATTGATTAAGAGGGTCAATCTGATGAAGTTGAATGTGAGAAGAAATGTTTTTTCTAATATAACAAGCTATGCCTCCTATCACTCTACGGTAGGATTTTTTGTACCATGCCGACCACAAGACAAATCCTTCCATGTTAGGGGCCTTAGACTCCTCATGCTCCCAAGTTTCAGCTAGACATATAATATCAATATCACTCGGGATCCAACTTAACATAGGACCTTTGCACCATGGAAAGCCACGACAATTCAAAAAATATATTTTTGCATATCTATATATATGTATATAATAAAACGTTTTTAATTTTTAAATGAAAGTGAGTGTTTTAATTTTATTTTCGAAATGTTTTTTAAAATAAATTTTTATCCTAGGAGTTTTTAGTATTTCTTAAAAAAAAAAATATTTTAATTTTTTTTTAATATTTTTTCGAGTTTTTTTTTTGGGTTTCTTCTCATTTTTTTTTCTTTTCATTTTGAAGTTTGAAGGGATTTTTTTATTTTTCTTCTTTTTTAAAAGTATTTTTTTTTCTTAAATTATTGTTTTCCGGGAAAAGTTTAATTTTTTTCCATTTCTTTTTCACATTTTTAATTTTTTGTTTTTAATTTGGATTTTGAATATATATTTTTTAAATGTATTTTTGTCTTTGTTAAAAAAAAAAAATTGTGAAGATTTTCTTATTTCTCTTTATTTTTTTTAATGTAAATTTAAAAAAAAGAAGAAGTTAACAAATAAATTTTCAGGTGACCATTTAGGATCCAATTTTGGGTTTTTTATTTGCATAGGGATTTGTTGTCAAGGGCACAGTTTCAATTAGGTCATAATTATTTGAATATTTTTCTTTAGGTAGCATCACGTTTTTATTTAGGTGTTGATTTTAAGGTTTTTCTAAACAACTATTTTATGTTTTAAGGCAATGCTTGAAAAAAATTATAATTTTGACCTGGTTAGAAAAAGTGGTTCTACCTGTGGCACCACTTTTTGATTTGGGGGTTGATTTTAAATTTTTTCTAAGAAACCATTTGATTCTTTAAGCCTTTGCTTGAAAAAAGTTGTAATTTTTACTCGGTTACAAAAAATGGTGCTACTAGTAGAACCACTTTTTGATTTGGGGGTTGATTTTCATATTTGTTATGCAAAAATATAGGTTTTAAGGGCTAGAGTTCTTGTTTTGAGGTCACAGTTCTCATTAAGTTGGTAACTTTCTTCCACGTGTCATTGTTAATTGTTATCGTGTTTTGTCTTGAGAATAATTTGGGTCCATGTTTCAAATGTGAAACTCATGTGGACCATCCACTCAACGATTGATTAAATCTAAACTGTAGATTTGTTTAATCAACAAGATAAACATTATGTATTCGCTCTTGGTCACATGCCAAAGTCATATGGAATATGAAGTTGTGATGGGTTGAAGTGCTAACCGGAATAACACCTAGTTACAGGGGTGGTCACGTGGTAAAGAAAAGAAGTATCTTCAGGATGGAATATAGAACATGCCTTGCCCCATGTTTGTCTAGCGGTTGGTCACAATGTTTGTTCCTATGGGAAAAGGGGGCTACATGTTAGCACCTACCCAATTCTCGATACAAGAAATGCACCAGAAAGATAGTTAAAATCTCTAAATATGATCTATTAGAGGATTGCAAATGCAACATAAGCAACAGATCAAAATAGAAGAGTCGATCCATGACTATGATTGACTCATAAGTATTAAAATATCTGATCAAATTAAGAATGAAGACAAGGAAAATGAGGTTTGAAGCTGTAATTGAAAATCTTTTGTGAAGATTTTATAAATAATAACAATAGATTAAATTTGTTCTTAAAAACAACATTATTATTATGAAGAGGCACATTGATTCAATGATATTTTACAAAGAGACCCAATGATTCAATGTCATACACCTTTTATAAGACTATACAAACATAAATATATGGTAAAGGAGAGTGTCTCTGTGAGTTAATTTAAAAGATAAAAAATAGAGGCAGAGTCCAAGGAAGAATTTGACACCTGAAACATACACATGAAGTGAGGGAGGAAGGGAGGAGAAAGGGAGGATTGGAGTCCTCTATAGGTTGGATCCTAAACAACAGGGAGTTGCAACTTCCTCAAGTTGTTGCTTAAAAAACGAGGATAAGAGTCCTCTATAGGTTGGAGCCCGAACAATAGGGAGTTGCAGCTTGCTCAAGTTAGTTCTTGAAAACATGGGATTGGTGTCTCCTTGAGTAGGTGATAAAAAATACATGAGATTGTTGTCTCCTACAAGTTTTAGCTTGTAAAATAAATATAAATTTTATGATTGTTACATTGAAAATTCTATGTACTGTACTTTGTTGTTGATAAATTGTTATGGTTAATAAATTTTAATAATTAAATAATTGATTAAAATTGTGAAAAAGAAACAAAATTGATTCACACCCCCCCCACCTCTGAGTATTGAACAAAATTTGAACAATTTTTATTAGAGTAGGTTCCTTCACCACGGTTTAATCACTGGAAGGTAGATTTTGAGAAATCGCAATGGATCAACAAGAAGGAATGTCCTCTAACTGAGCACCATTGTTCAAAGGAAATGATTATGCATTTTGGATTATAAGGATGAAAAGTTATCCAGTGGCCCTTGGTTGTGATGTTTGGTTATCTATGGTAAATGGTTACACTGCCCTTCATACATTGCTTCAAAGAAACTCTGCAATGGTAATTCAAGGGTTGTTAATGAAATTCTGGGTGGATTAGAAAACTCTATATTTGTAAAAGTGATGCATTGTAAATCAGAAAAATAAATTTGAGACAAACTTAGAATTATATATGAAGGAGATGACAAATTTAAGCAAGAAAAAATTCAAACACACTGAGGGAAGTTTGAGAATCTGAAGATCAAAGAGGAAGAAAACATTGCAGAATATATTCAAAGAGTGGATGAAATTGTCAATTCAATTAGAGCATTGGGAGAAGATTTAAAATACAAAAATATTTTCCAAAAGGTGTTGAGATCATTACCAATGAGATATGATGCCAAGGTATGTAACTTGGAAGATCAATAAGACCTTGAAAAAATTACAACGGATAAACTTCCACATGAAACAACTTTTCAACCAAAGTTGGGTTATAACCATGGTGACAATCATTTAAAAGGTGTTCATGAGTAGAAGACAATGAAACCCAAGGTTCCCTTTTACACAAAGAAATTTTTTTAATTGAGACTTGTAGTGTTGAAAGTTGGAATTCAAGCCAATATGATTTAAAAATGGACAATACAACAAAGAAACATCTAGACAAACAAATTATGATTACACTGTGCCTATAAATCCTTCAATGTAAAATTTGACTGGAAGTTTCAAGACAAACATAAAAATATAACAAGTCGAAACACCTTGCATCTCAGAAATCCCCTGTACAGTATAAATTACAAATTTAAATTATTTCAACAACAAGCCACCGAGACAAAAAGCCTCAAAAAACATTTTAAAAACATCGAACAATCAATACACTATTTCTTTGCTCTAATTCCAATTTCACACTTCAATACCACCCACTGCATGAAAGATGGTGAATGAAACACACAAAAACACAAGGAAAATAAATGTAAAGTTGCATCTCACCTCTCCTTGACTTATTCACAAGTTATCCTTTTGCATCAGCTGCAATTGTCCTTTTGAAACCAAATTATCTGATCACAACAACTATGATATCAAAATTATGGAAGTGGATAACAAAAAATTTAGTTTAATTGTAAGAATAATGGAATAGATATGTGAGTGATACTGATTCTATAGTTTTCAGTATGAATGTAAACATACATGAGGATTCCTCGCCAATTTAACTAGCAACATGGATTGTGAATCATAGATTGAACAAGGATCTATTATTGTTTTCATAATCCACAAGACATGCAGGCCACACGATAAAAATATACTTTTCTTTATTATAACTACTTAAACCTTGCACAGATACAACCTCACACATCTGTAGAAAATTTGCAGTGAAATAAATTTGAATTTGTTTTATTCTATTTTATTTTAAAAGATATATTACATTCTAAATTGATCACCTTCAACTATCAAGGACAATTTTATAATTGCTAGTCTTAATTATGGTTTATATGTACATAATATTTATGATGACATTGAAGAACAATAATAATACGACTGAATCACCATACACATTTGATAGTTTTCTAAATGTATGAAGCTCTTAACTGTGTAATACATGGAACACGCTCATATTTACATCTATCTTTTTAAATACAACATCCTCGATCATCCATCCTTGTACATTGTACTGAGCACTATTCAATATTGAAATAAATATGTCCTTATTCATTTGGCACAACAATAAATATATCACTATGGCAGTAATAAATATTTATTTGTAAGAACTAAGAAGTGTTAAATACAATAAAGCCTCAAACTTGAAGGCCAATAGAATTTCATAAAATTAAAGTTTTGAATTTATATTAATATTAAAAAATATATTGTTTACATGTTGATGGTGTATGATGAAATAGAGTGGGAAATGGTATACTGGTCCGTCGACACCCGATCTCTTGTTCCCATTGTACTGACATATCGATCCCCTACTACATTGTTTATGTAATTGCAACACAATCTAACATCCTGACTAGCGATACACAGTCACAGTGTTTTGTCGCAGAGTTCATCCATATCAGATTGCACCAGAGAGGGATAGGTGTTGTCTTAAGCTAATTGCAAATGCACATCTGCATTGTTACACCAGTTTCAAACGTTGCATTTTTTTTGTCACATGTTTTAAGTTTAAGTTTGAAAATTTAGTTCAATCAACTAACTCTATATGGATTATGTGATATCTTTAAGAAAAGGATAATGCTTTGGCACTCCAAAGTGCGATTAAACAACCAATGTAGTGCTTAGACACTAATTATCTTGTAGGAACTGACTACATAGATTTGATCAACAATAAATATTAAGTAGCGGTGTTAATGCACTAATAGGAAAATTGATTTTCTTAATTTATTTGAATTAAAATAAAAGTATTATTGACACTTTCCTATGTTAGACATTGGAAATGAAAAAACATTTTAAAGTCAAATAAAATACTAATATTCATTCAAACTTGTATCAAATTCTATAATCCCTCATGATGCAGGAGCATCGTTGTCAAGCACACAGAGCAGGACTACTCAGCGCATGGGAATATTTTCAGAATCTCAACGCTGACAGTCTCGGTGAATATTATGAAGAAATTCTGAACTCAACGATTTTGAAGCACGCTTGAACTCAACGCCAAAAAATCAAATTTTTGAAGAATGCTTGAAAGATTGCGAGCGAAGTGGGAGTTTCCACTCCTTCTCTGGAATATGACTAATCCAAGATAGTATTTAGGTTATGTTTTGGAGTGGACAAGTAGTCGGGGGGAACCCTAAGAACCCTCTGAGATACATAGAGGTTATGTACGCCAAAATGAAGCTAGTTGCAAGTTAGTATGAGATTTCTGAGTTTTCAGTTTTTGTTTCAATTATAGTTGTAGCCATTTTCACTTTGGAATATAATAGAGGAAAATTGACCCAGTGCATGGGGTGGACATTGTTTTGAAAATCTCTGTTATTTTTCTTTGATGAATGAATGAATGAATTTCGTTATGAGTAGATGGAACTCTGAATGTTAGGATAAGTTTCAATTAATTCTCTTCTAATTGAAGTGGTGCAAGTTGTGCACATAGAACGCAAGGAGTGCGTTGTTAGGATCTATTTTGGTTCTGAGTCTCAAAAGAGATAGCACGAAACTTCCCTTTGCAAGGAGTGAAAAGACACTAGTGTAAGGCATGCACAATCATTCGCAAGAATCCAAACCTTGCATAAATATATGGTGCAAGAGTGCACATATCCGAGATTCGACTAAGTGTCGAAGGGACTTTGTAAGAAGTCGAAGAACCAAAAAAGGAGAATGTCAGGAGGGCAAGAAGAATTTCTCTTTGAGAAATCCTTCGGATCTAATTGATTGAAATCCATGAAATGCAAGGAGTGCATGGGAAGTCTAAGTCTTCACAAGACCAAGCTTAGGAAGAATAACACTTTTCATAAGTGTTAACGAGATCCAAGAGTTGGACTCGTCGGAGGAGCAAAGGTTCGAAACCTTTGAAAACTTATAAAATATTCTAAGTGAAAGTAATCATAAGCCTAGGAGGAAGAGTGACATTGGCCACTGGATCACAGTGCAAGGATCAACAACCATCTTATTCAAGACAAGGTATGCGAGTTTTAATGCTTCTTACATAAAGGAGAGAGAACCCACCAATATTTGAGACTTGAACTTCTTGAAGTTCGAAGTTTCAGATTCCCGAAGTGAAATCTCAGTCATTGGATCGATCGAGTGAATCTGAACCACTACATCCAGAGCGATACATGGTGGCGGGTCATGAGATCTAGAGGAAGTCCAAGGCAAGGTGTAGAAACACTTGAAGCCCGAAGAGCTAAAGAGCCAAGAGTCGTCGATCTATCATTGGAAACTTGTCAGCAGATCACGAGCTCCTGGAAATTTGTCATGGGATTTTCAGTTTGAGAACTGAGATCGCTGAACCCCGAAGACCCAAAGTGAATCTGAGCCATCAGATTAGGAGGAGACGTGGTGAAGATCTAAGAACTCCAGGTAAAGTCCCGAAGCGATCTATAGTCATCATATTCAAGGGAGACATGGAATGAATTTGTGCACTCCCGGTAAAGACTCGGAGTAAAACTCAGTCATTGATATGAGGTGGACATGTGTCAGTGGATTATAGCCTTCGGAGAAAGTCATTGGAGAAAGGGTGAAGTTTGAGATTTAAAATATCTGAAGTTCGAGACCCAGAGGAGATCTCGACCGTTGATCGAGAGGAGGGTATCATGACTATTGATCTGGGTTGAAAGGTCAAACAACCAAGGAAAAATTTGGACCATTGATTGTGAGGACAGGTTTCTGAAGATCACTTGCTCCTGAGGATTCGAGTACAGAAGAAGGTGAAGATTGAGAATTAAAAACTTTAAAGTCTGGATAACCGCAGATATCTCAACTATTGATTGAAGGGGACAAGTGTCAATAGATCTTTCACTCCAGAAGATTTCCCTGCAAAGGAAACCAAGGTTTGAGATTTGAAAATTTGAAAGTCTGGAATTTTGAATCGATCACCGCCGTCGATCAGAGAGAGGGAGATCCAGACTGTTGATTTTAAGGAAGAGATATCAGTCGTCTATCTGGAGGTACCTTCAATATCGTGAGATCGACGATCATCTCACATATCGAAGATATGCGGTTCTCAACCTTTATGAGATTGAGGATGGGCTGAGATTGAGACCATGGTTTTAGAGGAAAGACACATGGAGGCTCAGGGTGAATATCAGGGAGAAAAATGGTTTGACCCAAACCACTCCTGCATGCGCCCAGAATATCTCATAGACATGACGTCATTTCCCAAGGTCACATATAAGGAGGAGCCAAGAGAAAAGGTGCTAACGCCAACCCCAAGATTCCATAGAATGCAAAAGGGAAGGTCGCAGGTATCGTGAATCTTGCGCAGGGAGCAAGAGGGCCTGTGTCTAATATAGAACGAAACCATCAAGGTTTCAGAGAGTCACCCGACCAAGAGGTATCAGAGACTAATTTTGTCTTGCAAATAAAAGGAAAAGGAGGGGAGACAGAAGAACTCAAAGTTGTACTCTATGTGTGATAGACACTCAACACAATGCCAACGAGGAGATAAGTGGAGCCACCTTTATTCAATCAGGATGTAGAAAGGGAGATGCGAGAACTTCGTGAAATATTAGAGGTGATTGAGGCAACATAGAGGAGAGAACTTGATGCTGGAGACATTAGTGATGGAGAGAGTGAAGAAGTAGAAGCCGAAGAAGCTATAGGAGAGGATGTTGCCAAAGAACGCTTCCTGAGAGAAGTTGCTAGATTGGGAGGTAGAGCCAAGATAGAGGTCCCAATGTATGAAGGAAATTTAGATGCTGAAGAGTTGTTGGATTGAGTGAGATCCATGGACAAAAATTCGACTATGAAGAGGTCGATGAAGAGAAAAAGGTGAAACAAGCTGTCACCAGGCTAAAAGGACATGCAACGTTGTGGTGGGATGAACTATAGGCTGAGAGGAGAAGCAAAGGCAAAGAAAAGATAAATAGTTGGGACAAAATGATAGCCAAGTTGAAGGCTAAGTTCATCCCTAAATATTATCAAATCAATCTGTTCAGGAAGATGCAGAACCTGAGACAAAAGGGGATGACAGTTAAGGAGTACATAGAGGAATTCTACAGACTAAATATCATAACTGGACAAATGGAGAGAGATGAAGAAAAAGTTTCCAGATATATAAATGGCCTAAGATATGAAATCCAGGATGAACTCAGCATGATTTCAGTAAGGACAATAGAGGATGCTTATCAGTTTGCACTGAAGGAAGAGGAGAAGTTGGCCAGAAAACAAAGTGATCGAGGAAGAGGCAAACACCCAGCCCAAAAAAAAATCAAGGGAGTTACCCATGACAAGGCACATAAGTCTAAGGATGAGACTGAGAAACCACACAACCACTCAAGAATAGGAGGAAGTTCATGAGGAAGACAAGGTGGTGGAAGAAGTTCTTTTAGAGGAAGAGCAGGAAGAGGAGGAAAAGGAGGAGGAGAAGTAAGATGCTATGCCTGTGGAAAGACAGGGCACATGTCTTGGGAATGTCCCTAGAAAAAGAAAGAAGGAGGAGGTGAAAATCACATTTCAGAAGCACATAGAGGGAATGTTGAAGCAGAAAGAGCAGAGGATGGAAGATCCATGATGCTGAGGAAGGTTCTCTTAAAACTAGAGGCAGAAGTTGAAAATCTAGTGCAGAGGAGAAATCTCTTTAGAATAGCTTGCAAGACTAAAGACAAAGTATGCAAGGTGATAATTGATAGTGGGAGCACTGAAAACTTAGTATCCACAGATATGGTGGAGAAATTGGAGCTGGAGACAAATGCACATCTAAAGCCATGCAAAGTCTCATGGTTGTAGAAAGGACACTAGGTAATGGTTACTAAACAATTCTTGGTTGAATTTAAGATAGGAGGATATAGAGATAAAACTCTATGTGATGTGATTCCCATGGATGTATGCCATAATTTGTTGGGAAGAACATGGCAGTTTGACAGGAATGTCATTCATGATGGGATGAAGAATACATACACCTTAGAGAAGAATGGTAGAACACACATGTTACTGCCAATNGCTCCAATTTCTCCACCATATCTGTGGAGAAATTGGAGCTGGAGACAAATGCACATCTAAAGCCATGCAAAGTCTCATGGTTGTAGAAAGGACACTAGGTAATGGTTACTAAACAATTCTTGGTTGAATTTAAGATAGGAGGATATAGAGATAAAACTCTATGTGATGTGATTCCCATGGATATATGCCATAATTTGTTGGGAAGACCATGGCAGTTTGACAGGAATGTCATTCATGATGGGATGAAGAATACATACACCTTAGAGAAGAATGGTAGAACACACATGTTACTGCCAATAGAGGAGAAGAAAGTGAAAGAGGAAGCCAACACAAGAATTCTTCTCATGAGTGGGAAGGATATCCTGAAAGAAGTCAAGAAATAATAGGAGATGAAGTTTGTTGTGGTGAGGAAACCCAAAATTATCCATACAAGTAATTCGATGGATGATTTGCCTGAAGAAGTTCAAGAATTGTTGGATAATTTTGCTGACATAGTGGTGGATGAGCTGCCTAACTCATTGCCACTCGTCAGAAGTATTAGACACCATATTGACTTGATACTATGAGAAAGTCTACCGAACAAAGCAACATACATATTAACACCTCGAGAGAATGAGGAAGTGAAGAACCAAGTCCAGGAATTGTTAGACAAGGGTTTGGTCAAAGAGATATTGATTCCATGCACAGTACCAATGGTGTTGAGTCCAAAGAAGGATGGAGGATGGAGAATGTGTATAGAATCAAGATCCATTAACAAGATCACCATGAGGTATAGATTTCCTTTACCAAGAATGGATGATTTAATGGACTGCTTAAGTGGAGCAAATTTATTTTCTAAAATAGATTTGAAAAGTGGATATCACCAGATTAGAATGAGAGAAGGTGATGAGTGGAAGACAACCTTTAAGACAAATGAAGGTTTGTATGAGTGGCGTGTTATGCCATTTGGCTTAACAAATGCCCCGGGTACTTTATTGAGTTTGATGAATGAAATACTGAAAGATTTCATTGGAAAGTTTGTGGTTGTACATATGGATGATATACTGATCTTTAGCAGGACTAAAGAGGATCATTTGAGACCTTTGACACTAGTGATGAGGAGACTATAGTAGGAGAAGTTGTTGATAAATATGAAGAAGTCTTCTTTTATGAAGAAAGAACTAATTTACTTGGGTTCTGTGATCTCTTCAAATTAGTTGAAGATGGATCTAGAGAAGGTGAAAGAAATCAAAGAATAGTCATCACCAAGGAGTATGTTTGAGGTAAGGAGCTTCAATGGACTAGCAAGTTTCTATAGGAAGTTCATCAGGGACTTCGATAGAATTTGTGCACTAATGATGGATACAATGAAGAAGAAGCACAAGTAGTTTAAATGGATAGAGGAGGTCGAGAGGAGCTTCAATATACTAAAGGAGAAACTAAGAGAATGACAAATTCTGGTCTTGCCAAATTTTGAAAAGACATTTAAGGTGAGATGTGATGCAAGTGGAGTTGCAATTGGAGTAGTTTTGAGTTAGGATAATATGCCTGTTGCCTATTTCAGTGGGAATTTGAATGAGACGAAGATAAAATATTCCACGTATGATAAGGAGTTTTATGCCATAATTCAAGCCTTGAAGAAATGGAGACATTACCTTGTCCCACATGAATTTGTCTTGTATAGCGATAACCAGGCTTTACAATTCATAACCAGACAAGAAAAATTGAATCAATGGCATTAAAAATGCATCAAGTTTATGCAGAATTTTACTTTTGTCATAAAACATATTTATTGGAATACTAACAAAGTTGTTGATGCATTAAGCAGGATATGCTTGATTCTACAAGAATTTCAGGTGAATACCTTGGGGTTTGAACACCTTAAGGACATGTATTATGATGATACAAATTTCCAGCAAGCATATGAAGCATGTGAAAATCCTGTGTTGAGAGATAGAAGCTAGTGGACCGAGTACATGATTCAAGAGGGATTGTTGGTCAAGGGAAATCAATTGTGCATACCAAATTGCTCAATGAGGGATAACCTTTTGAAGGAAAAGGATAATGGAGGATTGGCTGGACATTTCGGCCATGAAAACACATTTGCACAGTTGATCAGTTCATACTATTGGCCAGGTATGAGAACATATGTGATAAAGTTTGTGAACATATGTAGAATATGCCAACATGCAAAAGGAAAAAGACAGAACATTGGATTGTATCAACCATTGTCAATACCAGAGAGGCCTTGGGATGTAATAAGCATGGATTTTGTGTTGGGACTGCCAAGAATGCAAAGAGGATTTGATTTCATATTTGTGGTAGTGGATAGATTTTCAAAGATGGAACATTTTATCCCATGCCAGAAGACCAGTGATGCAACACAGGTTGCAAATCTATTTTTCAAGGAAGTTGTGAGACTTCACAGCCTACCCAGAAGCATTGTCTCAGACATAGACACAAAATTTGTTGGTCATTTTTGGAAAACACTATGGAAGAAGTTGGGGACAGATTTGTCCTTCATCTTAGCTTATCACCCTCAGACAGATGGATAGACTGAGGTGGTAAACAAAAGTTTGGGAAACTTATTGAGGAGTCTGGTCATTGAGCACCATAATCAATGGGCTCATATTCTTCCACAAGCAGAATTTGCATACAATGACTCACCAAACAGGAGCACTGGAAAGAGCCCATTCCAAATATTGTATGGAATGCAACCCAGGGGAGTATATGATTTGAGAGACTTGAAACAGAGTGAGATCATGAGGGTTGGAGTAGAAGATTTTGTTGGAGAAATGCAGAAGCTCCATAGCCAGATCAAAGGACAATTACAGAGTTCTAACCAAGAGTAAAAGAACAGAGCTAATCACATCGCAGGGAACTTCAATTTGAAGTAGGATATCAGGTTCTGGCACATCTCATGAAAGAAAGGTTTCCTAGGGGAAAAAATAACAAGTTAAATATGAAGAAGATAGGACCATGTAAGATATTGAGGAAGTTTGATGCAAGCACCTATGATATTGAGCTACTAGATGATGCAGGAATATCTCCGATATTCAATGTTTCAGACCTGTACCCTTACAAGAAAGATGACATAGAGGGATCAGAAGGTCAAGAGAAGATTCAGTGGGAGAAACAAATGCCTATAGCAGAAAAAACACAGATGGAGAAGATTGTTGATCAGAGGATTGGCAAGAAGACAAGAAGGAAGACCTGTTTTGAGTATCTGGTCAAGTGGAAGGGACACCCAATAGAAGATGCTAGTTGGTAAAATGAAGTTGCTATCCAGAAGCATGGAAAGTCAGTGTAGGAGCTCATGGACATAATTTCATGAATTTTTTTCAAGGGGAGTGTGATGCAGAAGCATCGTTTGGAAGCACGTGGAGCAGGACCACTCAACACATGGGAATCTTTTCATAATCTCAATGCTAGCAGTCTCGGTGAATATTTTGAAGTACGTCTAAACTCAGCGATTTTGAAGCACACCTAAACTCAACGCCAGAAAAACAAATATTTGAAGCATGCTTGAATGATTGCGAGCGAAGTGGGATTTTCCACTCCTGCTCTAGAATATGACTGATCCAAGATAGTCGTTAGGTTAGGTTTTGGAGTATACAAGTAATCAGTGGGAATCGTAATAACCCTCTGAGATAAATAGAAGTTTTGTACGCCCAAATGAAGCTAGCTTGCAAGTTAGTAGGAGATTTATGAGTTTTCATCTTTTGTTTTGATTATAGCATTTTCACTTTGGAATATAATAGAGGAAAATTGACCCAATGCATGGGGTGGACATTGTTTTGCAATTCTCTATTATTGTTATTTCATGAATGAATTAATGAATTTCGTTATGCGTAGATGGAACTTTGAATGTTAGGATAAGTTTTAATTGGTTCTATTCTGATTAAAGTGGTGCAAGGTGTGCACACAGAACGCAAGGAGTGCGTTGTCAGGATCTGTTTCGGTTCCGAAGCTCAGAAGAGATAGCACAAAACTTCCCTTTGTAAGGTGTGCAAAAAGACTAGTGCAAGGCGTGCACAGTCATCCACAATAATCCAAACCTTGCGTAAAGATCTCGTGTAAGGAGTGCACAGATCCGAGATTCGACTTAGTGTCGAAAGGACTTTGTAAGAAGTCGAAGAACTGAAAAAGGAGAACGTCGGGAGGGCATGAGGAATTTCTCTTCGAGAAATCCTTCGAATCTGAGTTATCAAAATCCTCGAAATGCAAGGAGTGTGTGGGAATTCAAAGTCTTCACAAGACCAAGCTCAGAAGGAATAACACTTTCCATAAGTGTTAACGAGATCCAAGATTCAGACTCGTCGGAGGATAAAAAGTTTGAAACCTTTGAACACTTAGAAAATTTTCTAAGTCAGAGAAATCATAAGCTTAGGACGAGGAGCGACATTGGTCGTTGGATTATAATGCAAGTATCAACAACCATCTGATTCAAGACAAGGTACGTGATATTTAACGCTTTGTACATACAGGAGAGAGAACCACCAAGATTTGAGACTTGAACTTCTCGAAGTCAAAAGTTCCATATTCCCGAAGTGAAATCTCAGTCATTGGATCGATTGAGCGAATATGAATCGTTATATCTAGAGGGGTATGTGTCGGTGGGTCATGAGATCTAGAGGAAGGCCAAGGTGAGGTGTAGAAACACCTGAAGCCCGAAGAGCCGAAGAGCTGAAGAGCCGAGAGTCATTGATCTGTCAGTGAACACTTGTCAGCAGATCGTGAGCTTCGGGAAATTTGTCGTGGGATTTTCCGTTTGAGAACTGAGATAGCCGAACCCTGAAGGCCCGAATACCTGAAGTGAATCTGAGCCATCGGATCAGGAGGAGACGTGGCGAATATCTGAGAACTTCGAGTAAAGTCCCGAAGATATCTATAGTGTTCAGATTTAGGGGAGATGTGGTGTGAATCGGTTCACTCTGGGTAAAGACCCAAAGTAAACCTCAGTCGTTGATCTGAGGTGGATACGCGTCAGTGTATTATAGCCTTCAGACAAATTCATTGGAGAAAGGGTGAAGTTTGAGATTCAAAATCTCTGAAGTCCGAAACCCGGAGGAGATCTCGATCGTTGATCGAGAGGTGGGTCTCAGGACAGTTGATCTGGGTTGAAAGGTCAAACAACCAAGGAAAAAGCTAGACCATTGATTGTGAGGACAGGTGTCTGCAGATCACCCACTCCGGAAGGATTGGAGTACGGAAGAAGGTGAGGGTTAAGACTTCAAAACCCCAAAGTCCAGAGAACCGTAGAGATTGCAACCGTTGATTTAAGGGGACAAGTGTCAGCATATCTTCCACTCCATAAGATTGCTCTATAAAGGAAACTAAGGTTTGAGATTCAAAAATTCCGAAGTCTGTAATTCTGAATTGATCACTGTCGTCGATCAGAGAGAGGGAGATCCAGACCGTTGATTCCAATGAAGAGATCTAAGTTGTCTGTTTGGAGGTACCGTCAAGATCGTGAGATCGATGATCATCTCGCATATCGGGGACAGAAGGTGCTCGACCTTTACGAGATTGAGGACGGGCCAAGATTGAGACCATGGTTTTAGAGGAAAGACGTGTGGAGGCTCAGGATGAATATTGGGGACAAAAATAGTTTGACCCAAACCACTCCTGAGTGCGCCCGAAATCGTGCATAGGCGTGAGGTCATCGCCCAAGGTCACATCTGAGGAGGAGCCAAGAGAAAAGGTGCTAAGGCCAACCCTGAGATTCTGCAGAATGTGAAAGGGAAGGTTGTAGGTATCATGAAGCTTGCGCAGGGAGAGAGAAGACCTGTATCTAATACAGAATGAAACCAACAAGGTTTCAAAGAGTCATCCAACTCCAAAATTGAAGATCTTGACCAGGAGGTCATGCAACCCTTAGGAGAGAAGGGGGTCTACACCACCTCATATATAGATTAATAAGAATTAAAAAACTAAAATATATTGATTTATTAAATTAACATAAATTTTAAAATTAAAAATGTTAATAAAATACATAAAATTATTGAATAATTTGTTTGTACATGCAAATTATTAAAAACATAAAATTTTAATAAAATGACATAAATTGAAATTTTCAATGAATTGACATATATATATATAGAAACATTGATTTATAAATATTAAATTTATTTTATTAATAAATTAATTATACAAAATTATCATTATTAAAAAATATAGTTATTCAAAACATTATAATAATAATCTATTTTTAAGGTAACCTCTCACTCGCGATTTGACTGGTAAAGTCTACGGAGGTATACATACCCTACCCCCTCTGGATTTGAACTTGTGACCTCTTAAGAGGAACCACATATTCTTAACCATTAGACCCACTCAGACTGTATAAATATATACATTTACAAAAATATTTGAATCAACTTAAAAACCTTAAAATTACTAAAATGATCTTATAACCATGAATACCACATATATTATCACATATATTTCGGTTAAATATGTTCTTACTTTACTGTAATATGGTCGTATATTCCAAAATAATGAATATACAAAATTAATTTTATATATATATATATATATATATATATATATATATATATATATATATATATATAAATATAATTTGGTTTTAATTTTATGTTAAATATTTTTATGGAAAATTATGTTTTTTATATTTTTATATAATTGTTGTTTAAAAATTGTTTCTCAATTTTATAAATTTTAAATAAATATAATAAAAATCATTAAAAAATTAAAGCAAAACAATCATTTCTAACCATATTGTATAAACATTAATGTGTCTCGTGACATAGAGGAATTATAGTGATAAAAATGTAGAAAAGAACATAAAATTTAATGACTTAAAGTAACGTGTCAAACTCAATAATTGAGAGTAATGTGTCTCATGACTTAGAGTAATTCTCTTGATAGGAATGGAGAGAGAAGACATGTACAATTTTAGGTTCCACCTCAACTAAGGCTATGGAATGGATAAAACTAGGGGAGAATTTCAGTTTTTATTTTAAAAGTGAATCATTCATATTTAATAGTCTTAATATGAATAAATTTTTGATTTATTATTAATTTATTAAAAATAAATATTTATAAAAAAATATAGTTTATTTTCATTAAAAAAATCATATTATTTTTAAATAAAAATTTTGTAAAATTTATTTATATTTAAATTAAATTATTTTTTTAATGTAAAACATATAAACTAAATATAAAACAAGACCACGTATATCTATCTATCCACTTATGCATATTAAAAGTCTTAAATTGATACTAATCATTCCACCACCTTTTAAATATTGGAAAACTAATTTTGACCAGTAAAACCTTAACCACAATTTAAGACCAACCTAGCAACGATGAGGAAGCACGCCTTCCGTTCGAGGCTTTTAAGTTAGCCTATATATATATATATATATATATATATATATAATTTTTATTTTAAATAATCTTAATCTATTAATAAATAAAATGATTTGTCCAAATATTTTCCTATAAAACGATATACGTCAACTAAATTAAATGGTGATGTGTTTAAAAAAAAATTATGCAAAGCATATAGAATCTCCATATTAATTGTATATAAAAAAACATCTTAAAGGATATAGAATTTTTATATTAAATATATATCTAAAAAAAATCTTAACATAATTGTTATAAATTTTAATTAAAACTTAATAACCCTTAAAATGATTTTAAATCCTAAACAATCAAAATTTGATAATTACAATTAAAATTATGAGTTCAATTTCACCATAACTTATTTCCAAACGATGAGTTCAAGTCCCACCATAACTTATTCCCAAATGAATCCCCTCGAATGCAGTAACACCTTCAAATCTTCTATTCCTTTGACCGATTTCCCCTCAAATTGCATTAACACCTTCTAATCCTCCTCTATTCCTTTGACCAATTACCCCTTTGAAGGATCACGTTGAACCCAAAATGTCCATAATAAAGTAAAGAGAATTTTGATCGAAGTAAAAAATATTATATATTTATAAAATTTTAAGGATATCTATTTATATATATAATAATTATATAATTTTTAATCAATAAAAAAATAGATATATATAGAGAGAGGGGTAGATAAATAAATTTATTGTTATAATTTTTTAGTAAATAAAAATAAAAAATAAATAAAAAATTTAAACTTTAGTTAAACTAGATGGTATGTTTTTGTATGATGAGATATTATAAATTGAGGTGTGATAACTTCCATGATGATGGTGGTGGTGGTGGTGGTGGTGGCGGCGGCGGCGGTGATGATGATGATGATGATGATGATGATGATGATGATGATGATGATGATGATGATGATGATGATGATGAT
>JASDQU010102240.1:120406-146003 GCA_032191745.1 Picea mariana
AAATATATATATATATATATATATATATATATATATATATATATATATATATATATATATATATATATATCCTAATAAAGAAATCTAGTTAATTTAAGTATCTAGACGTTTTTATTTATGTTTTTTTAATTTTTGTAGTTAATAGATTTAATTAATAAACAAATATATATTAATTCTTAAAATAAATTGTATTAATAATTAGTTTGAACTTTAAACATGTTTAATAACATCTATTTTCTCCTTAAAAGAGATTAAAAATTATTTATGATTTTTTTAACTTTTGTGTTTATTAGATTTAATTAATAAACAAAGCTATATTGATTCTTAAAATAAATTGTATTAATAATTAGTTTGAATTTTAAACATGTTTAATAACATTCATTTTCTCCTTAAAATATCAGAATAAAGTTGTTCCATAAAAAAGTCCCTCTTCTTATAAACTAAAAGATTTAGTATGTTAATACTTGACATATAACTAAATTACAATTTTAAATTAAATTATTATTATAAAATAAAATTAAACAAAAGAAACAAACCACTTTATTCTTATTATCCTTTAAAATAGATATCTATCATTGATTTTTGGGTGGTCCAATATTTATGTAATTTTCAACTTTATTAAAGTGCTACATCTCATTATCATAGATATTTCCACCTTAGTTCTAAAATACTACATTTCAATATCATAAACATTTATGCTAATTTAGAATGCAATCCTTTTCAATAACTAATTTTATAAGACACTAATCTTCATCTCATAATTCGAGTACCTTTACTTTTTTTTTCTCCTCTCATTATATACTCTTTTTTTTTCTCTCATTATATGTTTTTGTGCTTTTAAAATCAAGAGTAAGTTTACTTCTTTTTCTCCTCATCATGTACTTTGGTAAAATTAATATATAATTGATTTTTTAATGGTGCAATATTTTATATAATATTCTATTTTACTAAAGTGCTACATATCATCATCATAAACATTTTCACCTTAATTTTATAATACTAGATTTCAGTGTCCTAAACATTTATGTTAATTTAAAATGCAATCTGTTTTAATAACTAATTTTATAAGACAGCAATCTTTATCTCATAATTCCAATACATTTTTATTTTTCTACTCATTACTCATTATATGCTTTTGTGCTTTTAAAATCAAGAGTACGGTTACTTCTTTTTATCCTCATCATGTGCATTTACCAATCAAACAAAGAGATGCCCTAATGAAGGCAGTGCAATCCATCAAAATTGAAAGTGACACATCGTGCTTGCTAAAATAGACACTGAGATTTCTTTAGATACGTTTTAAAAGACGCCGAATAGTAATTGACAGCTTGTTATTTTCTCTGACCTCTCATGTCTTTGTTTTACCAAAGGACGAAGATATTTAGTATATAATTGAATAAAGCGGTGGAATCAAAAGATAAAGTTAGCAAATCGGAAAGTCTTGTGATTTTGCCATCACAATCATCTCTAAACACCAGGGCTTCTTCTCTCTACCATCAGTTTTCAAACGGTTCGGTGCGTATTCTCTCTACCATCAGTTTTCAAACCGTTAGGTGGATATTCGATCGACGCACCCAAAACCCTAATTTTATCTGTAACGTATACTTTTCAAACCATTAGGTGATTATTTGATCGACCCACTCAAAACCCTAATTTTATTTGTAACGTATACTTACTTCCGAGGGCGACGTGTCCGCGTGGGAGGCATAATGGACAGGCAAAGGGAGCTGAGCTTTCATTTTCAAAATGCGACAAAACAGAAAGCATCCCCTCACATGGTTAAAATACAAAATCCTTATGCCCTCATTCTCAGTGCTCAGTGTTTTGTCAATATGTCTTGTATTCGATAAATATCATCTATCTGTGGGCAGCAGAGTAATAAATATAAATATCATTATCTGTGGGCAGCGGAGTAATAAATATAAATATCCTGTATCTGTGGGCAGCGGAATAATAAATATAAATATCCGGTATCTATCAGCCGTGGAGTAATAAATATAAAAATCGTGTATCTATCAGCAGCTGAGTAATAAATATTGTATATGACAGATTTGGATACATATATATTCCATCATATATAACAATTTAGTACTCTGAATAGTAATTTATAGTTAATGTATTTCATCTTCATTATCCATATCCAACACGGAAAGAAAATGTATATATTCACAAGTTTCCAATTTAGTACTCTGAATAGTAATTTATAGTTAATGTATTTCATCTTCATTATCCATTTCCAACACGGAAAGAAAATGTATATATTCACAAGTTTCGACGAGTACAAAGTGCGGTGCATGCTGGATCTATTGTTTGGAATAACTGATCACGAATTCCTCGCTATATTATGAGTTTCTTCTCGCTGGAAAATCGTACTGCAGAGTTTCACATTGAAAGGTGACCATTCGGAAAAGTGATTGCAGAATGAAAAATTCGGTCACAAATAATATCGTTGCATGCAGAATGAAAAATTCGGTTACAAATAATATCATTGCATCCAAACAATAGCCAAGTACGTAAAGTCTATTTGAATTTTTCCCTATAGACAAAGCCCATACACTGATACGGGACTTATGCCTTTATCTCCTGTAAATCTGTAAACGTCATCTGAGATTCCAAAAAGCCTTTAATGCAAGTACAAATTTCAACTTTATGTATAGTCGCACAAAAACCAGAATCAAATAGAAAACCAACGTACGATATTAGGGCATTTGGGTGAGATGGTAGATATTGGCTACCATCTCACCCAAATGCCCTAAACATTGACTATAAAGAGAAAGGAGAAGATCCAACAAGAGGCTTGGGCGTAGTTTAGACTCAAAACCGTTTTTTAAAAGTGAGAGAGTTAATAAGATTTTGTTACATTAAAATGAAGATTCAGATAAGTATGGTATAAATATGGTGGTCATGGATTAAACAAAATAGTGTTTCCATCATCATCTATATATAATTATAATTAACCATAAAATTAGTTTATTAACAATTATTGAATTGAGAGTAATTGGATAAACATCTTAATAAAAAAAAATTATAATTAACCATAAAATTAGTTTATTAACAATTATTGAATTGAGAGTAATTGGATAAACACTTTAATAAAAAAATTGAATCAAAAATAAATAATTGCATATTAGTAACATGTATATCACAATATCTATTAAAATCTAAATCAATTTTTTTAAGGTATAATTTTTTATAACATATTATAAAGGAATTAATATATGACATGGATTTAAATTATAAAAATTTACATCTTAATAAATTTGATCCTTCTTAATATTTAATAAATAAATGAAAATAATGTGAAATAAATGTAGAGATATGAAAATTACTATGATAAAAATGATTATTATCATACACTCACACCAACTTTAATGTATCTAACATTAAAAAAGATAAGGAACTAATTGATTTTATTTAACATTTTGTTTTTATGATATGAAAGATTGGGGATAAGATCTAAAGCAATCTATTATAAATCCATATTCCATTAGATTATAATATACACTAAGTGATTGCACCTAGAAAAACTAGGTACATCCTACACCTAATATTTAAGAGATTGTAACAATTACCTCATCCATTAGTGCAAATCTTAGCATGCTTATATGTGGCCCCAATATAATATGTTATACAAAATAAAAAAATACGCAAAATAAAAAAATACGGTAATAATAAATTTAATATGAGATAAATAATAATTATTCACAACCTTATACTTATATCAAGTATAAAATAAAATTATATCAACTATTAAAAAAAACCTAACTTCACAATAGTTATATATATATATATATATATATATATATATATATATATATATATATATATATATATATATATATATATAATTCATATTTATCTAATATGATTGCTAATGTATTAAGAAGTAAGGTCAATCTCTACGAGAGTGGTTTGATCCTACACTTTGCGAGATTTCCCAAATTTGCCACATAATATGGCCATCATATCTCTTTATGAGCACGAATTAAATGGATGGAAAAACACGCACGACTACAACACACAGTAGCAATTACTTAATCTAATCTCACCTATGCTCACTCACATGTTTCATTTCTCTTAAGGTCCCTAGGCCCTCCAGTGAGGGAGTCAAGCCCAATCCGACTCTCATACCACATTAAAATGAAAGATTAGAGTATTACACACAAATAATCAATTACAAATATCTGAATACGATTTACAATGCATTTGGACTCTATATTATTTAGAGTGCATAGGTTGTTTGAGAGTTTGATTTGTGAGATCCTTGTTTGGTGTGTTGTTGAGATATTCTCTCAACCTACCCTTTATATCTGGAATATGTTAAATCTTAGAAGAACCTATGCAATCTATATAATAGAGTCAAAATTTATTGTAAATCGTATTCATATATTCTAATTGATTATTTGTGTGAATATGTAACATCCCGCTCTTGTGCACACATGATTTGACTTATTCCTTGAGGATACTTGCATGCAAGTGATCCAGTTCATTATATGATTGTCTTATTCGCTTATGGATTCTGATGATGATGCTTATGAATTATGATGTTATGTCATTTGATTATATATGTATAGACAGGTGTTATTGACAGGTTTCTCCTGAGTGTAGAAAACTTGATATATTGAGGATGTCGATGGCATCAGTGAACCTCCTTGGACTCTAGATCGATTCAGGGAGTAGACTGTATTGTTTGGGTATTTATGTTTAGTCATATGTGACATATGAGCACGCATATTATGATGATTTTATGGATAGTTGGCATGTTTCTTTGATGGATGCAGACTGACAATTGCTTGCTAGTCAGACTCACATTAGGAGTAAAGGGGATATGCACAACAACCATAGATATTGAGGGAGAGGTGTGGTAGCAACCGTCCCACATCCTACTATCACTCCCGTCGTGGCTCGAATTGTAGGTTAATGATTACCTAGTTTGAGAGATCCACGATGTCATGAGGGTAGACTGAGACAATCACTCGTGAAGATTCTAAGGGGAACGCAATAAGACACGGTCCTTAGTACTTGGAGGCCCTTAGTCTCCCACAAGGTTTTCTGATGGAGTATTGACTCTAAGGGTTGGACAACTACCAAAATCAGTCAAAGGCGAGTGACACCCTTGGAGCACGCAGTGCGTCTTGAAGGGCACGTCGCATAATTAAAACATGAACAAAGGCGAGTGGCACTGTTGGAGCATGTACTACGTCTTGAAGGGAACGTCACGATTTTAACACGAGTGAGTCAATGAACCTAGGTGCCTAGAAAAAAATATTTTATTTTGACATGGCCAGCCTTAAAATAAATGTTGAATGAGTAAATTTTACTAATTATAAATTTCTCTTAAAAATGTTAATCCTAGTTGAAATTTAAGCCAAGGTCTTAGTAGGGTAAGAAGACAAAAAAAAAAAATTAATCAATTAATAAGAGGGGGATGAAGAAAAAAAAATCAATTAAGAATTTAAAGGAGAAATAATTTATCTATGAATTAGTTGTTGTTTATGTGAAAGACATGTTAATTTGGAAATTAGACAAAAAGGGGAAATGAATGCAAAACATAATCTCGAACATAGAAAGGAATCTAGTCTAGAGAACTTTCCTAAATAAAACTCAACTAAGTTTAAGGGAATTAGGGAATAGAGGGACATCTAGTCTAGGCATCTGCAATTAAAGGAAATTGAGGGAATAGAGGGACATCTAGGAGCATTTTTAGGAATGTTTTTACGATGGATGAGGAAAATTGGAAATTAAATAAATGAATATCTAGTGCAATTAAGGGATCGTGTGACAAGTGTATAGGGGAAAGAATTTCCTAATTAATTTTTAATAAAAACAATTTAACGTGCAACTGATAAGTGTCACAAAGAAGAACTCTATAAAAGTAATGGCAAGGAAGAGGAAGGGATCACGACTGGTATGTGTAAGGTTATGTTGTCATAATTTCTTTGACTGATTTTTCTTGTGGGAGTTGGAATACCCAGCTTGAATAGAGAGTGGTAGCTTGACCTTGCGAGACGAGTTGGGAGCTATATTTTCTCTGGTTTTGTGTGCGTGGCCCTTTGCGGCTCAAGGGGCTAAGGGGGGAGAAGAGTACCCCTAGCATTGGTTGGGTGGTACCGGTGAGGTATCAACGATTAGCAATAAGAGAGATGGATGGAGCGTAAAACGCGACAACAACTTCAGATTATTCACCTTTTGTTATTGTATGGTATTTAATTTGAAAAACTCTTTTGTTTTTAAGTTGTATAATCATATCGTGTTAAATGCGTAAACTTGGTTCCCAAGTGAAGATCGTTCTCATCATTTTTTTTTTCTACGACATTGAACACAAATATTATATTGTTTAATAAGATTTTGATGTGTATGGGTTTGCATGACTGTTTTCCCACGTGTACACTACATTGACAATTTCATTGTATGTAATAGAATGGTATTTTTCTATCGCAAGACCTTCAGATAATGTGTAAAACCAATACAATAACATGGTGCAACTCTTTGATGATTAAGTCTTCACCTTGTATTTTATTATCTATTATTGCTTTTTAATTCACCTAGAAGACCCTTTTTATTTACTTAAGTTGTGTGCTTACCACCTACCCACTGCGCATATTCCCTTATTGTGCAGGCATTCACCCATTGTTATAGCACTCATCCCAACCATCGAATTATGGCCTTGTGATTTTATTCATCCTCAGAAACGCAGAGATCCTTTCCAGTGTTTTGCAAAGCTAGCTCCTCCCCCCTATAGTGAATTTCGTCAGAGGTTCCTCTTCCAGCTAATAGAAAGAATCCCTCTCTTGCAGCGTGATACTTTTCTCCCTTCTTAAACCATGCCAGGGAAGGTTGGAACTCATTGTGTCCTCACGGATATCTTGGAACGAAGCCAGGATGACATATAGAATGTCGAGCTCCTAGCCTTGTGAACCCTGATTAAAAATGGCTGCCAATGCCTACGTGAATCCCTTTCCTTCACTCTTCAATGCGGCCTTCTCGTTTTTTAATTTTGAAATCCCCTTGACGAAATCGATCCAGTTGGAAGGATTTGATTTCCGTGTACCTAGCTACCTTCCTGACAAAACTAGGAAAACTAGATAATTCAACATCAAGGACTCTGCAATTTTAGCTTGGGCTTCACTATGCATTAATTTTAAATCCTGTTGCCTAAGTATCGCCCTTTTACCTCCTTATCGGATCAAGATGTTCCTTTTCGACCCCCCTCTCTGTCCATAGTGATAACTACCTTACGCTCCATTGGACTGCAAGATGGCTCTAATCTATGCGTTGTGGGTGAGGTTATGTCTCATTTTGTCCTTAGTGGATTAAATAGAATATGGAGATCTTGCCTTTCACGGTTATGACATGACCTTACCTAACTATGTTTTAATAATCACCAATCTAAGGATAGATTCGATGACTTATCTAATTGTTTAGTTCATTTTCCTTGTCCCCTTTAACTAAACCAGTCAGATAGTTGAACATTAACTTTCGTCATAAGATGGTAATCAACATGCGTCCTCCTTAAAATCATAAATGGAATAATAAGACAATGCTAGATTTCTGGTTAGTAGATATGGAAGTGGCCTCCTCTCCCTTCCCTAGTAGATTGCAATTTAGAAATGGGGTCATCTTGATTCTGGTTGAAAGTTGAGAAATTTATTTAGAAAAGGCAATTTTTATATACTACTTTATAAACGAGTTTATTATTTATTGTTCTTAATTGTTTCCCTAGAGAGTTTATTATTTATTGTTCTTAATTGTTTCCCTAGTGCCATAGCCATTTAGGGTTTTAATGATTTCCTTGGTACCATCCTTCTAGTTAATGTTGATTGATTATTTTTATTGATTTAAATAAATTCATAACCAACATTCGATACCTAATGTAAATGTGGTGTTTTATTTGATTGTCTTCCTTTAGGTTCTCCTAATATCTAGGAGTTCTAGACCCCTTTTTACATACTCCTAGAAGTTTCCCAGAAGAGATTAGATGTATATTTATGCTACATGTTTCCAAGATTCTATTGTGCACTTGACTTCCTCCCTTACCCATCTTGTTCCTAGAAGGAAGAACTTGGTAGCAATTTCGATGCACCTTAAATTATTGCGGTTTTTCGTTGAATAAGTATTTATTTCTTTTGTGCCCATGAAAAGTGTTGTTGTATGATCGATTATGTGTTTTATTCCCGATGCCAAGGAATTTAACTATTCATTTTCGTCACACCTCGATCTTAATGTGATTGGAACTCTTGCACAATTGAATTAAACTAATGATTACTCTCACTCCTCTACGCATGTTGTCGTGTGATGGTTTAGAAATTAGCTTACCCTTGTGCAGTTGTACCAAGAAATTTATGATTGTTAGTAGATTTCTCGCGAACACAAATATATGATGTAATGAATGATTTTCTAGGCTTTGGATGTCTTGCGCCTTGTAAATTCGTTGATGTGTATTGACTAACTAATGGGTTTTATGGTGCCATTGAATTAATATTGATACCGAAAGGTTGATCGATTATTCGTTTGTGCCTTATTGTAATTGATACCTACCTACGCCATGATATATATATATAGCTATGTGTGGATGGACATGTGTGTAGTACCTTGGCGCCCCTAAAAATACATAATTTAAATGAACGTTTACCTTGTATTGGTGACCTATAATCATAGATAACTCGATTCTTCGGCTGCTGATTTGGCGTTACTCCCATGATAAAGACATCTGGCTCGGTTGATTCCATTTCCCGCTCTGTCTTTTCGCCCGATCCTTCATCACCCTACTGCATCCTTCATCGACCTTCTGCACCCTCTCTCCCTTGCCCATTTGTCCCATTGACTACATCTTGCTAGCCTCTCATCCTTGCATGAATAAACAAACTTAGGATAATAAACAAATAATTAAGTTAATATTAAATAGTTAGTGGCATTTTTCTAATGCTCATTAGCCTAATAAAATTATTTTAATAGGATAATTTAAAATAAAATAATGATTATATTAATTATTAATTAATTAGTAATTAGTAATTAACTTAGTCTGATTAAGTTAGTGTTTAGGCTAATTTTTTTAAGTTGACATTAATCAAATAATAAAAAACATAATAAAATATTAAAAGAAAACAAATTAGAAATAAAACAAATTAAAACAAAAATCATAATAAACAAACAATAAATAAAATATATAAAAAATAAAACAAAACAAACTAATAAAACTAATAAATAAAAACAAAACACAAAACAAAATACAATACATAACAAATAAACACAAAATATAAAATACTAATATTAAAATAAACTAACACATGTAATAAAACAAAAATCAAAATAAAAATAAAAAAAATCAAACTAAAATACTATCCCAAGTTTTTACCCACCCTTCCCATGCATATCGGAACCCCCCCCCTCACATCCCATCAACATAGGGGTCTCATATGAGTTGTTTCATAATACCACTCCTGAACACTTGGCAACTCCACAAGCCAGTGCACCACACCCCCCTAAAACCACTTACCACCTCACGGGGGTCCGGAATACCATGTTTCTCCAAAAAATTGCTTTCCCTAATTTTAAAAAAAAAACTGCCCATTTTTGCCTCTTCAACATGTCATCTTCCAAAGCCGATTCTAGGCAAACGAAAATGAATTTTGAAAAACCGAGAGAGATTTTTCTATGTAACAGGATGAAGAACAAACATCTCTCTAAGTTTTTTCAGAGGTGCCACCAGTTGGGAGAATCGAAGCCATCTTCGAGCCCCATTTTTTTCAGTTTTTCATTTTTTCTGTTACAGTCCTGATTTTGCGGGGGATGTTTCGGCGAGATGGAGGCGAATTTGGTGAAATCAAAGGAGTTTTTTGTCCAGAACAGGATCATATACAATAAACTCCTTCCGTTTTTTCCCAGGTGTCAGCATTGAAGATAAACAGATGTCTGAGTGGACCCCTTTTTTGCAGAAATTCGGCCCGTCTTTCATGGCGGACAATTCAGGATTTTTAGGGATTTTTATTCCTATTTTTTGACAAGGTGGTTGAATTCGACTTCCTAAGAGTGAGGAGAGTCTTGTTTATATATTGTAATGAATCAAATGTGCAAGGGGGATCAACAGGGACCATGATTTAATTTGTATCAGAGCTCATAGAGCCTCGATGGATTCATAGTTTAGTAATATAGTGATATGCTGCAAGATTCTTCGTGACTATTTTGACTGGTGATGTGCATCCCTCTTTTTAAATTTGTTTCTCTGTTATCATAATTAATTTCTGCCTCTGAATTATTCTGAGAAGATTAAGAACATAATTGGTTTTAATGTACCCTCTATCTCTGGCTTGGTATAGCTTTTTATGTTTTCCACTGAAGATTAAACTCAGAATTCTTAGTTTCTCTGTGTTTAATTGGATTTCTTGACCTGTTTCGTCTCTCCCTTTTCATTTAAATTAAAGGATTCAGTGAACTGTCTACCTTTCCCTGCAAATATTAGCCTATTGACATGGATTTTTAATTATTCATTGCAGTGACTCCATAGACCATGGTTTCTCTTCTCTACCCCTACCTAATTCCTTAAAAACAAATCCTATTCTGCATAGCTAGCCTAAGATACATACATAAACAAATTTAAATCTGACAGAGAAATCCCTCTCTAAGTCTTGGAAGGCTATATCCAAGACTCGAAGTGGTTTTTATGTTTCCCCTATGACTGCCTCCACAACCTTGGGCAAATTACAAGGTGCTAACACCTTGCGCCATTGATTATTGGATGATTTATTAAATGGGATTGCTTGCATATTGGAATAATCATGGATGTACAATGTACTTTATCTTGATTACTCATGTGCCCTTCATTAATGGTGATGCATGAATAGTTTAGTAATGAAATTTACTTGCGTGCCTTATGAATATATTATCATTGATTGTGTTGTTTTAGATAGCTGCTTGGATACAATTGTGCTAGTGGGATGTAGACACTTCCTTGTTCCTCAAAACAGTTGCTAGCCTTGAGACCTTAAATGGTTGAAATCAATTGGAGGTCTTGAGTGTTGCTTATGTGTCATGGAGGTCCTAACCTTGCAGGGTAGGTTGAGCGAGTACTCATATCATATTTCTTTATCTGATTGAATGTTGTTGTAAATTGGTTCAAGATTTTGTGAGGTGATATTATGCTATGCTATCATGTTTATGTGTCACTATCATTCGTTGATGAGTTGACTGCATCATTAATGATTTCCATGATAAGTAATTGGTATTGGTTTACTTATGATGTTGTTAAATAGGCACTACCATGATCTTGTGTTGATGTTAATCTCTTATTGCAATTTTTTTTTACCTTTGTGATTCAAATTTTCTTAAGTGTAACAGAGGGATTTTACATATGGTATGAGAGTGGGTTCAACCCTACGACTGTAGATAGTCACACCTTCTATTGTACTATACTTTTGATTAATAACTTAGAGCTAATTAAAATTTTAACCTGACCATGTGGTAATCATGGTTAGAGGACGCCACGAAGGTTCACAATGTGGTGCTAGGGGAGGAGGTGTGATGCCTTCAAAAGCACCCGCACCTTAGGGGTCTAACCCCCAAAGGGAAGAACAAGTCTTTGGGCTGGAGCCGATTTCTATAATGGATGTGGATGGTCAAACAAGGTCCTTCAAGGGAAATGTCACAGGCCTTAATTAACTGTTTAGATAGAGATGAGGCTAGGATGCCTGTACCACTGATGGTACACAACGCACCCCAACTCGTACTGGTAGGGTACACAGGGAACTTGAGAAGGTCAAGTTTCCTGAGTTCTTGGGTGCCACAGATGACGCAACCACCGAGGCATCATTGGAGAACATGGAGACATGATTTTCACCTAATGATTTCACCTCCAACATGAAGGTCCCCATAGCAGTGTTTCAGTTGAAGGGGGAGCACTCTCTATGGTGGAAGATGCTCCTGCCTCAACTAAACATGGTTTTCGGAGACGTGTCATGGGAAATATTCGAGGAAMGGTTCTGGGAGAGGTTTGTCAGAGGAAATCATTGAGCGCCAACTCAATGAGTTCAAGAGCACATATTGGCTACCATATTGGCTACCATATCACCCRAATACCCTAAACATTCACTATAACAAGCAAGGAGAAGATCCAACAAGAGGGTTTGACATAGTTTAGACTCAAAGCCTTTTTTAAAAATTGAATATTCAGATAAGTATGGTATAAATRTGGTGGCCATGGATTAAACAAAATAGTATTTCCATCATCATCTATATATAATTATAATTAATCATAAAATTAGTTTATTAACAATTATTGTATTGAGAGTCATTGGAAAAATATCTTAATAAAGAAAATTAAATAAAAAAATACATAATTCCATATTAGTAACATGTACATTATAAAGTCTGTTAAAATCTAAATCAATCAAATTTTTTAAGATATAAATTTTTATTACATATTATAAAGGAATTAATACATGCCATGAAATTAAATTATAAAAAATTACATCTTAACAAATTTGATCCTTCTTAGTATTTAATAAAAAGATGGAAATAATGTGGGGATATGAAAATTACTATGATAAATATGATTATTATCATCCACTCATACTAACTTTAATGTATCTAACATTAAAAAATAAAAGATAAGAAACTAATTGATTTTCTTTAACATTTTGTTTTTATAATATGAAAGATTGGGGATCAAATCCAAAGAAATCTATTATAAATCCAGATTCCATTAGATTATAATATACACTAAGTGATTGCACCTAGAAAAACTAGGTACATCCTACAGTAACAATTATCTCATCCATTAGTGTAAATCTTGGCATGAGTATATGTGGCCCCAATATAATATGTTATACAAAATATAAAGAAATACAACAATAATAAATTTAATATGAGATAAATAATAATTCTTCACAATCTTATACTTATATCAACTATAAAATAAAATTATATCAACTATTAAAAAAACCTAACTTCCCAATAGTTGCATATATATATATATATATATATATATATATATATATATATATATATATATATATATTTCCTACATATCTAATATGATTGATAATGTATTGAGAAGTAGTGTCAATCTCTATGAGAGTGGTTTGATCCTACACTTTGGGAGATTTCCCAAATTCGCCACACAATATGACCATCGTCTCTCCTTATGAGCACCCATTAAATGGATGTACAAACACACACGACTACAACAAAAAGTAAGAATTACTTAATCTACTCTCACCTATGCTCGCTCACATGTTTCATTTCTCTTCCAAGGTCCCTAGGCCCTCCAGTGAGGGATTCAAGTCCAATCCAACTCTCATACCACATTAAAATGAAAGAGTAGATTATTATACACAAATAATCAATTACAAAATATGTGAATACGATTTACAATGCATTTGGACTCTCTATTATATAGAGTGCATAGGTTGTTTGAGATTTTGATTTGTGAGATCCTTGTTTGGTGTGTTGTTGATATATTCTCTCAACCTATCCTTTATATTTGGAATACGTTAGATCTTATAACAACCTATGCACTCTATATAATAAAGTAAAAATTTATTGTAAATCGTATTTAGATATTCTAATTGATTATTTGTGTGAATATGTAACATCCCTCTCTTGCGCACACATGATTTGACTTATTCCTTAAGGACACTTACGTGCAAGTGATCCGGTTCATTATATGATTGTCTTCTTCGTGTATGGATTTCGATGATGATGCTTATGGATTATGATGTTATGTCATTTGACTATCTATGTATAGATATCTTCTATTGATGGGTTTCTTCTGAGTGTAGGACACTTGACAGATTAAGGATATCGATGGCATCGGTGGACCTCCTTGGACTCTAGATCGAGTCAGGGAGTGGACTATATATGGTTTGGGTATTTCTGTTTAGGCATATGTGACATATGAGCATGTATATTATGATGTTTTTATGGATAGTTGACATGTTTATTTGATGGATGTAGGATGGCGATCGCTTGCTAATCAGACTCACATTAGGAGTAAAAGGGACATGCACAACAACAAGAGACATTGGAGGAGAGGTGTGGCAACAATCCTTCCACACCCTACTAGCACTCCCGCCGTGGCTCAAATTGTAAGTTAACGATTACCTAGTTCGAGAGATCCACAAGGTCGTGAGGGAAGATTGAGACAATCGCTCACGAAGATTCGAAGGGGCGTGCAATAAGGAAGGGTACTTATTCCTTAGAGCCACTTAGTCTCCCACAAGGTCGCTTGATGGAGTATTGACTCCAATGGTTGGAAAACTACCAAAATCAGTCAAAGGCAAGTGGCACCCTTGGAGCATGTAGTGCGTCTTGAAGGGCAGGTCACATAATTAAAACATGAACAAAGACGAGTGGCACCATTGGAGAACGTACTGCATCTTGAAGGGAACGTCGTGATTTTAACATAGGTGAGACAATGAACCTAGGTTCCTAGAAAACAATATTTTATTTTGACATGGTCATCTTTAAAATAAATGTTGAATGAGTAAATTTTATTTATTATAAATTTCCCTTCAAAAGGCTAAGCCTAGTTGAAATTTAAGCCTATTTCTAAATAGGGTAGGAAGATGAAAAAAAAAACAAATTAATAAATTAATAAGAGGGGGGTGAAGAAAATAAAATCAATTAAGAACTTAAAGGAGAAATAATTTATCCATGAATTAATTGTTGTTTATGTGCAAGACATGTTAATTTGGAACTTAGACGAAAAGTGGAAATGAATGCAAAAAGGAAAGTGGAACATAGAAAGGAATCTAGTTTAGAGAAATTTCCTAAATAAAACTCAACTAAGTTTTAAGAAATGCGTCACTCATTAAAGGAAATTGAGGGAATAAAGGGACAACTATGAGCGTTTTTAGGAATGATTTTAGGATGGGTGAGGGAAATTGGCAATTAACTAAATTAAATAAATGAATATCTAGTGCGACTAAGGGATCGGTTGACAAGTGTACGGGGGAAAGTATTTCCTAATTAATTTTTAATAAAAATAATTTAACGTGAAACTGGCAGGTGTCACTAAGAAGCACTCTATCAAACTAATGGAAAGGAAGAGGAATGGATCATAACTGGTATGTGTAAGGTTATGTTGTAGGAATTTATGTGACTGATTTTTCTTGTGGGAGTTGGGATACCCAGCTCTAATAGAGAGTCGTAGCCCGACCTTGCAAGGTGAGTTGGGAGCTATCTTTTCTCAGGTTTTGTGTGTGTGGCCTTGTTGCAGCTTGGGAGGCTAAGGGGGACGAAGATTACACCTAGTGTTGGCTGGGAGGTACCGGTGAGGTCTCAATGATTAGCAAGTAGGGAGATGGATGGGGCCCAAGCACGCGACAACAACTTCAGATTCTTCTCCTATGGTTACGATATGGTATTTAATTTGAAAATCGCTTACGTTTTTAAGTTGTATAATTGGATTTTGTTAAAGGCATAAGCTTGGTTCTCAACTGAAGATCATTCTCATAGTCTTTTTGTTTTTAGCTACGACATTGAACGCAAGTATTATATTATTTAATAAGATTCGGATGTGTATGGGTTTGCATGATTGTTTTCCCACATGTACACTACATTGACAATTACATTGTATGTAATAGAATGGTATTTGTCTGTCGTAAGACCTTCAGATAAAGTGTAAAACCAATACAATAACTTGGTGGAACTCTTTGATGATTAAATCCTCTCTGTGTATTTTATTATCTGTTATTTCTTTTTGATTCTCCCAGAAGACCCTTTTTATGTACTTGAGTTGCGTCCTTACCACCTTCCCACTGCAGATATTAACTCATTGTGCAGTCATTCACCCATTGTTATAGCGCTCATCCCAACCATAGAATTTAGGCCTTTTAATTTTATTCATCCCCATAAACGAAGAGATCCTTTCTAGCGTTTTGCAAAGCTAGCTCCTCCCCCCTGTAGCGAATTCCGTCAGAGGTCCCTCTTCGAGCTACTTTTGTCCCTTCAAAAAATGATACGATGCAAGATTGGAACCCGTTGCATCCTCACAGATATCTTGGAATGGTGCCAGGATGACAGATAGAATGCCAAGCTCCTGGCCTTGCGAGAGTCACCTTGATTAAAAATGGTTTCCAATGCATGTGTTATTCTCACCCCTTCACTCTTGAACACGACCTTCTCGTTTTTTAATTTTGAAACCCCCTTGACGAAATCAATCCAGCTGGAAGGATTCAATTCACAAGTACCCAACTAAGATTTGTAGAATTTTAGTTAAACTAGATGACATGTTCTTCTATGAAAAGAAGAGATGGGATATTATAAATTGAGGTGTGGTGGTGGTGGTGCAGCTGTTACTGAGATTAAAATTGGTTTAAAGAAAGGTAAAAGATTGATGATGATGATGGTGGTGGTGGTAGTTAATGTCCATTGAGATTAAAATTGGTGTATGTGATTTTAAGAAAGATAAAATATTATTTATATTTCTTTATAATGTTATTTTGATGTTCAAAAGGCATTAGGACAAGTTTTTCAATATAACTATAGTTTTGATGACTTAAAAGGTTAGGAAGATAGATATTTTGAAAAATAAAATCTAATTTAAAAACTCCAAAAGAAAGTGTTTTTTAAATATTTACATTAATGGAAATCAAATACATTTCATAAGTCACTATGAGAAAAACATGTAATATATACATGTCTATATCTCATTTGATATATATGTTTCATAAATAAATTAAATATAATAATGATATTTTTTTCTTTTAAATTGCATTGTAGTGATATGTAACCTCCATGTTTATATATTAATAGTACAAAAATTCAATCACCAAAATATATTTCATTTACCTCTTTTTTTTCTTAATAAATAAATATAGTTAATTTAAATATCTAGAAGTTTTTATTTATGATTTTTTAACTTTTGTGTTTAATAAATTTAATTAATAAACAAATCTATWTTAATTCTTAAAATAAATTGTATTGATAATTAGTTTGAACTTTAAACATATTTAATAACATCTATTTTCTCCTTAAAAACACAGATTAAAAATCAAAATGGAAGAAGTATAAGTTAAAGAATAAAGTTGTTGTATGAAAAAGTCCTTCTTACAAACTAAAAAATTTAGTATACTAATACTTGACATATAACTAAATTACAATCTTAAAATAAATTATTATTATAAAATATAAAAAAACAAAAAGAACAAACCACTTTATTCTTATTATCCTTTAAAATAGATATATATCATTGATTTTTGGGTGGTCCAATATATATGTAATCTTCAACTTTACTTAAGTGCTACATCTCATTATCATAAACATTTCCACCTTAATTTTAAAATACTACATTTCAATGTCAAAAACATTTATGCCAATTTAGAATGCAATTTTTTTTAATAACTAATTTTATAAGACACTAATCTTCATCTCATAATTCCAGTGCCTTTACTTTTTTTTTTCCTCTCATTATATGCTTTTGTGCTTTTAAAATAAAGAATAAGTTTACTTATTTTTCTCCTCATCATGTACTTTGGTAAAATACATATATATGATTGATTTTTTAGTGGTCCAATATTTTATATAATATTCTATTTTACTAAACTGCTACATATTATCATCAAAACCATTTTCACTTTAATTTTAAAATACTAGATTTCAGTGTCCTAAACATTTATGTTAATTTAAAATGCATTCTCTTTTAATAACTAATTTTATAAGACAGCAATCTTCATCTCATAATTCCAATACATTTTTATTTTTCTACTCATTATATGGTTTTGTGCTTTTAAAATCAAGAGTACGGTTACTTCTTTTTCTCCTCATGATGTGCGTTTACCAATCAAACAAAGAGATGCCCTAATGAAGGCAGTGCAATCCATCAAAATTGAAAGTGACACATCGTGCGTGCTAAAATAGACAGTGCGATTTCTTTAGATACGTTTTAAAAGACGCCGAATAGTAATTGACAGCTTGTTATTTTCTCTGACCTCTCATGTCTTTGTTTTACCAAAGGACGAAGATATTTAATATATAATTGAATAAAGCGGTGGATTCAAAAGATAAAGTTAGCAAATCGGAAAGTCTTGTGATTTTGCCATCACAATCATCTCTAAACACCAGGGCTTCTTCTCTCTACCATCAGTTTTCAAACGGTTCGGTGCGTATTCTCTCTACCATCAGTTTTCAAACCGTTAGATGGATATTCGATCGACGCACCCAAAACCCTAATTTTATTTGTAACGTATACTTTTCAAACCATTAGGTGATTATTTGATCCACCCACTCAAAACCCTAATTTTATTTGTAACGTATACTTACTTCCGAGGGCGACGTGTCCGCGTGAGAGGCATAATGGACAGGCAAAGGGAGCTGAGCTCTCATTTTCAAAATGCGACAAAACAGAAAGCATCCCCTCACATGGTTAAAATACAAAATCCTTATGCCCTCATTCTCAGTGCTCAGTGTTTTGTCAATATGTCTTGTATTCGATAAATATCATCTATCTGTGGGCAGCAGAGTAATAAATATAAATATCATGTATCTGTGGGCAGCGGAATAATAAATATAAATATCCGGTATCTATCAGCCTTGGAGTAATAAATATAAAAATCGTGTATCTATCAGCAGCGGAGTAATAAATATTGTATTTGACAGATTTGGATACATATATATTCCATCATATATAACAATTTAGTACTTTGAATAGTTAATGTATTTCATCTTCATTATCCATTTCCAACACGGAAAGAAAATGTATATATTCACAAGTTTCGACGAGTACAAAGTGCGGTGCATGCTGGATGTATTGTTTGGAATAACTGATCACGAATTCCTCGCTATATTATGAGTTTCTTCTCGCTGGAAAATCGTACTGCAGAGTTTCACATTGAAAGGTGACCCATTCGGAAAAGTGATTGCAGAATGAAAAATTCGGTCACAAATAATATCATTGCATGCAGGATGATAAATTCGGTCACAAATAATATCATTGCATCCAAACACTAGCCAAGTACGTGAAGTCTATTTGAATTTTTCCCTATAGACAAAGCCCATACACTAATACGGGACTTATTCCAAAAAGCCTTCAATGCAAGTACAAATTTCAACTTTATGTATAGTCGCACAAAAACCAGAATGAAATAGAAAACCAACGTACGAAGCCAACAGTAGATATTGGCTACCATCTCACCCAAATGCCCTAAACATTGACTATAAAAAGCAAGGAGAAGATCCAACAAGAGGCTTGGGCGTAGTTTAGACTCAACACCGTTTTTTAAAAGTGAGAGTGTTAATAAGATTTTGTTACATTAAAATGAAGATTCAGATAAGTATGGTATAAATATGGTGGTCATGGATTAAACAAAATATTATTTCCATCATCATCTATATATAATTATAATTAACCATAAAATTAGTTTATTAACAATTATTGAATTGAGGGTAATTGGATAAACACTTTAATAAAAAAAATTAAATCAAAAATAAATAATTGCATATTAGTAGAATATGTATATCACAATATCTATTAAAATCTAAATCAATTTTTTTACTGTATAATTTTTTATAATATATTATAAAGGAATTAATATATGACATGGATTTAAATTATTAAAATCTAAATCAATTTTTTTATTGTATAATTTTTTATAATATATTATAAAGAAATTAATATATGACATGGATTTAAATTATTAAAAATTACAACTTAATAAATTTGATTTTTCTTAGTATTTAATAAATAGATAGAAATAATGTGGAATAAATATAGAGATATGAAAATTACTATGATAAAGATGATTATTATCACACATTCACACCAATTTTAATGTATCTAACATTAAAAAAAAATAAGAAACTAATTGATTTTATTTAACATTTTGTTTTTATGATATGCGAGATTGGGATTAAGATCTAAAGCAATCTATTTTAAATCCATATTCCATTAGATTATAATATACACTAAGTGATTGCACAGGTACATCCTACATCCATTAGTGCAAATCTTGGCATGTTTATATGTGGCCCCAATATAATATGTTATACAAAATAAAAAAATATAGTAATAATAAAGTAATAATAAATTTGATATGAGATAAATAATAATTATTCACAATCTTATACTTATATCAATCTTATACTTATATAAGTATAAAATAAAATTATATTAATTATTAAAAAAATTTAACTTCTCAAAATATATATATATATATATATATATATATATATATAATTCCTATTTATCTAATATGATTGCTAATGTATTAAGAAGTAGGGTCAATCTCTACGAGAGTGGTTTGATCCTACACTTTGTAAGATTTCCCAAATTCGCCACACAATATGGCCACCGTATCTCTTTATGAGCACGAATTAAATGGATGGAAAAACACACACGACTACAACACAAAGTAGCAATTACTTTATCTAATCTCACCTATGCTCACTCACATGTTTCATTTCTCTTCCAAGGTCCCTAAGCCCTCTAGTTAGGGAGTCAAGCCCAATCCGACTCTCATACCACATTAAAATGAAATAGTAGATTATTACACAAAAATAATCAATTACAAATATGTGAATACGATTTACAATGCATTTGGACTATATTATTTAGAGTGCATAGGTTGTTTGAGAGTTTCATTTGTGAGATCCTTGTTTGGTGTGTTGTTGATATATTCTCTCAACCTATCCTTTATATTTGGAATATGTTAGATCTTATAACAACCTATGCAATCTATATAATAGAGTCAAAATTTATTGTAAACCGTATTCATATATTCTAATTGATTATTTGTGTGAATATGTAACATCTTGCTCTTGTGCACACATGATTTGACTTACTCCTTGAGGACACTTGTGTGCAAGAGATTCGGTTCATTATATGATTGTCTTCTTCGCTTATGGATTCTGAGGATGATGCTTATGGATTATGATGTTATGTCATTTGATTATCTATGTATAGACAAGTGCTATTGACAGGTTTCTCTTAAGTGTAGGAAACTTGATATATTGAGGATGTCGATGGCGTCGATGGACCTCCTTGGACTCCAGATCGATTCAGGGAGTGGATTGTATGCTTTGGGTATTTATGTTTAGGCATATGTGACATATGAGCACGCATATTATGATGTTTTTATGRATAGTTGGCATGTCTCTTTGATGGATGCAGGCTGACAATTGCTTGCTAGTCAGACTCACACTAGGAGTAAAGGGAACATGCACAACAACCTGAGATATTGAGGGAGAGGTGTGGTAGYAGCCCTCCCACATCCTACTATCATTCCCGTCGTAGCTCGAATTGTAGGTTAACGATTACCTAGTTTGAGAGATCCACGATGTCGTGAGGGTAGATTGAGACAATCACTCACAAATATTCTAAGGGGCATGCAATAAGGCACGGTCCTTAGTACTTGGAGGCCCTTACTCTCCCACAAGGTTTCCTGATGGAGTATTTACTCCAAGGGTTGGACAAATACCAAAATCAGTGAAAGGCAAGTTACACCCTTGGAGCACGCAGTGCATCTTGAAGGGCACGTCGCATAATTAAAACATGAACAAAGACAAGTGGCACTGTTGGAGCACGTACTACATCTTGAAGGGAACGTCACGATTTTAACATGGGTGAGTCAATGAACCTAGGTGCCTAGAAAACAATATTTTATTTTGACATGGCCAGCCTTAAAATAAATGTTGAATGAGTAAATTTTATTAATTAAAAATTTCTCTCAAAAATGCTAATCCTAGTTGAAATTTAAGCCAAGGTCTAAATAGGGTAAGAAGACAAAAAAAAATTTAATTAATTAATAAGAGGGGTATGAAGAAAAAAGTCAATTAAAGGAATTTAAAGGAGAAATAATTTATCTATGAATTAATTGTTGTTTATGTGCAAGACATGTTAATTTGGAACTTAAACAAAAAGGGGAAATGAATACAAAACATAATGTGGAACATAGAAAGGAATCTAGTCTAGAGAACTTTCCTAAATAAAACTCAACTAAGTTTTAAGAAAGGCATCTGTCATTAAAGGAAATTGAGGAAATAGAGGGACATCTAGGAGCATTTTTAGGAACGTTTTTACGATGGATGAGGGAAATTGGAAATTAAATAAATGAATATCTTGTGCAATTAAGGGATTGGGTGACAAGTGTTCGAGGGAAAGTATTTCCTAATTAATTTTTAATAAAAGAAATATAACGTGCAATTGACAAGTGTCACAAAGGAGAACTCTGTAAAAGTAATGGCAAGGAAGAGGAAGGGATCACGACTGGTATGTGTAAGGTTATGTTGTTAGAATTTCTTTGACTCATTTTTCTTATGGGAGTTGGGATACCCAGCTTGAATGAAGAGTGGTAGCTTGACCTTGCGAGGCGAGTTGGGAGCTATCTTTTCTCTGGTTTTGTGTGCATGGCCCCTTTGCGGCTCGGGGTCTAAGGGGGGAGAAGAGTAATCCTAGCGTTGGTTGTGAGGTACTGGTGAGGTATCAACGATTAGCAATGAGGGAGATGGATGGAGTGCAAGCAAGTGACAACAACTTTGGATTATTCTCCTTTTGTTATTGTATGGTATTTAATTTGAAAAAATCTTTTGTTTTTAAGTTGTATAATCATATTGTGTTAAAGGCGTAAACTTGGTTCCCAACTAAAGATCATTCTCATCATTTTTTTTTCTACGACATTTAACACAAGTATTATATTGTTTAATAAGATTCTGATGTGTATGGGTTTGCATGATTGTTTTCACACGTGTAAACTACATTGACAATTTTGAATTGTATGTAATAGAATGGTATTTTTCTGTCGCAAGACCTTCAGATAATGTGTAAAACCAATACAGTAAGATGGTGCAACTCTTTGATGATTAAGTCTTCACCTTGTATTTTATTATTTGTTATTTATTTTAGATTCGACCAGAAGACCCTTTTTATCTACTTGAGTTGTGTGCTTACCACCTACCCACTGCGCATATTCCCTTATTGTGCAGGCATTCACCCATTTTTATAGCACTCATCCCAACCATCGAATTACAACCTTGCAATTTTATTCATCCTTAGAAACACAGAGATCGTTTCCAATGTTTTGAAAAGCTAGCTCCTCCCCCCTGTAGTGATTTCGTCAGAGGTTCCTCTTCTAGCTAATAGAAAGGATCCCTCTCTTGCAGCGTGATACTTTTCTCCCTTCTGAAACCATTCCAGGGAAGGTTGGAACTCGTTGTGTCCTCTCGGATATCTTGGAATGGTGCCAGGATGACATATAGAACGTCGAGCTCTTGGCCTTGTGAGCCTCACCCTGATTAAAAATGGCTGCCAATGCCTGCCTGATTCCCTTTCCTTCACTCTTGAACGTGGCCTTCTCATTTTTTAATTTTGAAACCCCCTTGACGAAATCGATCTAGCTGGAAGGAATTGATTCCCGCGTACCTAGCTACCTCCGTGACAAAACTAGGAAAACTAGATAATTCAACATCAAGGACTCTGCAATTTTAGCTTGGGCTTCATTGTCCATTAATTTTAAATCTTGTTGCATGAGTATCACCCTTTTACCTCCTTATCATATCACGATGTTTCTTTTCGACCCCCCTCTCTGTCCATAGTGATAACTATCTTACGTTCCATTGGACTGCGAGATGGCTCTAATATGTGTGTTGTGGGTGAGGTTATGTCTCATTTTATCCTTAGTGGATTAAATAGAATATGGAGATCTTTCCTTTCACGGTTATGACATTACCTTACTTGACTATGTTTTATTAAGCACCAATCTGAGGACATATTTGATGACTTATCTAACTGTTTAGTTCATTTTCCTTGTCCCCCTTAACTAAACCAGTCAGATAGTTGAACATTAACTTTCTTCATAAGATGGTAATCGACATGGGTCCTCCTTAAAATCATAAATGAAATAATAAGACAATGTTATATTTCTGGTTAGTGGATATGGAAGTGGCCTCCTCTCCCTTCCCTAGTAGATTGCAGTTTAGAAATGGGGTCATCTTGATTCTGGTTGAAAGTTGAGAAATTTATTTAGAAAAGGCAATTTTTATATACTACTTTATAAATGAGTTTATTGTTTATTCTTCTTAATTGTTTCCCTAGTGCCATAACCATTTAGGGTTTTAATGATTTCCTTGGTACCATCCTTCTAGTTAATGTTGATTAATTATTTTTATTGATTTAAATAAATTCATAACCAACATTGGATACCTAATGTAAATGTGGTGTTTTATTTGATTGTCTTCCTTTAAGTTCTCCTAATATCTAGGAGTGCTAGACTCCTTTTTACATAATCCTAGAAGTTTCCCCAAAGAGGTTAGATGTATATTTATGCAGCATGTTTTCAAGATTGTATTGTGCACTTGACTTACTCCCTTACCCATCTTGTTGCTAGAAGGAGGAACTTGGTAGCAATTTCGATGTGCCTTAAACTATTGTGGTTTTTCGTTGAATAAGTATTTATTTCTCTTGCACCCGTGAAAAGTGTTGTTGTATGATCGATTATGTGTTTTATTCCTGACGCCAAGGAATTTAACTATTCATTTTCGTTGCGCCTCGATCTTATTGTGATTGGAACTCTTGCACAATTGAATTAAAGTAATGATTACTCACTCCTCTACACATGTTGTCGTGTGATGGTTTAGAAATTAGCTTACCCTTACACAGTTGTACCAAGAAATTTATGATTGTTAGTAGATTTCTCGCGAACACAAATATACGATGTAATGAATGATTTTGTAGACTTTGGACTTCTTGTGCCTTGTAAATTTGTTGATGTGTATTGACTAAGTAATGGGTTCTATGGCACCATTGAATTAATATTGATACCGAAAGGTTGATCGATTATTCGTTTGCGCCTTATTGTAATTGATATCTACCTATGCCATGATATATATATATAGCTATGTGTGGATGGACATGTGTGTAGTACCTTGGCGCCCCCAAAAATACATAATTTAAATGAATTTTTACCTTGTGTTGGTGACCTATAATCATAGGTAACTCAATTCTTCGGTTGTTGATTTGGCATTGCTCCCATGATAAAGACATATGACTAAGTTGATTCCATTTTCCCCTCCGTCTTTTTGCCTAATCCTTCATCACCCTACTGCATCCTTCATCCACCTTCTGCACCCTCGCTCCCTTACCCATTTGTCCCGTTGACTACATCTCGCCTGCCACTCATCCCTACATGAATAAAGAAACTTAGGATAATAAACAAATAATTAAGTTAATATTAAATAGTTAGTGGCATTTTTCTAATGCTCATTAGCCTAATAAAATTATTTTAATAGGATAATTTAAAATAAAATAATGATTAGATTAATTATTAATTAATTAGTAAATAGTAATTAACTTAGTCTAATTAAGTTAGTGTTTAGGTTAATTTTTTAGAGGTGACATTAATCAAATAATAAAAAAACTTAATAAAATATTAAAACAAAACAGATTAGAAATAAAACAAATTAAAAAAAAAATTATAATAAAAAAACAATAAATTAAATATATAAAAACTAAAACAAAACAAAGTAATAAAACTAATAAATAAAAACAAAACACAAAACAAAATACAATACATAACAAATAAACACAAAATATAAAATACTAATATTAAAATAAACTAAAACATGTAATAAAACAAAAACAAAAATAAAAATAAAAAAAATCAAACTAAAA
>JASDQU010102240.1:146205-195855 GCA_032191745.1 Picea mariana
AATACCACCTTTCTCCAAAAAATCACTTTCCCCAATTAAAAAAAAAAAAACTGCCCATTTTTGCTTGTTCAACATGTCATCTTCCAAAGCCGATTCTGGGCAAACGAAAATGAATTTTGAAAAACCGAGAGAGTTGCTTCTCTGTAACGGGATGACGAACAAAAAAAATCTCTAAGTTTTTTCATAGGTGCCAGTTGGGAGAATCGAAGCCATCTTCGAACCCCATTTTTTCAGTTTTTCATTTTTTCTGTTACAGTCCTGATTTTGCGAGGGCTGTTTCGGCAAGATGGAGGCGAATTTGGCGAAATCAAAGGAGTTTTTTGTCCAGAAAATGATCATATACAATAACCTCCTTCCATTTTTTCCCAGGTGTCAGCATTGAAGATAAACATATGTCTGAGTGGACCCTTTTTTGCAGAAATTCGACCCGTCTTTCATGGTAGACAGTTCAGGATTTTTAAGGACTTTTATTCCTATTTTTGGCCGAGGTGGTTGAATTCGACTTCCTGATAGTGGGGAGAGTCTTGTTTATATATTGTAATGAATCAAATGTGCAAGGGGGATTAGCAGGGACCATGATTTAATTTGTATGAGAGCTCACAGAGCCTCGATGGATTCTTGTGACTATTTTGACTCGTGATGTGCATCCCTCTTTGTAAATTTGTTTCTCTATTATCATCATTAATTTCTTCCTCTGAAATATTCTGAGAATATTAAGAACACAATTGTTTTTAATGTACCCTCTGTCTCTGGCTTGGTATAGTTTTTTATGTTTTCCACTGAAGATTAAACTCAGAATTCTTAGTTGCTCTATGTTTAATTGGATTTCTTGACCTATTCTGTCTCTCCATTTTCATTTAAATTAAAGGATCCAGTGACTTGTCTACCTTTCCCTGCAAATATTATCCTGTTGACATGGATTTTTAATCATTCGTTGCATTGACTCCATAGCCCATGGTTTCTTTTCTTTGCCCCTACCCAATTCCTAAAAAACAAATCTTATTCTGCATAGCTAGCCTAAGATACATACATAAACAAATTTAAATCCAACATAGAGGTCCCTCTTTGAGTCTTGGAAGGCTATATCCAACACTCAAAGTGCTTTTGATGTTGCCCCTGTGACTGCCTGCACAACCTTGGGCAAATTACAGGGTGCTTGCGCCATTGATTATTGGATGATTTATTAAATGGGATTGCTTGTGCATTGGAATAATCATGGATGTACAATGTAATTTAGCTTGATTACTCACGTGCCCTTCATTAATGGTGATGCATGAATAGTTTAGTAATCAAATTTACTTACACGCCTTATGAATAGATTATCTTTGATTATGTTTATTTAGCTAGCTGCTTGGATATGATTGTGCTAGTGGGATGTAGACACCTCCTTGTTCCTCAAAACAGTTGCCAGCCCTAAGACCTTAAATGGTTGAAATCAATTGGAGGTCTTGAGTGTTTCTTATGTGTCCCGGAAGTCCTAACCTTGCAGGGTAGGTTGAACGGGTAGTCATATTATATATCTTTATCTGATTGAATGTTGTTGTAAATTGCTTCAAGTTTTTGTGAAGCGATATTATTCTATGCTATCATGTTTATGTGTCACTATCATTCGTTGACAAGTCGATTGCATCATTAGTGATTTCCCTGATGAGTAACTAGTACTAGTTTACTTATGATGTTGTTAAATAGGTGCTTCCATGATCTTGTGCTGATGTTAATCTCTTATTGCAATTTTTTTTTTACCTTTGTGATTCGAATTTTCTTAAGTGTAACAAAGGGATTCTACATATGGTATGAGAGTGGGTTCAACCCTATGACTGTAGATCATCATGCATTCCACTGTACTATACTTTTGATTAATAACTTAGAGCTAATTAAAATTTTAACTTGACCATGTGGTAATCATGGTTAAAGGACGTCGCAAAGGTTCACAATGTGGTGCTAGGGGAGGAGGTGTGATGCCTCTAGAAGCACCCGCACCCTAGGGGTCTAACCCCCAAAGGGAAGAACAAGTCTTTGGGATGGAGCGGATTTCTATAATGGATGTGAATGGTCAAACAAGGTCCTTCCAGGGAAATTTCACAGGCCTTAATTAACCGTTTAGATAGAGATGAGGCTAGGATGCCTGTACCACTGATGGTACACAACGCGCCGCAACCGGTACTGGTAGCGTACACAGGGAACTTGAGAAGGTCAAGTTTCCCAAGTTCTTGGGTGCCACGGACGGTGCAGCCACTGAGGCATCGTTGGAGAACATGGCGACGTGATTTGCACCTAATGATTTCACCTCCAACATGAAGGTCCTTGTAGCAGTATTTCAGTTGAAGAGGGAGCACTCTCTATTGTGGAAGACGCTCCTGCCTCAACTAAACATGGTTTTCGGAGACGTGTCATGGGAAATATTTGAGGAACGGTTGTGGGAGAGGTTTTTCAGAGGAAATCATTGAGCGTCATCTCAATGAGTTCAAGAGAAGATATTGGCTACCATATTGGCTACCATCTCACCCAAATACCCTAAACATTGACTATAACAAGTAAGGAGAAGATCCAACAAGAGGCTTCGGTGTAGTTTAGACTCAAAGCCTTTTTTTAAAGTGAATATTCAGATAAGTATGGTATAAATATGGTGGTCATGTATTAAACAAAATAGTATTTCCATCATCATCTATATATAATTATAATTAGCCATAAAATTAGTTTATTAACAATTATTGTATTGAGAGTAATTGGATAAATATCTTAATAAATAAAATTAAATAAAAAAATACGTAATTCCATATTAGTAACATGTACATCATAAAGTCTGTTAAAATTTAAATCAATCAAATTTTTTAAGGTATAATTTTTTATAACATATTATAAAGGAATTAATACATGCCATGGAATTAAATTATAAAAAATTACATCTTAACAAATTTGATCCTTCTTAGTATTTAATAAATAGATGGAAATAATGTGGGGATATGAAAATTACTATGATAAAGATGATTATTATCAGCCACTCACACTAACTTTAATGTATCTAAGATTAAAAAATAAAAGATAAGAAATTAATTGATTTTCTTTAACATTTTGTTTTTATAATATGAAAGATTGGAGATAAGATCTAAAGAAATCTATTATAAATCCAGATTCCATTAGATTATAATATACACTAAGTGATTGCACTTAGAAAAACTAGGTACATCCTACACCCTAATATTGAAGAGATTGTAACAATTACCTCATCCATTAGTGTAAATCTTGGCATGAGTATATGTGGACCAAATATAATATGTTATACAAAATAAAAAAAATACAGCAATAATAAATTTAATATGAGATAAATATTAATTCTTCACAATCTTATACTTATATCAACTATAAAATAAAATTATATCAACTATTAAAAAAACCTAACTTCCCAATAGTTGCATATATATATATATATATATATATATATATATATATATATATAATTCCTACTTATCTAATATGATTACTAATGTACTGAGAATTAGTGTCAATCTCTATGAGAGTGGTTTGATCCTACACTTTGGGAGATTTCCCAAATTCGCCACACAATATGGCCATCGTCTCTGCTTATGAGCACACATTAAATGGATGTAAAAACACACACGACTACAACACAAAGTAGCAATTACTTAATCTACTCTCACCTATGCTCGCTCACATGTTTCATTTCTCTTCCAAGGTCCCTAGGCCCTCTAGTGAGGGACTCAAGTCCAATCCGACTCTCATACTACATTAAAATGAAAGAGTAGATTATTATACACAAATAATCAATTACAAAATATCTTAATACGATTTACAATGCATTTGGACTCTCTATTATATAGAGTGCATAGGCTGTTTGAGAGTTTGATTTGTGAGATCCTTGTTTGGTGTGTTGTTGATATATTCTCTCAACCTATCCTTTATATTTGGAATACGTTAGATCTTATAACAACCTATGCACTCTATATAATAGAGTAAAAATTTATTGTAAATCGTATTCAGATATTCTAATTGATTATTTGGGTGAATATGTAACATCTCGCTCTTGCACACACAAGATTTGAATTATTCCTTAAGGACACTTGCATGCAAGTGAACTGGTTCATTATATGATTGTCTTCTTCGCTTATGGATTCCAATGATGATGCTTATGGATTATGATGTTATGTCATTTGATTATCTATGTATAAATATGTGCTATTGATGGGTTTCTCCTTAGTGTAGGACACTTGATAGATTGAGGATGTCGATGGCATCGATGGACCTCCTTGGACTCTGGATTGAGTCAAGGAGTGGACTATATATGGTTTGGGTATTCCTGTTTAGGCAAATGTGACATATAAGCATGTATATTATGATGTTTTTATGGATAGATGACATGTTTCTTTAATGGATGTAGGATGACGATCGCTTGCTAATTAGACTCACATTAGGAGTAAAGGGGACATGCACAACCACCAGAGACATTGGGGGAGAGGTGTGGCAACAACCCTTCCACGACCTACTAGCACTCCCACCATGGCTCGAATTGTAAGTTAACAATTACCTAGTTCAAGAGATCCACGATGCCGTGAGGGAAGACTGAGATAATCACTCATGAAGATTCTAAGGGGTGTGCAATAACAAAGGGTACTTATTCCTTAGAGGCACTTAGTCTCCCACAAGGTCGCCTGATGGAGTATTGACTCCAATGGTTGGAAAACTACCAAAATCAGTCAAAGGCGAGTGGCACCCTTGGAGCATGTAGTGTGTCTTGAAGGGCACGTCGCATAGTTAAAACATGAACAAAGACGAGTGGCACCATTGGAGCATGTACTGCATCTTGAAGGGAACATCGTGATTTTAACACAGGTGAGTCAATGAACCTAGGTTCCTAGAAAATAATATTTTGTTTTGACATGGTCAGCTTTAAAATAAATGTTGAATGAGTAAATTTTATTTATTATAAATTTCCCTTAAAAATGCTAAGCCTAGTTGAAATTTAATGCTAGGTCTAAATAGGGTAAGAAGACAAAAAAAAACAACCAAATTAATAAATTAATAAGAGGCAGGTGAAGAAAAAAAATCAATTAAGAATTTAAAGGAGAAATAATTTATCCATGAATTAATTGTTGTTTATGTGCAAGACATGCTAATTTGGAACTTAGATGAAAAGTGGAAATGAATGAAAAAAGGAATGTCGAACATAGAAAGGAATCTAGTTTATAGAGAAATTTCCTAAATAAAACTCAACTAAGTTTTAAGAAAGGCGTCACTCATTAAAGGAAATTGAGGGAGTAAAGGGACAACTAGGAGCGTTTTTAGGAACGCTTTTAGGATGGGTGAAGAAAATTGGCAATTAACTAAATTAAATAAATGAATATCTAGTGCAACTAAGGGAGCGGGTGACAAGTGTATGGGGGAAAGTATTTCCTAATTAATTTTTAATAAAAAGAATTTAACGTGCAATTGGCAGCTGTCACTAAGAAGCACTCTGTCAAACTAATGGAAAGGAAGAGGAATGGATCATGACCGGTATGTGTAAGGTTATGTTGTAGGAATTTATGTGACTGATTTTTCTTGTGGGAGTTGGGATACCCAGCTCGAATAGAGAGTCATAGCTCGACCTTGCGAGGCAAGTTGGGAGTTATCTTTACTCAGGTTTTGTGTGCGTGGCCCTGTTTCGGCTTGGGAGATTAAGGGGGAAGAAGATTACACCTAGCATTGCCTGGGAGGTGCCAGTGAGGTCTCAATGATTAGAAAGTAGGGAGATGGATGGGGCGCAAGCACACGACAACAACTTTAGATTCTTCTCCTTCGGTTACGGTATGGTATTTAATTTGAAAATTGCTTATGTTTTTAAGTTGTATAATTGGATTGTGTTAAAGGCATAGGCTTGGTTCCCAACCGAAGATCGTCCTCATAGTCTTTTTGTTTTTAGCTACGAAATTGAACACAAGTATTATATTATTTAATAAGATTCAGATGTGTATGGGTTCGCATGACTGTTTTCCCACGTGTACACTACATTGACAATTACATTGTATGTAATAGAATGGTATTTGTCTGTCACAAGACCTTCAGATAATGTGTAAAACCAATACAATAACTTGGTGGAACTCTTTGATGATTAAGTCCTCTCCTTGTATTTTATTATCTGTTATTTCTTTTTGATTCTCCTAGAAGACCCTTTTTATGTACTTGAGTTGCGTCCTTACCACCTGCCCACTGCAGATATTCACTCACTATGCAGTCATTCACCCATTGTTATAGCGCTCATCCCAACCATCGAATTCGGGCCTTGTGATTTTATTCATCCCCATAAACGCAGAGATCCTTTCTAGCATTTTGCAAAGCTAGCTCCTCCCCCCTGTAGCAAATTCTGTCAGTGGTTCCTCTTGGAGCTACTTTTGTCCCCTCAAAAAATGATACGATGCAAGATTGGAACCCGTTGTGTCCTCATAGATATCTTGGAATGGTGCCAAGATGACAGATAGAATGCCAAGCTCTTGGCCTTGCGAGACTCACCCTGATTAAAAATGGTTGCCAATGCATGTGTGATTCTCACCCCTTCACTCTTGAACACGACCTTCTCGTTTTTTTATTTTGAAACCCCCTTGACGAAATCGATCCAGCTAGAAGGATTCAATTTGCGCGGACCCAACTACCTCCTTGAAAAAACCAGGATAACTAAATAATTCAACATCAAGGACTCTGCAATTTTTGGTTGGGATTCACTGTCCATTAATTTTAAATCTTGTTGCCTGAGTATCTCCCTTTTACGTCCTTATCGGATCAGGAAGTTCCTTGTCGACCTCCCTCTCTTACCATGGTGATAACTACCTCACCTTCCGTTGGAATGCAAGATGGCTCTAATCCATGTGTTGTGGGTAAGATTTTGTCTTATTTTCATCTTAGTGGATTAAAGAGACGACGAAGATCTTACATTTCACTTTTATGACATAACCTTACCTGACTATTTTTTATTAATCACCAATCTGAGGACAGATTCGTTGACTGCTCTAATTGTTTAGTTCATTTTCCTTGTCCCCCTTAACTAAATTGGTCAGATAGTTGAACATTAACTTTCATCAAAAGATGGTAATCGACTTGGGTCCTCATTAAAATCATAAATGGAATAATAAGACAATGCTAGATTTTTGGTTAGTAGATATGGTAGTGGCCTTCTCTCCCTTCCCTGGTAGATTGCGGTTTAGAAATGGGGTCATCTTGATTCTGGTTGAATGATGAGAAATTTCTTTAAAAAAGGCGATTTTTATATACTACTTTATAAACACGTTTATTGTTTATTGTTCTTAATTGTTTACCTAGTACTATCACCATTTAGGGTTTTAATGATTTCCTTGGTACCATCCTTCTAGTTAATGTTGATTGATTATTTTTATTGATTTAAATAAATTCATAACCACCATTGGATACCTAATGTAAAGGTGGTTATTTATTTGATTGTCTTCCTTTAGGTTCTCCTATTACCTAGGAGTGTCAAACCCCCGTTTACATACTCCTAGAAGTTGCCCCTAAGAGGTGAGATGTATATTTATGCTACATGTTTTCAAGATTCTATTGCACACTTGAATTACTCCCTTACCCATCCTATTGCTAGAAGGAGGAAGCTTGGTAGCAATTTTAGTGCGCCTTAAATTATTGTGGTTTTTGGTTGAATAAGTATTTATTTATCTTGCACCCATGAAAAGTGTTGTCATATGATCGATTATGTGTTTTATTCCTGGCACCAAGGAATTTAACTATTGATTTCTGTTGCACCTTGATCTTAATGTGATTGGAACTCTTGCGCAATTGAATTAAAGTAATGATTACTCTCACTCCTCTACACATGTTTTCATGTGATGGTTTAAAAATAAGCTTACCCTTGCCCGGTTATACTAAGAAATTTATGATTGTTAGTAGATTTCTTGTGTGCACAAATATACGATGTAATGAATGATTTTGTAGACTTTGGACTTCCTGTGCCTTGCAAATTTTTTGATGTGTATTGACTAAGTAATGGGTTTTTTGGCACCATTGAATTAATGTTGATACTGAAAGGTTGATCGATTATTCATCTATGCCTTATAGTAATTGATACCTACTCATGCCATGATATATATATAGCTATGTCTGGATGGACATGTGTGTAGTACCTTGGCGCCCCTAAAAAAAACATAATTTAAATGAATATTTACCTTGCTCTATTGATTATGCAATGATTTATTAAATGGGATTCCTTGCACATTGGAATAATGATGGATGTACAATGTACTTTAGCTTGATTACTCACACGCCCTTTATTAATGTTGATGCATGACTAATTTTATAATTAAATTTACTTGTGCGCATTATTTTAGGTGGCCGTGTGATTGCTTTGTCATTCTTCCTTGCACCTACAATTTAATGTTAACTAATCTGCGACACGAGTTTTGTAGTTGTATGAGTTAGTGGTAACCTTGTTCTCTTGCACCATTACTTAAGATGATGGGTGTTTGTTCGAAAAATTGTTTACTCTCGCGCACATTGATTAATTAAATGTTGAGGTATGGTTAATAACAATAATGATTACCCTAGTGCCATGGATTATTTGATGTCTTAGGATTGATGGATTAATGAATGGATGATATTTGATGATGTTGTTTTAGCTAGCTACTTGTATATGATTGTGCTAGTGGGATGTAGACACCTCCTTGTTCCTTAGAACAGTTGGCAGCCCTAAGACCTTAAATTGTTAAAATTAATTGGAGGGCTTGACCGTTGCTTATGTTTCCTGGAGGTCCTAACCTTGCAGGAAAGGTTGGATAGGTAGTCATATTATATTTCTTTATCCGATTGAATGTTGTTGTAAATTTCTTCAAGCTTTTGTGAGGTGCTATTATGCTATGATATCATGTTTATGTTTCGCTATCCTTCATTGACGAGTTGATTGCATTTTTAGTGATTTCCATGATGAGTAATTGGTATCGCTTTACTTATGATGTTTTTAAATAGGCACTACCATGATCTTGTATTGATGTTAATCTCTTATTGAATTTTTCTTTTTTACCTTTGTGTTTCAACTTTTCTTAAGTGTAATGAAGGGCTTTTACATATGGTATCAAAGCAGGTTCAACCCTGCGACTGTGGATCGTCACGCCTTCCACTGTATTATACTTTTGATTAATAACTTAGAGCTAATTAAAATTTTAACCTAGCCATGTGGTAATCATGGTTAGAGGACGTCGAGAAGGTTCACAGTGTGGTGCTAGGGAAGGAGGTGTGATGCCTCCACAAGCACCTCTGCCCTAAGGGTCTAACCCCTAAAGGGACGAACAAGTCTTTGAGTTGGATTCGATTGTTGTAAGGGATGTGGCTGGTAGGAAAAGGTCCTTCCAGGGAAATGTCAAAGGCCTTAATTATCCATTTAGATAGAGATGAGGCTAGAAATCTTGTACAAATGAGGGTGCACAACGCACCCCAATCGATATGAGTAGAATATGCAGGGAACTCGAGAAGGTCAAGTTTCCCAAGTTATTCGGTGCCATAGATGGCATAGACACAAGGCATGGTTGGAGAACATGGCGACGTGATTCACACCTCGTGATTTCACCTCCAACATGAAGGTTTACATAGAGGTATTTCAGTTGAGGGGGGAGCGCTCTCTATGGTGGAAGACGCTACTGCTTCAACTAAACATGGTTTTTGGAGACGTGTCAAGAGAACTCTTTGAGGAATAGTTATGGGAGAGGTTTCTCAGAGGAAATAATTGAGTGCTAGCTCAATGAGTTCAACACCTTACGATAAGGTGGTCATACCAGGCTAGAGTATGAGGCCAGATTTAGGGAGCTACTTCGATATGCCACACATATGAACATGGAGAAGTTGAAGGTCAACAAGTTGTGTTTGACCTTCACTCCAACCTTCATCCGAAGGGAGGATCCTAATGCCTTAGGCGTCGTGAAATGTAGTCCCAAAAGCCCTCATAGCTGAGGAATAGATGACAGTGGGGAACAGGGCAGGACTCTTACAAGTCCAACGGGCAGATGACATCGGCATCGCAACAACGTCACCCGCCGCAACAACAGATAGGCTTGTTCAGCAGAATATACTAGGAGTTCACGCTGGTAGGCCATTGACTTCTACTTTAGGGACCAGGAGTGCTGGACCGAAGACCAGAGGATTGGACAAGTGGAGGGCCACCTTTCCAGTGATACTATCCACTTGAGAGGGCTAGAGTGGTTGGATCAACAAAACTCTGTACAATTAGAAATTTGGGAAAGACCCATAGGATTCACATGGATATGAATAACCACCAGGCTGAGCACTAGTCCACTATGCTCAAGTTGTCAAGTACAATCATCGACCAAACTATTGGTATTGGATAGAACTAGGTACTATAGAAGAACATGCACAAGGACGCAAGTTATATGCATCCTTAGCGCTGAATGTCAAGGGCATGGCAGAAGGACTAGAAAACCTTCCGATAGTACGAGAAATGCATAAGTGTTCCCAGAAGGGTTTCCCAGTTGCCACTCAAAGGAGAGCTGATTTTACCATTGAATCAAAACCTAGAACTAAACCGATAGCAAGAACACATTATAGGATGTCGACCCCTAAGTTATAGGAGTTGAAAATGCAACTGAAGGAGTTGTTGGACCTAGGACTTATACATCCAAGTGTGTCACCTTGGGGTGCATTTTTAATTTTCATATGAATAAGTATGGGTCATAGAGACTTTGTATTGACTAACGTCATTTCTGCAAGGAAATGATCAAGAACTCATATTCGTTTCCAAGTATAAAAAAAAATCTTGATCAAATCAAAGGCGAGATAGTGTATTCGAAGACTGACTAGAGACTAGGTTATTACCAGCCATGAATTAAAGAGGAAGATATTCCTAAGACCTCTTTGAAGATGAGGTTCAGACACTATGAGTTACCATTGGGCCGTGGGGATGGACAAAATCCCTAGGGGTGTTCATGATATTGATGAAAGGGGTGTTTCGCGAATACTTTAACAAGCTTGTTCAAGTATTCATTGACAACATATTGATATATTCTCAGATGATGGTAGAACATGATGAACTTTGCGCTTGGAACTACAGTGTATACGAGAGAACAAATTACAAGAAGCAATCACAATGATATTGAGGATTCATTACTTAGGACACGTTATATCTAGCAAAGGAATCGTTGTGGATCACATGACGATAGAGGCTATTATAGAATGGCCTGCACTAAAAAACATACCAAGAGTGCGCAAATTTTAGGTTTAGCAGGATATCACAGACGTTTCATTGAAGGTTTTACGAAGATAGAAAATTCGATCGTGGAATTGCCGAAGAAAAACAAGAATTTGTATGGGCTGAGAAATGCGTAGAAGCATATCAAAGGCTCAAGGAGCAGTTTATGATAGCGTCGATACTAAAAATCTCCTATAGGGATGAGAACATATTGGTATGTGCAAATGCATCCAAGGAAGGCTTAGGTTGAATCTTGATGCAAGGCAGATGAGTGATCTCTTATGTCTCAAGGAAATTAAGACGGTATGAAGATAACTACCTGATGCATGATTTGGAGTTATTGGCCATTGTGTATTCCCTGAGGGTGTGGAGACACTACCTGTTTGGACATAAAATTGTTGCAACACATTTTTACGCAAGTGACTTGAACGCATGACAAGGGCGTTGGTCAGAACTACTTAGCGAGTATGATTTTAAGATTACCTACATAAAAGGAACAATGAACAGAGTGGCAGATGCATTGAGTCGAAGACCACACATATTTTTTATGATACCTCTCTAGACGAATCTTCATCAAGAGATTCTAACTGTACAACGTGACGATGAATAGTATAAGGAGGTTAAGGAAAATATCATACAAGACACCATGTTGGTACCAAAATTGAGGGATTCATTGTGGACAACGATGGATTATTGAGGTATAATAATTGGATTTACATACCACCCAATGAAGAGTTGAAAAGATTGATCTTAAATGAAGCATATAGAGCAGTGTACATGGCTCATCTTGGAGTCATGAAGATGAGGGCAGACCTTAAGCCCTTATTCTTCTAGAATGGATGAAGGTGGACATAGTTAGCTACATGGAAATATTTCTAGGATGTCAACAAGTTAAGGCTGAACATAGACATCCGACTAGAGTACTACAACCACGTTCTATTCCGAAATGGAAATGGGAAGTCGTTTCGATGGAATTTATTGTGGGATTGCCTCTGACAACAAGGAGGCACAAATCAATTTTAATGATAGTTGGCGCTCTGACGAAGAGTGCACATTTATTCCTATGCACACGACATGTCGTGCACTTGACATAGCTATAATTTTGTCAGCAATATTGTGAGACTTCCTAGCGTGCCTAAAATAATTATATCCGATATAGGATATGTGTTTACAGGACGATTTTGGACTAGTTTCCAAGAGGCCTTGGGAACCCAACTTAACTTTAGTACTACATATCACCCTAAGATAGACGGGAATACCGATGGAACGAACCAAATTATGGATGATATGTTTCATATATAAGTGTTAGACCAACAAACACATTGGGAAGAGTTCTTTCCACTGGCAGAGTTTTCATTTCACAATGGCTATCAAGATATCGTTTAGCAGGGAACCATTGATTTTCTCTACGGGCGACCATGTTGGACGCCATTGAGATGGGATTGACTTGAGGATAAGGTCTTGGTGGGACCATAAGCGATCCACAAAATGGAAGAACATTTACAAATGATAATAAAAATGGGATGGAAGAAGAGAAAGATCGACAGAAGAGTTATGTCGATGTGCATCGCATTGACCATTTATGAAGTTGGCCTATCAACTAGTTGTACCTCATTCTTTGAGGTGTATGCACAATGGTTTCATGTATCTGTTTCATGCATATGTTAGTGATCCTACACATGTGACTGACATGAGTTATTTGCAGGTATCGGACGAGGGTGTTCTCATGACGGATCCAATCCGCATTATTGAGCCTCACATTCGACTACTATGGCGTCGAACAGTCTATCAGGTCAAGGTCCACTGGGAAAATTATAGTCCACAATCGGCTACCTAGGAGGATGGATATGATATGCACCAGCATTTTCCATTTTTGTTTGATAGTTATACATTACATATTGTCAGATATTTTATTTCTGCACTTATATACTGTGAAACATTGGGATGAAGTTTAAAAAAAGAGGGGTTGTATGTAACATCTCGCTCTTGCACACACATGATTTGATTTATTCCTTGAGGACACTTGTGTGCAACTGATCTGGTTCATTATATGATTGTCTTCTTCTCTTATAGATTCTGATGATGATTCTTATGGATTATGATGTTATGTCATATGATTATCTATGTATAGAAAGGTTCTATTCTTAGGTTTCTCCTGAGTGTGAAGGACACTTGACAAATTGAGGATGTCAATGGCATCGATGGACCTCCTTGGAATCTGGATCATGTCAGGGAGTGGATTGTATATGGTTTGGGTATTTCTATTTAGGAATATGTGACAAATGAGCAAGTATATTATGATGTTTTTATGGATAGTTGACATGTTTCGTTGATGGATGCAGGCCGAAGATTGTTGGTTAATCAGACTCACATTAGGAGTAAAGGGGCCATGCAAAACAACCTGAGATATTGAGGGAGAGGTGTGGCAACAACCCTGCCACAACCTAATAGCTCTCTCGCCATGGCTCGAATTGTAGGTTAACGATTACCTAGTTCAAGAGATCTACGATGCCACGAGGGCAGACTGAGATAGTCGCTCATGAATATTCTAAGGGGAATGAAATAAGGCATGTTCCTTATTCCTTAGAGGCCCTTAGTCTCCCACAAGGTCGTTTAATGGAGTATTGACTCCAAGGGTTGAACAACCACCAGAATTAGTCAAAGGCGAGTGGCACCCTTGGAGCACATAGTGCATCTTGAAGGGAACGTCGCATAATTAAAACATGAAGAAGGGTGAGTGGAACCCTTGGAGCACATACTGTTTCTTGAAATGCACATCACAATTTTAAGACAAGTGAGTCAATGAACCTAGGTGCCTAGAAAACAATATTTAATTTTGACATGGTGAGCCTTAAAATAAAAGTTGAATGAGTAAATTTTATTAATTATAAATTTCCCTTAAAAATGATAAGCCTAGGTCTAAATAGGGTAAGAAGACAAAAAAAAACAAATTAATCAATAAATAAAAGCGGGATGAAGAAAAATTTTATATCAATTAAGAATTTAAAGGAGAAATAATTTAGATATGAATGAATTGTTGTTTATGTGCAAGACATGATAATTTGGAACTTAGAGAAAAAGGGGAAATGAATGAAAAAATGAATGTGGAACATAGAAAGGAATCTATTCTAGAGAAATTTCCTAAATAAAACTCAACTATGTTTTAAGAAAGGCATCAGTTATTAAAGGAAATTGAGAGAATAAATGGACAACTAGGAGCGTTTTTAGGAACGATTTTAGGATGGGTGAGGGAAATTGGCAATTAACTAAATTAAATAAATGAATATCTAGTGCAAGTAAGGGATCATGTGACAAGTGTACGTGGGGAAGTGTTTCCTAATTAATTTTTAATAAAAATAATTTAACGTGCAATTGGCAAGTCACTAAGAAGAACTCTATAAAAGTAATGGAAAGGAAGAGGAAGGGATCATGACTGGTATGTGTAATGTTATGCTTCTGAAATTTCTTTAACTGATTTTTTTTGTGGGAGTTGGGATACCTAGCTCAAATAGAGAGCGATAGCTCGACCTTGCAAGGCGATTTGGGAGCTAGATTTTCTCTGGTTTTGTGTACGTGGCCCCTTTATGGCTCGGGGGGATAAGGGGGAAGAAGAGTACCCCTAGCGTTGGTTGGGAGGTATCGGTGAGGTCTAAACGATTAGCAAGAAGGGAGTTGGATGGAGTGCAAGCATGGGACACCAACTTCGGATTCTTTACATTCAATTCTGGTATGGTATTTAATTTGAAAATCACTTATGTTTTTAAGTTGTATAATTAGATTGTGTTAAAGGATTTATCTTGGTTCGCAATTGAATATCATTATCATCGCCTATTTTTATTTTAGCTACAGAATTGAACGAAAATATTATATTGTTGAATAAGATTCTGATATTTATTGGTTTGCATGATTGTTTTCCCATGTGTACGCTACATTGACAATTTCATTGTATGTAATAGAATGGTATTTTTCTATCACAATACCTTCAGATAATGTGTAAAACCAATACAATAACCTGATGCATCTCTTATTATCTGTTATTACTTTTTTATTCTCCCAGAAGACCCTTTTTATTTACTTGAGTTTCTTCCTTACCACCTACCCACTATGCATATTCGCTCATTGTGCATTCATTTTCCCACTGTTATAGTGCTCATCCCAGCCACTGAATTCAAGCCTTGCAATTTTATTCATCCTCAGAAAGGCAAAGATCCTTTCCAGCATTTTGCAAAGCTAGCTCCTCCCCCCAGTAGCGAATGTCGTCAGAGGTTCCTCTTTGAGCTAATAGAAAGGATTCCTCTATTTCAAAGTAATACTTTTGTCCTTTCTAAAACCATGCTAGGGAAGGTTAGAACACATTGTGTCCTCACAGATATCTTGGAAGGGTGTCAGGCTGACAGATAAAATGCTAAGCTCCTGGCCTTACGAGCCTCACCCTGATTAAAAATGGTTGTCAATGACTGCGCGATTCCCACCCCTTCACTCTTGAACGCAGACTTCTCGTATTTTAATTTTGTAACCCCCTTAACAAACTCGATCAACTTGTAAGGATTCTATTCGCGTGTACCCAACTACCTCCCTGATAGAACCAATCAAACTAAATAATTCAACATCAAGGGATCTACAATTTTAGGTTGGGCTTTGTTGTCCGTTAATTTTAAATCGTGTTGCTTGACTATTGCCTTTTTACATCCTTATCGGATCAATATGTTCTTTTTCGGCCTCCTCTCTTTCCATGGTTATAACTACCTTACCTTCCATTGGAATGCGAGATGGCTCTAATCCGTGCGTTGCGGGTGAGGTTCTTTCTCATTTTCTCAGTAGTGATTAAAGAGAAGACGAATATATTTCCTTTCACAGTTATGATGTGACCTTACCTCACTATTTTTTAATTAATCACCAATCCGAGGACATATTCACTGAATTCTCTAACTTTTTAGTTCGTTTTCCTTGTCCCCCTTAACTAAACCGATCCGATAGTTGAACATTAACTTCTGTTATAACATGGTAATCGACTTGGGTCCTCCTTAAAATTGTAAATGGAATAATAAGACAATGCTAGATTTCTGGTTAGTAGATATGGAAATGGTGTTTTCTCCCTTCGCTAGTAGATTGTAGTTTAGAAATGGGGTCATCTTGATTCTGGTTAAAAGTTGAGAAATTTCTTTAGAAAAGGTGATTTTAATATACTACTTTATAAATGAGTTTATTTTTTATTGTTCTTAATTGTTTCCCTAGTGCCATCACCATTTAGGGTTTTAATGATTTCCTTGGTACCATCCTTCTAGTTAATGTTCATTGATTCTTTTTAGTGATTTAAATAAATTCATAACCACTATTGGATACCTAATGTAAAGGTGGTGTTTTATTTGATTGTCTTCCTTTAGGTTCTCCTAATATCTAGGACTAATAGACCCATTTTTACATACTCCTAGAAGTTTCCCCTAAGAGTTGAGATGTATATTTATGATACATTTTTTCAAGATTGTATTTCGCACTTCACTTCTCACTTACCCATCTTGTTTGTAGAAGGAGGAAGCTTGGTAGAAATTTCGGTGCGCCTTAAATTATTGTGGTTTTTGGTTGAATAAGTATTTATTTCTCTTGCGCCCGTCAAAAGTGTTGTCATATGATCGATTATGTGTTTTATTCCTGGCACCAAGGAATTTAACTATTGATTTCCATCATGCCTCGATGTTAATGCGATTATAATTATTGCGCAATTGAATTAAAGTAATGATTACTCTCACTCCTTTATGCATGTTGTCGTGTGATGGTTTAGAAATCAACTTACCCTTGCATGATTATACCAAGAAATTTATGATTGTTAGTATATTTCTCGTGCTGACAAATATATGATGTAATGAATGATTTTGTAGACTTTCGACTTCTTGTGCCTGGTAAATATGTTGATGTTTAATGACTAAGTAATGGGTTTTGTGGTGCCATTGAATTAATGTTGATACCGGAAGGTTGATCAATTATTTGTTTGCGCCTTATTTTAATTGATACCTACCTACACCATGATATATATATATATATATATATATATATAGCTATGTATGGATGGACATGTGTGTAGTACCTTGGCACCCAAAAAAAAAACATAATTTAAATGAATGTTTACCATGCACCATTGATTATGCCGTGATTTATTGAATGGGATTGCTTGTGCATTGGAATAATGATGGATGTACAATGTTTATCTCCATTACTCATGTGCCCTTCATTATTGGTGATGCATGACTAGTTTAGTAATGAAATTTACTTGCACGCCTTATTTTAGGTGGGCATGTGATTGCTTCGTCATTCTTCCTTGCACCTACAATTTAATGTGAAATAATCCAGATCATGAGTTTTGTAGTTGTATGACTTAGTGGAAACCTTGTTCTCTTGCACCATTACTTAATATGATGGGTGTTTTTTCTAAAAATTGTTCACTCTCACACACAATGATTAATTAAATGTTGAGGTATGGCTAATAACAATAATGATTACCCCAAATGGGGTGTCACCTAGCACAAAGGGGCCACATGGTACAACGCTTGGTCGGGCCTTAAATATAGGCCACTGGCCCCCATCCCCTCGCCATTAAGGATGGGGGCAAGCTGGTTCAGCCAGGCTGATGAGCCAAGGCTTCTCACGCGTGTGATGGGAACAGAACCACAGAGCACTCAGCAGACTACCTTAATGGCGGGTCTGGTCACTTTACTCCTCATGAATTTACTTGATTTCATAGAGGAAGAGACTCATTTGGAGCTGAAGCTACAGCATTGGAACATCCTTGAGCTCTGGTGCAACTGGAATGGTCTAACTGTCACCAAAGCCACTGCTTGGCACCTCCAAATGCCAAGGGAATGAGGCAAGCCTTGTAGGGGGGATTCCTGGTATGCTTCGGTTGCGTGTAGAAAGAGACTGCAAAACTTCGAGTGGGCACTATCCATGGCAAGGATGCAGCTTGTCCAAAAACATAGAAGACCTGAGCTGCCTCCCATGGCCTTTATTGAATAAATTATCCCGGATGAACCCATTCAAGTCCCCTCAGCACACCTGCTTTTCACTATCCCAGATAATTGGAACCCACCAACATGTTTTTCTGGGGAAACTACACAATGGGCTGGCAAGGAACATCACAACTCCAACATAGGAGAAGTCCAATTGAACGATTTCCCCCCGTGCTATATCATAGAAGAAATTCTGATCGAGATGGATGAAAAACCGACCACAAGAGCAGTCAAGATCCCTCCAACAGAAGCCCTGGAACAAAACGATGTAGCCAAGGCCGAGGCAATTGGTGTGGAAGGCAAGGCGTTAGGGGCTAGTTTGGATAGGGAGGGTGGCACTGCTCCTATGCCATGTCCTCTGTCTGTCATGCAAGAGGAAGGGCATGGCCACCTGCCACTCCTCCACCCGGACCACCTGAAGTTAATATTTGAACTATGGAGCTTGGTGGAGGACCTGATACACCGCACTAGTCTAGTAACCCAACGAGTAGACTTGCTCTATGAGGCCTACTCCAATACACCGCCAGGACAGTGTTGTCTGACGTGTGCACAGGCCTTCGTGCTGACAGCCACCAAGGATGGGGAGGGAGACATGGATGAAGGCAAGGCCACCGAGTAAAATGTCATAGTTAATAGTTTTATTCTTTTTCTTTGTTTTCCTCAGACTAGGCATGGATAAACACCATTATTTTGTAACTCTAAAACTCAAAGATTTTTCTCAGACTAATGGTTGCCAGTTGTCTTGGTTTTCTTCGGGCAAGACAAATGGCAGCCAATCTATCTCCCTCATAGATTGCATAGATAGCCAATTGTCTCGGTTTTTGCTTACACAACAAGACAGTTGGTAGACATGGTGTTTATGGTTTAACCTTTTTTTGGAAAGTTAATACAACAGGCTCTGCTCTTTTTTACTGAAAAAAAAAAAATAACAATAATGATTACCCTAGCAACGTGGATTATTTGATGTTTTAGGATTGATGGATTGATGAATGGATGCTCTTTGATGTCGTTGTTTTAGATAGCTTCTTGGATACAATTGTGCTAGTGGGATGTAGACACCTCCTTGTTCCTCAAAACAGTCGCCAAGCCTAAGACCTTAAATGGTTAAAATCAATTGGAACCTGGGCTTGAGCATTGTTTATGTGTCATGGAGGTCCTAACCTTGCAGGGTAGGTTGGATAGGTAGTCATATTATATTTCTTTATCTGATTGAATGTTGTTGTAAATTGTTTCAAGATTTTGTGAGGTGTTATTATGATATGTTATCATGTTTATGTGTCGTTTATCCTTCGTTGACGAGTTGATTGCGTTGTTAGTTATTTCCATGATGAGTAAATGGAATTTATTTACTTATGATGTTGTTAAATAGGAAATGCCATGATCTTGTTTTGATGCTAATATCTTATTGAAAAAAAAAATTACCTTTGTGCTTCAACTTTTCTTAAGTGTAAGAGAGGGTTGTTACAAAATACTCTACTCTCTCATTTTAATATGGTATCAGAGCTAGATCGGGATTGAATCCCACACGGGAGGGCCCAGGGACCTTGGAAGAGAATTGAAACTAATGAACAAGCTTATGTAACAGTAGATTAAGTAATTGCTACTTTGTGTTGTAGTTTTGTGTGATTTTCCATCCATTTGATGCATGTACAGAAGCATAGATGATGGCCATAGTACGTGGTAGATTTGGGCTCCATAATAAATCAGTTTAGGTCAAGAGAAGATACAATTTCAAGTAAAGAGAGTCGTTGAGTTTCTCACTATGGGTGAATTAGACTCAAGTGCCGAGGATCTCATGAAGATTTGTATAATTTCATGGGATCATGGACATAGAATAAATTTATCCTACCTAAAATAAAATTCATTTTGTTTTTTTGAAGGAGCCATCAAAGGGTTTTATAAGCTAACAATTTGAAGAGGAATGTTGTGAAGAGAATCTGGATCAAACCACATTGTGAATTTCCTGTGGTTCATGAAGACCTTCGGGGGGAATTATGTTGTGTTCCTACTGGGGAAAATCCTACGTGGAGGTTCCTGAGAATGGTCATCTTCATCACTCTGAGAATGGTCAACGTATTTGTCACTATAAGATATATGCAATGGTTGTGAAATCCTATCTTCTATCTTCCCAATGCTATTAGTTACGTTGTGATTGCTTCAATTAAACTGTGAGAAATTCAGAGTGGTTATGTGTGTCGTGACCTTAATAATGAAATTATGTAAATGGGCTTTAGAGTTATGACCATTTTTGTGTGTTTTTTTTTTGTACATGATTGAAATTTTGTATGTCATGCATGATGAGTTGTACCCTACACTCAAAAGTGTTGTTGGTCCAAGTTGTAATGCTTATCAATGGGAAAGTTTTTTTTCCCTAGTAAATTCATGTTGAGTCAGGACTACCTGTAATCATGTAGAGTGTATCCCTCTTATCGATAGAGTGGATGTGTCATAAAGTTGTGGAATTAACCACGTGGGTAGGTATGAGGGTGGTAGGTGTGCTCGTATATAAGATTGATATAGAGTCAAATAACTTTGATCTTTAATTCATTGGGGATTTTATATGGTAGTCTCAAAAGTGTGAGATGTTTGGGACCAAGTTATGTTTAAGGGAGAGTTTAACATTGTTCAACCATGTAAGTGAAAAGGATTCCTAGAGAACTGGTGGTTATAGTGGATGATGACCCATGCATTTCGGTAGATGGATTGTTTTTATATGGACTTCAATAATAAGATGCACGTACAAGAAGAAGAAGAAGAAAGCTCGAAAGATTGAAGCCCTCACAATGATGAAGATATGACCACATATATATTTAGATAAGTAGTCATTAAGGGAGAGTGTTGGAATATATAATTCCTACTTATCTAATATGATTGCTAATGTATTGAGAAGTAGAGTCAATATCTACGAGAGTGGTTTGATCCTACAGTTTAGGAGATTGTTTGATAGTTGGTTCTGAGAGAGATTCTCTCCAACTAAGTTTCATAGAATAGTGTGAGGTTGAGATATTCACTCAAATGGTTTATTGTGTGATCAAGATTGTTTGTCCATATTGAGACAAGCGTGTTGTATTTATATTTATTTATTATATTAATTTTGATATAGTGATTGATGCCATTATTTGTGTGTAATACTCTACTCTATGTTTTTAATATATATATATATATATATATATTGATCCAGGTCGATATTGGTGGCCACCCACCTATTCCAATTGGCTCCTCTTGAAAGTTTTTAGTTCAGCACATTCTTTTGTACTTCTTTGTAATTGTGGTTTCTACATTTTCGAGGTTTTCTGAAGCCCTATGCATCTTCCAGGTGGACATTGGTGGCCACCCACCTACTCCAACTAGATTATTTTGAATTTTTTATGTCAATACATCTTTTTGTACTTCCAGGGCCGTTTTGGGGACATAAAAAGTGTTTTTTTTTACTTGCCACAATCAAAATGTAGACAGAGGCAGAGTTTGACAACATGATTTGTAGTTCTCTAAAATAAGTTTCCAACAGTCTATCACATGCTTACAACGGAGGCCGTATGTAAAAGTTACAACCCTGAGAAGTTGAGGTACCAACTTACCCATCAAGGCTCACATAAATTTTGGTGTTTCATCTCCTGGGTTAGATTTTTGGATGTGTAGGGTTTTGGAATTCATGAGTAATGTTAAAAAGGCCTTTAGAGCCTCATTGTAATCATTTTTTTCAAACGGATGTGGAAAGAAGCCACATATCTTCTTAGAGATTACTACCACCATTCGAGCAAGTGGTTTCAATTCTGCATTTTTAAAGTTTTAGCCTATTTTGTTTATTCAATAGAAGTTATTGTTCATCGGATATATGTTGTTGTTCTCTTTATCTTTGTGTTATGTTATTCAATATTTTATTCATTTCATTCTGCTCAAAAATCCAGATTAGCGGTATCAGAGCAGTCTTCTCTTCATTTGTTTTCTTTTTGCATGTCCCTGACAAGATATGGGTATAAGAAGCTATGACAAAAACCAATTGAGCAATTGCAATATCAGTCATGCTGAACCCAACCACAACTCATGGGATATGAGAAGAAATATGATGGATCAGGAGAACCTTTTAAAATGTTTCTCGAGGAATACCTTGCATGATAAATGAATGAGATGATGAACAACTTTGCACAGATCCTTCAATTAATGCCCACAGGAGATCCATATTCGTCAAGTGGCCACACAAACCCCTTCAAGGTACATGTAAATTTTTATATTTCATTATTTGAAGGACTAATAGATGCAAATATTGTAGATAAATGGTTGGATCTGCTCGAATGGTATTTTTAGGTCCATAATTCTTTCGATAGGGAAAATATTACTTTTTCACTCCTCAAGGCCATCCCCCATGTTAAGTATTGGTGGGATATGTACTCTGAAAAAAGGGCCACAAAAAAATCTACAATATTTTTGGTCACCCCCCACCTGGAATTCCTTCAAATATTTCATCAAGGAACAATACTACCTTGTTGGAAGCTACGAGGACTAGTACACAAGATGGACCATGGTGTGTGAAGAAAGGGACTAGACACTACCATATTTCACCAAAATTTTCCATACTATGTGCACCAAATTGGGTATCAAAGACTCTGAACGATATCTAGTACTCAAATATCGCGATTTCCTGCACAAATACATCCAAAAATAATTGGATTTTCTGGACATCGCATCATTAGGGGAAACTTATAGATATGTTGTCAAGATCGAGCAAAAAATTAAGCAAAAGAGGCAAGAGTTTGGATCTGCAAATTCCTCACAGTCGAAGCAAGGAAAAGGCGGCCCCAGCCCACCAAACAAGGGATAGAGAAAATATGTCTGCTTGCATGACAACCAATCCAATCTGCAACCCAAGAAGGGTAATTAGAAGTCGAAGAAGGACACGAGAAAGTACTGTCAATACCATAAAATCCCTTGGCACAACACCAAATAATGTCACTCCGAGGAGTCACTGGTGGTTGAGTTGAAAGCTTCTGAATCAGAGGCCAATTCTGACTTTAAATCAAATCCAGAAAGTGCGAATTGGATCATTGATGTTGAACCGAGTGCCAATGTCACTACCACCAAATTCCATCCAAGCGAACCAGAAGAGCCATAGGAAGGGGAACGCCTCTTTCACTCACAAATGTGGGTATAGGGGACTCTGCTGCATTTTATTGTCGATAATGGCTGTCAAAAAGACCTAGTTTCAATAGAGGTAGTCAAGGGGTTGGACCTACCGATAAAATTTCACCTGCAACCCTACACCATCAGCTGGCTTCACCAAGGACGAGATATTTGTGTTAGCCAACAATGTCATCTCCCCTAAAACATCAATCCCTTCAAAGACGAGGTATTGTGTGATATTTATCCCCTTGAATTTTGTGATGTTCTTTTAGGAAAACCATATTTGTGGAAGCAACATGCTATGTATTAGTCTAGACCCTGTAGTGTTAATATTACTTTGGGTAGACAATTGTAAAAGATGTCAGAGGTAGTGTCGCCTACCGCTATTTCTTTATTCTCTACTAAGCAATGCAATAAGGTCATTTCATAGACTGGGATGTTTGTCTTCTTTGTGATCCATTCTCACAGTAAGTAGAAGGTTGCTACCACATACATGACCTCTGCATAGAGCCTCTCTTTGCAATAGAAGAAAGTGGATGGTATCGTGGAAGAGTACAGAGACATCTTCTCCTCACCCACCGAGGTATCGACGCACTACAAAGTCAAGCATCCAATTGATCCAACCACTGGTGCATCGATGCCTAATGAACCATTCTTTCATCGCTCGATGATGGAAAATGATGAAATCAAGCACCAGATCCAAGAGTTGCTTCAAAAGGGGCACATTCAACCAAGCTCCTCCTCTTGTGGAATCCAAATTGTGTTGATGTGGAAGAAATATGGGACCTGGAGGCTTTGCATTGATTACAAATCATTAAACAAAATCACAGTCTAGAATTGGTACCCAATTCTCGAATTGATGACGTTCTTGACCAACTAAAGGGGGAAAAGTTCTTCAGTGAAATTGACCTAAAGTTTGGCTACCACCAGGTTCCCATCAAACTAACTGATGTATGGAAGAAAACTTTCAAATCTAAAGAAGGTATCTTCAAATGGTTGGTCATGAACTTTGGCTTAACAAATGCACCAACAAATTTCAAGAGATTGATGAATGATGTATTAAGAACCTTCACCAACTCTTTTGTGGTGGTATATTTGGATGGCATCCTCATCTTCAACAGAACTTGGGAGGAGCACCTGCAACATATTCAATAGGTTCTGGGCACTCTGCGACAACACAAGCTATATGCCAACTTGGAAAAATGCTCCTTTGGCATGAACAGGGTCCAATACTTGGGCTACATTGTTGATGAGCATGGGATACATGTGGATCTAGCTAATATCCAAGTCATTTATGACTGGCCAACCCTAAACACACTAACCAAGATTCATATCTTCTTGGAACTTGCCAACTTCTATGGAATGTTTGTATTGGTATTCTCCCATATTGCATGGGCCCTCATCCAAGCAACCAAGGGAGGTGGCAAGGAAAATTTCACAACGGGTTAGGCACAACAATAATCATTTAATGATCTGAATCATTACTTGTGCTCAGCTCCAATACTCTTCTTCCCCAATCTGCAACAACTATTTGAGATTGAGACTAATTCCTCCAACTATGTTGTAGGCATAGTTCTCACTCAATATGGTCATCCAATAGTGTAACGTAGTGAGACACTCTCAGATACTATCTGGAAATACCCCACCTATGACAAAGAAATGCATTCCATTGTGCAAGCCTGACGTCAATGGAAACATTACATTCTGGGAACGAAGACAATCATACACATTCATCACAAGCCTCTGTAGTTCATACAAACATAGGGGAAGTTGTAGAATGACCACCATAAAAGGTGGTCCACATACCTACAACAGTTCCATCTCAACATCAAGTATAAAACAAGGAGGACAAATTGTGTCATTGACTACCTTTGTCTCCCTCTCATTGTTGTTCTCACCATAGTGCTCCATTCCTGTGGGCATGAGGCATCTAAGTGGCCCAAACTTTATAAATGTGACCTTGACTTCACCACCACCTATCATCTCTTGGGTACAAGAGTGAATGTCACCGATTTTCACATCCATGATGGATTGTTATGCCATATGGGCCACCTCTGTGTTCCCACAAGCGAACATGGAAAGATTATTTGAGAGGCTCACTATAGTTAGATGGAAGGACATTTTGGCGTGGATAAAATTGTGGCCATTATACAGAAACATTTTTATTGGCCAAAACTTCGAAAATATGTCAGCAAGTATATCAGATCTTGCACTGCTTGTGCCATTTCCAAGCCAACCATCAAGAAGCAAGGCTTATACACCCATCTTCCTACTCCCAAGAGGCCGTGGGAATCCATCTCAATGGATTACATGTCTGGTCTTCCGTCCAACAAGCATGAAAATGATTGCATATTTGTGATGGTTGATTAGTTTTCAAATATGGCCATTATCACAGCCGCCAAAAAGAGCATAACAATGACAGACACTGCCAATCTCTTCTCTGAATGTGTGTGGGTCCATTTTGGGATACCACAGACCATCACCTCAAATCGGGACAACAAGTTCCTCGACATATTTTGGTCAAGTCTCTTGTCACTTTTGGACACCAAGCTCACTAAATCCACTGCTTTCCACCCCTAAATCGATGATGGTCAGACAAAGGTCATCAATTGGATTATTGTGCACATCATGGGCATGTACAACACTATGAATTTGCGTACATGGGATGAGATTCTTCTCTATGTTCAACAAAAATACAATAGGGCTCTCTATAGCTCCACCGACCGTAGCCCATTTCAAGTGGGGAAAATTCATTGATGTTGCCCTACCTCTTGCAACCACACAAGAAAAATATTCCCATGTTCATTATGAGGCTGAAAAATCCACTAGATTCATTGAGCATATTTAGCACATCCTAGCACATCCTCCAACAGGTACCGCACCAGTTTCTGCTGGGCGACAAGGTTTGGTTACATTTTCATTTTGACTCTCTATTATATAGATTGAATAAGTTGTTTTAGAGTTGGGTTTATAAGATCCTTGTTTGGTGTGTTGTTGAGATATTCTCTAAACCTATCCTTTATATTTGGAATACACTAGATCTTATAACAACCTATGCACTCTATATAATAGAGTCAAAATGTATTGTAAATCGTATTCATATATTTTGTAATTGATTATTTGTGGGTAATACTCTACTCTCTCATTTTAATATGGTATTAGAGATGGACCAAGATTGACTCCCTCATGGAAGGGCCGAGGGACCTTGGAAGAGAAATGAAACCAGTGAGTGAGAATAGGTGAGAGTATATTAAGTAATTGCTACTTTGTGTTATATTTGTGTGTGTTTTTCCATCCATTTGATGCGTTCTAAGAAGCATAGACGACGGCCATAGTGCGTGGAGTATTTGGGATCCATAATAGAGTTGTCAAAGTCAATGGAAGAGATAATTTCAAGTAAAGCGAGTCGTTGAGTTTGTCACTATGGGTGAATTAGACTCAAGTGTAGAGGATCTCATGAAGGTTTGTATAATTTCATGGGATCGTGGACATAGAATAAAATTATCCTTCCTAAAATAAAATGAATTGTGTTTTGTTGAAGGAGCCATCAATGGGTTTTATAAGATATAAATTTGAAGAGGAATTTCGTAAAGAGAGGCCCGATCAAACCACATTGTGAAGTTCTCGTGGTTCACGAGGACCCTATGGGGAATTATGTGGCGTGCCTATTGGGTAAAATCCTGCACGGAGGTTCGCTGCAACAGGTGAATCACGAAGACAATATCAATGGCTAGTCATCCCCGCCCAGAAACCTAAGTATGGTCTTTTTCATCACACTGAGAATGGCCAATGTATTTGTCACTATAAGATATATGCAATGGTTGTGAAATACTAGCTTCTCTCTTCCCAATGCTATTAGTTACATTATGATTGCGTCAATTAAATCGTGAGAAAGTCAGAGTGTTTATATGTGTCATGATCTCCATAATGAAATGATGTAAATGGGCTTTGGAGTTATGATAATTTTTGTGTTTTTTTTTTAACTGATTGAAATGTTTTAGGGGGTGCATGGTGAGTTGTAACCGACACTCAAAATTGTTGTTGGTCCAAGTTGTAATGCTTAGCCATAGATAAGTTGTTTTTCCCCAGTAAAGTTATGTTGAGTAAGGTCTACATGTAATCATGTAGAATTTATCCTTTTTATGGATAGACTAGATATGTCAACAAGTTGTAGAATTAATCATGTGGGAAGGTATAAGGGTGGTAGGTGTACTCGTACCTAATCTTGATGTAGAATCAAATAAGTTTGATCTTTGATTCAGCTGGGGATTTTATATGGTAGTATCAAAAAGGATTCCGAGAGAACTGGCAGTTACAAGGGCTGATGACCCATGTATTTTGGTAGGTGGATTGTTTTTTATATGGACGTCAATAATAAGATGCAGGTACAAGAGGAAGAAGAAGAAAGATTGAAAGATTGAATCTCTAACAGTGATGAAGATATGACCACATAGATATTTAGATAAGTAGTCATTAACGGAGACTGTTGGAATCTATAATTCCTACTTATATAATATGATCGCTAATGTATTAAGAAGTAGAGTGAATATCTACAAGACTGGTTTGAACAGTTTAGGAGATTGTTAGATATTTGGTTATGAGAGAGATTCTCTCCAACTAAGAGTCATATAAGAGTGTGAGGTTGAGATATTTACTCAACTAGTTGATTGTGTGATCAAGATAGTTCGTCCATCTTGATACAAGCTTGTTGTATTTATATGTATTCATTATATTAATTTAATATAGTGATTGAGGCCATTATTTGTATGCAATACTCTACTCTATAATATATATATATATCACTTATTTTTTAAGCATAAATTTGTATCTCAAATTTTTTGTCCCTCCTATTGCTCGATAGAACTTGTGTTGAGATGGATCCACATGTGGATAACCATAATGTTGTGAATGGATTAATTAATTTCACTCCATCAACACACCAATTGTTATGAATATGTTATGATGATGACAAGGATGACACGATGATCTCTATTATCCAGTGAGACTAACCAAGATTTGAAAAAAAGTAAAGGATAGGTAATTAATATATTTTGTTTAACATTTCATTTGTATCTTCAAAAATATTAGAGAAAATAGTTCTTAAATGTCCATAGTTTTGATGACTTGACCAGTTAAGAAAATCAATAATGTTACAAATATTTTGAAATTGAAAGGTAATGTGAGCATATGTGTGACATTTTAAGAGAGTGAATTTCATCATCCACATTCTTAGTATCACAAAGGATTTTTTTTTTTTTTTATCCCAAATAGTTTAAGAATTGTTCAACTCCCTACTTCACTATTTTCTAGTGATAATTTGTTCTTATTTTAACAATATTGATTTTCTTTTGTAAGCTAGGTATAATATAAAGATACCTTTAATATTTTAGATGGAGGTTAGTGACCTATTTATAATACCTTAATTTTCTCTTATTCCATATTTCTTTCTTACTCACATTTTTTTCTTTAAATTAAATGAGATAGTATTGTTAATCATATCAATATTCTATAGAGTGACCAATGTTGTATGCTTTGCATGTAGACTTAGTCACATCCTAGCTTAAAATATTTGGGAGTGTGATCAACCCCTAACTGGATAATGGGACTCAAAAGTAAATTTTGGGTCTATTTTTGGTCTCTTTTATATTTTTTGGGCCCATATTTCTATCCCATTATAAATAAATTAGGATTTAAATTTAATAGGGGTTAAGATATTAGAGTTTTGGATGGTGAGGAATACCTAGATATTTTTTTTCCTTGAAAAAAAACATAACTTTATTCATCCAAAGAGAACCAAATTACATTTTTCAGGTGCCTGAAGCACTCGCCATTCAAGGGTAAAAACAAGAAAAAAAATAATTCCAAAAGGGTCAATATCTAGCTACTAAATCACTGAGTACAATTATAATAATCCTGCATCTAAAGGAAGGAATCCAGAAACCGCACAAGCAAGGACCTCAAAGTGTTGATCCACAAAGATCAACACTACACACCCAAAAGATGGACCTCAAAGCTTTGATCCAACCACCGAAAAAAAGCAGAAAACCCAACAACCGAAGCATAAAGCTCTAGATACCAAGACGCGAGACCCAAAACATAGCCACCAAAGCATCGAGAGAAAGAGTTATGGAAAAGAAAGAATCCCAATACGAATTAGAGTGGATACCAACAACGAAGCATGGAAACACTAGATCCTTCCCTCTTCACATAATCTAGAGCAACGCAAATGCTAGACCAATCTGTTTGTACCAAAAATTGAGAGAAAAGCGAGCAAACGCATTTAAGGTTGCACAAACATACCCCAAAGCGACGCACCAGATCCACCCAAGTTTAGATTCGTCACAGGAAATAAGCCAACGGAAAAGATAAACTTCGACAATGAAGCAGGACCATGAGGAGGATACAAGGGGAGAAACGCTCTGGCACGAGATAGTAGCTCTTATTCGTCACAGGAAATAAGCCAACGGAAAAGATAAACTTCGACAATGAAGCAGGACCATGAGGAGGATACAAGGGGAGAAACGCTCTGGCACGAGATAGTAGCTCTTATAAATACCTGTAACCTATGGGAGGGATGCAGCTAGAGAAACCCTAGTCGCTCCCCTTTTCAGGAATACCTAAATATTATATAGTAAATAGTGAAATTAATACAATGAGATAGGGAGAAGTGCTACTGTCAATTAGTCTTGTTAAGAGTGTTGAGAGTAATTCTTCTATACACTTATGTGAATATGTCATTATTTTTCTTATGTTTTAGATTAATGTTGATTTTTTCATAAGTTTTTGAAATTCTTCAACTTCCTCAATATGACAAGGATTTAACCAACACTTAAAATTTTTATTCCAAATAAGAATTGTAGGTCGTTTTAATAGGAGACTATAAATTAATCCATTAAGTTTTTTACTCGGGGAATCGGCAACTCGCAAGTATTGGGGTGACACCGGGTCTACACCCCTACAGGTTAAATAAATTAATTATATGAATCCAATAAACTAGAAAATCCATTAATATGGATATATTAATGGAATATATAATAAATCCATTACAATATAACATATTTAAGGATATCCTAAAGTCGCTATATTAATGGAATATATAATGAATCCATTAGAATATAATATATAAATCCATATACATATTCATTAGTATAACTATATTAATGGAATATGTAGTGAATCCATTAGAATGTAATATATGTTTAGAGTATAACTATATTAATGGAATATATAGTGAATCCAATAGAATGTAATATATATTTAGGGATAACCTAAAGTGATGATTGAATTAATTAATAAAATTCTAAATAATTGGATTAATTAATATAACTCCAACAATCCACCGCTTGTGATGAATCATTTAAATTATAATATAAATAAAATGAATCCATTATAAATAACACAATCATACACATTATATGATTTATTGTGATGAATCAGTTAAATTATAACATAGATAAAATGAATCCATTATAAATAACAAAATTATACAAATTATATAATTTATTAAATATTTTGTAAATGATTAACCATTAAAATTTGATTATTATCCATTTATTAATATATGAACATTATAACTCTTTTAATTTACTAAATCCATAGCTATAAAATTTAGTATGTATCTATTAATCCAACTCTCTTAATCTAGTAAATTCATAGCTATAAAATTTAGTATGTATCTATTAATCCACCCAACCAAATGAATCCATAAAATAGTAAATTAAATAATTAATATAAATTCATATATCCATTAATAAGTCTGAATCTTTTAAATTATAATATAAATAAAGTGAATCCATTATAAACTAATCATTATTTTATAAATTATTACCCATTATATAACTACCATGAAGAATGCATATAAATATAACTATGAAATAAAAATGTAAATAATAAAATTAATATGAATCAGTTATTGATTATTTATTTTATAAATTATTACCCATTATATGACTACCATAAAGAATGCATATAAAATATAACTATAAAATAAAAATGTAAATAATAAAATTAATATGAATCAGTTATCATTAAACAATGTAAATGCATGAAATTATAATAGTGAAGACGGTGTCAATGGCTAGTCATCCTCGCCCAGAAACCTGAGAATGGTCGTCTTGGTCACACTCAGAATGGCCAATGTATTGGTCATAATAAGATATATGCATTGGTTGTGAAATCCGTGCTTCCTTCTGCGGAATGCTATTAGTTACATCACGATTACGTCAATTAAAGCGTCAGAAATTCAGAGTGGTTATGGGTGTCATGGTCAATAATAATGAAATGATGTAAATGACATTTGGAGTTAGGATAATTTGTGTGGTTTTTTTTTACTTGATTGAAATGTTGTAGGGGTTCAATGATGTAAATGGGATTTGGAGTTATGATAATTTGTGTGTTTTTTTTTTGTACTTGATTGAAATGTTGTAGGGAGTGCATGATCAGTTGTATTCGACACTCAAAAGTGTTGTTCGTCCAAATTCTAATGCTTAGTCATAGGCAAGTTGTTTTCTCGAGTAAAGTCTCGTTGAGTGAGGTCTACATGTAATCATGTAGAGTGTATACCTCTTACAGATCGAGTGGATGTGTCATCGAGTTGTAGAAATAACCATGTCGGTAGGTACAAGGGTGGTAGGTGTAAGCGTATCTATTAGAATCAAATAAGTTTGATCTTTGATTCAGGTGGGGATTTTATATGGTAGTCTCAAAAGTGTGAGATGTTTGGGACCAAGTTATGTTTAAGGGAAAGTTTAACATTGATGAACCATGTAAAAAGGATTCCTAGAGAACTAGCGGTTATAGTGGTTGACGACCCATGTATTATGGTAGATAAATTTATTTTTATATGGACATCAATAATAAGATGCAGGTACGAGAGGAAGCACAAGAAAGTTCAAAATATTGAAGCCCTGACAATGATGAAGATATGACCACATGAATATTTAGATAAATAGTCATTAAGGGAGAGTGTTGGAATATATAACCCATACTTATCTAATATGATTGCTAATGTATTGAGAAGCATAGTCAAAACTCTACGAGACGAGAGTGGTTTGATCCTACACTTTAGGAGACGGTTAGATAGTTGGTTGTGACAAAAATTCTCTCCAACTAAGTGTCATAGAATAATTTGAGGTTGAGATATTCTCTCAATGGTTGATTGTGTGATCAAAATTGTTTGTTTATCTTGAGACAAGCTTGTTGTATTTATATGTATTCATTACATTAATTTAATTTAATATAGTGATTGAAGTAATGTTTGTATGTAATACTCTAATCTCTCATTTATATATATATATATATATATATATATATCACTTATTTTTTAAGCAAAAATTTGTATTTCAAATTGTGTTATCCCTCTTATTGTTGAATAGAACTTGTGTTGAGATGGATCCACATGTGGCTAACCATAATATTGTGAATGAATGAATTAATTTGAGTCCATCGACACACCAATTGTTATGAATATGTTATGATGATAACAAGGATGATGATGATTGGTATTATTCAATGAGACTAACCAAGATGTGAACAAAAATAAAGGATAGGTGATTAATCTATTTTGTTTAACATTTCATTTGTATCTTGAAAAAGATTAGAGAAAATAATTCCTAAATGTCCATAGTTTTGATGACTTAGAAGTTAAGAAAATCAATAATGTTACAAATATTTTGAAATTCAAATCTAATGTGGGCATATGTGTGACATTTTCCTTTTTTTTTTTTATCTCAAAGCCTTTAAGAATTATTCAACTCCCTACCTCATTATAGAGCTAGTGATAGTTTGTTCTTATTTTAACAATGCTGATTTTATTTTTTAAGATAGCTATAACATAAAGATATTTTTAATTTTATAGATAGAGGTTAGTGACCTCTTTATAATATCTTAATTTTCTCTTATTCTCTATTTCTTTCTTACTTAAGCTTTATTCTTTAAATTAGAAGAGATAGTATTGTTAATGGTATCAATATTCTATACAGTATTCAACATGTTTTTTATTCTTTGCAGGTATACTTAGTCACATCATAGCTTAAAATCTTTGGGAGTGTGATTAACCCCAACTAGATAATAGAACTCAAAAGAAAATTTTGGATCTATTTTTGGTCTCTTTTATGTGTTTTGGGTCCATATTTTTAGTCCCATTATAAAGAAATTAAAATTGAAATTTAATAGGAGTTAATATATTAGAGTTTTGGATAGTGAGGAATACATAAATATTGTATAGTAAATAGTAACATTAATACAATGAGATATGGAGAGGTGCTACTCTCAATTAATCTTGTTAAGAGTAATTATTCTACACACTTATGTGAATATGTCATTATTTTTTTTATATTTTAGATTAGTGTTGTTTTTCTCCCCAAGTTTTTAATTATTTTTATTTTTATGCCAAGTCCATTTATAAGTGGTTTTAATAAGAGATTATAAATTAATTCATTAAATTACCATTACAAGTCATTAATTATTTATTTTACCAATTATTACTCATAAATATTAAATAAAGTAATGGTTATAAATCTATTAATACATCAACAATTGTGAATGCCATAAACTAGTAAATCCATGTACATATTCATTAGTATGAATATCTTAATTGAATACATAGTGAATCCATTAGAATATAATACATATTTAGGAATAACCTAAAGTTATGTTTGGATTAATTAATATAATTTTCACTAGTTATATGAATCAATTGAATTATAATATAGATAAAAAAAATCTATTATAAATAACAAAATTATATAAATTATATGATTTATTGATTATTTTGTAAATGATTTACTATTAAAATTAAAATTTGATTATTATTAATTTATTAATCTATTAATATTACATTTTTTAATCTACTAAATCCATAGCTATAAAATTTAGTATGTATCGATTAATCTACTAAATGTAATGAATTCATAAAATAATGCATTAAATAATTAATAAAAAATTATATATCCATCCATAACAAAATATACACTATAATCTAAATCATAAATAATTAATTAAATAATATATATATATATATATATATATATAATTGTAATTGTAATATAAATAAAGTGAATCTGTTATAAATTAATCAATATTTTATTAATTATTTATTTTTTAAATTATCACCCATAACATTGTTATTATATATTTTTTAAATTATCACCCATAACATTGTTATTATAGGACTACCATGAAGAATACACATATTTATATAACTATCAAATAAAAATAAAAATATTAAAATTAATATGAATAAAAATATTAAAATTAATATGAATCCATGAAATTATAATAGACATTATGCGATTGACCATAAAGTCATGAATTAATTAATATGGATCCATGAACTCATTTTTTTTTTAATCGATCTATTATATTTATTTTTATAACAATTTTTTTTTATCAATCTATTATATTTGTTTTCATAACAATTATTAAGCTTATGCTTTTTTGTATCTTATGAAGGAGGTGTAGTATTTTATGGAGGTGTAATATTTTACAAAACAACATAACACATATTTCCCTTTAAGGTTATTACAACAATATATTAGTTAAGAGTTCAATATGTTAGTTTTGAAGGATAATAATCATTCATCTCAACTACTCAAATTGGTTCTAATTAATAAAAAATAACACACACACATACATATATATTTTTTTCGATTTTTTTTTTTAATTTTATTCATCCAAAGATAACCAAATTACATTTTAAAGGTGTTCCTGAAGCACTCCCCATTCAAGGGTAAAGAGAAGAAAAAAAAAGAATCCCAAGAGGGCCCATATTTGGCTACTAAATCACTGAGTACAGTTACAATAATCTTGCATCTAAAGGAAGGAAGTCGGAAACTGCACGCCCAAGTAAGGACCTCAAAGTGTTAACCCACAAAGATCAACAATACACGCCCAAAAGATGGACCTCAAAGCTCTGACCCAACCACGAAAAAGAAGTAGAAAACCCAACAACCGCAACATAAAGCTCCAGATCGTAAGACCCGAGACCCAAAACCTAGCCACCAAGGCAGTGAGAGAAGGAGTTGTGGTGAAGAAATAAGCTGAATATGGATCATATAGAATACCAATAGCGAAGCATTGAAATGCTAGATCCGCCCCTCTTGACATAAGCGAGAGCAACGCAAATGCCAGACCGGTCTGCTTGTACCAAAACTTGAGAGAAAAATGAGCAAAGAGATCTAAGGCTGCACAAACAAACCCAAAAGTGATGCACCAGATCCACCCAAGTATAGATCCATCGCAGGAAAGAAGCACCAGCGAAAAAGATAAACTCTCGTAGTGAAGCAGGCCCATGAGGAGGATACATGGGGAGAAAAGCACGAGATAGTAGCTCCTGCAAATACCTATAACCTGCAGGAAGGGATGCGGGTAGGGAAACCCTAGCCACTCCCATCATATATATATATATATAATCGATCATTATAGCCACGTGGTGTAAAATAGTTGGTGGAGTGTAATATTATGGCACTCTGTTATGTGAAGTCATCGGTTTGAAACCCTAAACTAGTTTTGTGTGCCACATAAGAGGTAGCATGTGTCACATGAGTACATGCCTGACTAATTGATGATTTCCCCGATAAAATAAATAAATATCATCACTATTAAATTTGAATTTTTTTTTTTTTTAATTTATGAAATGCGCACAATAAAATCAAAATTTTTAACTATGTTTATTATATAGTAATTTGATTATTTTACTAATTATAATAATTTGAAAGTAAAAAAAGTTTACATAGTATAGGTTACAAAAGTAATGGACATTGTGTATTTCAAAAACCCCACAATAATATTTAAAATATCCAAAAACAACATCTACCCTCATATTAAAAAAAAAATGAATTCTCATAACTGGAAGAAATTCCAAAAACAAATAAAAATAAAAAAACAAAGTAATAGCTTTTGGACATGTCTATATATATTATATTAAATATAAAATAGGAAAGACGTGAAGATTAGTAAATTTAATAGATAGTTTAACTTAGTTTATTTAAAGTATGTTGATATACAAATTATGGATGATATATTAATGTTTATGGGCATTAGCAAATATTATTGAAATTAGAGAATAATGATGAAGGAGAAGTGTAATTCCTTGCATGTTCCACATGAAGTTGTCATGTTACATTTAAAAAATATTTAATAAAAAAAAAGAGTATTTAAATGTGGGTCATAAATAAAATATATAAAATACAATTTTTTTATTCAAACCATAAGTGCTTTGTACATTCCAATATGAGGGATATGTAAAATTCTTTTAGTACTTAAAATGGAGTTGACATATGACATTTAAAAACTATTAATAACAAAAAAAAAACATTATTGATTATAAATAAAATATATCAATATCAAATTTATATATATATATATATAGGGGTGAGTGTACGAAGTTGGTGGAAGAAAAAGTGGCAAGGGGGTCAGCAGGAATGCACATTTGTATAAACGCATGCATGTTATCAAGAATGTGCACGTGTTACTAATTCTATAGGTTTGGTAAAACCCTAACCTCCACTCAACTTGCCACATAGGTTTTCTGGCTGGAACACATGAATGTTTTTAACAACCCATGTGTGTTTCTAACAACGTGCATGCCTTCCTATGTTATATCATTTTTAAAGGCTTGTGGGTTCGATTTGTGCCCATTTCCACACATCATGTTCATAGTTTTACCCTCATTGTGAAAATAGAGAAGAGGATCTCTTTCAAGGTATTTCCACTGTATCCCGATCAAGCGACTATGCTTGGTTTTTCTTCTTTTCCTCCCAATTTAGTAATTTTTACTTGTATTAAATTCATTTAATATATTACAAAATAATATAAATGTAGATTTTAACCTTGTACAATATTTTACTGCAAACATATTTTCAATAAAAGAACAAAAAATATACAATGGAAAATACACACATTACACAAAGATTTTTCCCCTGAAACCCCAAACCGAGAAAACCAGCATATTCTATATTCATTCATAGTGTTACATTGTTTACAATACAATATACATATAAGAGCCAACAGAATCCAAAGCCCTAACCCAATGACTTGTATTAGTCAGCAAACCTAATTCCTTAACTCGAAATAGAAAACCATCAGAAAAAACCATGTGCCAAAAAATCGCCCAACAATGGACACGAAAATCGAGGTGACACGAAGAATGAGGCAAAATGCGACATGTTTCCCGAGGAATTTTTTTTATCCAGGCAATTTCGTTTGGACTCCCGTGCATGGGGCTATCACCCCCTTGCAACTCCCACTGTGCGTTCGACGCAACGTAGTAGAAACTATTGTTGGTCATGCAAAGAATATAACACATACCCAACACTAAATTATAGAAATTTGTAATCTTATAGAGAAATCTCATCTAGAAAATTTAGAGTGACCTTAACATTTCCCCTTTAAAAATAATTGTACAAAATTTAATGCTTCAACATTTGATGTATCCAACTTTAAAAATAAATAAAAATTAATTGATTTTCTTTAACATTTTTTTATATGATAGGAAAGATTGGGTTAAGATCTAAAGAACCCTACTATAAATACATATTCGATTAGATTATAATATACACTAAGTGATTCCACCTAGAAAAACTAGGTACATCCTACAACCTAATATTGAAGAGATTGTAACAATTTCCCTGTCAATTAGTGTAAAGCTTGACATCAATATATGTCACCCCAATATAATATGTTTTACAAAATAAAAAATACAATAATAATACATTTAATATGAAATAAATAATCATCATTCACAATATTTATATGTATAAAAATAACACTATAAAATAAAATTATATCAACTATTAAAATAAAATCCTAACTTCTCAATAACTATATATAAAGTATTTTTTAAGATGAAATTTCCATCTCAATTTTGTGTATCTATCCTATTGTTGAATAGAACTTGTGTTGAGATGGATCCACATGTGGCTAACCATAATTGATCCAGATTATTTTTGTTGGAGTTACTTCACACACACCTAGGATTTATTTTTCCTAAGGTTTTTATTTGTTTATTAGTCATAATTAATCATTATCCAGTCTCCTATATTTTAGGAGAGAATATTCCACCTCGAGAATATTCTCTTTCAGTTCACACTTCAGTTTGACTAGCTGAGTTGACTTTAGATGTTGCATTGGGATCATCACCATGCAACATTGGGATCATCACCATGCTAATTCGACCTTGCCTTGGTATCATCACCAAAGTGGGGCATTATCCTTGATTCCTTGAGTTAACTACTTACTACTTTATGTTCAGTCAGTTAACTGAAGACTAGTTGACTAGTTAACTCAACTAGGTGGCAGTTCACTCCCGTAACTGTATGAGAGACTAGAATAGGTGGAAATTCACTCCCGTAACTGTTGGTGTGTGTCTAGATCACTCTATACCACCACTATGGTGACTTGGTTCACCTCAAGTCGAACTCATTGAGTTATATAGAGTATATCATGTTTAAAGTATTCATTATTCAAAATGGTTAATGAGAATTCTTTCCATTATTTCTCTCCTTCTTCTTCTTTTTCAATTCTCTCTACAAATCTGTGTATCATTGTTTAGCTAGATCTATTCTGTGCAGGTCAACACATTTACATGGTATCAGAGCCGACGGAGTGCTAAGCAAAAGCTACACCAAAAAAATAAAATTGCAGGTACAAAAGATTGAAGACAGCAGAAAGATGGAATTCCAGAAAGAATTCATTCTTACACCTTACAACTATTTTTCATGGAAGGAGAAAATTTCCATACATCTCCAATCCAGAGTGTTGTACAGGTTAACCATGAATATAGATACAAAGTCGACATCAGCCATAGAAAAATCCATGTACCTAAATCGCATGGATGAGGCACTCGAAACAATTTGCAGTCTTATTTCTCCCGATCTCCTTTTTCATATATCTTCTTGTAAGACTCCCAATGAAGCCTGAACCATATTGGAAGGGCTCTTTGGAAAATAGTATGAGATGATGGGACACATGCTGGAGGTGGAACTGCTCACATTGGATCCAAAAAGCTTCGAGAATATCCAAGATTTCTTTACAAAATTCAAGGATTTATTGTCGCAACTCAAAGCTTGGGCGGTTGATAAATCGAAGGAGGAGAAACAAATGGTTCTCACCATTCTCTCCAAGCTTGGTCTTGAATTTTCAGTATTCGAATATACATTCCATACTTTCAGATTTGCTTCTAGAGCCACCTGGAAGATGCCTTCTCTTGAGGACTTTATCGAATCCCTGACACAAGAGAAAACCAAGCTCATCAACATGGGCACAATCAAAGGCCTAAGGGCACACGCACTCACTGTGCACGATGGCAGCCACAAATATCAGAAATCTAAAGATAAATATAAGTGGAAATCTCATGCACATACGAAGAAGGAAGGGTACCCAAAACCGTTCACCGATGCCTCCAGATCCAAAGGAGAAAAGGGAAGAAAAGGAGAGAAAAGAACATACTTTCACAAAGGACTCCATTCGGAATCTGCATGCATGCAAAAACAAATAGATCTGATTGCTTAGATACTTCTGCAAAACAACTTTTGAGATCGCATCCCTGAGGGTGCAAAGAAGAAGAAGCTAGAAGATCCAAATTCCAAGAAAGGAAATTCTAGCCATGCCTTGATTGCAATCAACTCCTCTCTCGATGCTTGGATCGTAGATTCAGGAGCATCACATCACATGGCTGCCTTAGAAGAAGTATATTCTTCTTTGGATGCATGCAAAGGTCCTCCTATTCTGATGGGGGACAACTCTTCTATCGAATTCACTGACAAAGCAAGGATTGAACTCACCAATGGAAGCTTCGAGAACGTGCTGCATGTTCCCAAGATTTTTGTCAACCTTCTCTTTGTGTATCAAATGACGAATTTCTGCACCAGAAAGAAAGTCGTATTCACACCAAATTACATGGACATATACGACATACAAACCAACTCCAGGGTCGCTACCGGTGAGGTAAATCATGAATCTAGATTGTATACATTTTTTGAATTCATTGAACCTGATTCTGCTTTACTGCTTACTCATGCTGATGAAAGTAGTAGGATTTGGCATGAAAGGTTTGGACATTTGAATTTCAGATACATGCAACAGCTTAGCAAGCACATATTAGTTGATGGTCTACCATACATCCATTTCTCCAAGGGAGTATGTGAGGGATGTGTTCTCGGAAAACACCCTGAAGAGAAATTCATCAAAGGAAAGTCTCAGCGAGCTTCCTCACCTTTAGATATGATCCACAGTGACCTCATGGGTCCTTTTCTGCATCCATCGATCAGCAAAGAAAGGTTTGTTCTCATTTTTGTTGATGATTTCTCACGTTTTACTTGGATCTACTTTCTCAGGAAAAAATCTGAGGTCTTTCAACACCTCAAAGATTTCAAAGCTTTGGTTGAGACATAGTCCGGAAAGAAGATCAAAGTCCTCCGAACTGATAATGGGGGAGAGTATGTGAATCATGAGATCCATAATCTTTTCCATGAGGCAGGGATTCAGTTGCATCATACAGTTCCCTACACTCCACAGCAAAACAGAGTTGCAAAGCGGAAAAACAGATCTCTAAAGGATATGGCATCTTGCATGTTGCATGCAATGTCACTACCACAGAGACTATGGGTCGAAGCACTTAATTGTGAAACACACATCCAAAACAGATCTCCTCATAGATCTGTCAAGGATAAGACCCTCTACGAGGCTTAGAGCAGCCTCGAACCGGAAGTGGCCCACTTTCGCATTTTTGGTTCACGTGCATGGGCCCAGATTCCCTCTGAAAAAAGGAATGCACTTGATCCATAGAGCACTGAATGCATTTTTTTTGGATACCCTGATGGTGTGAAGGGATAACGACTTATTGATATTTTCTTAGACTGACTCATTATTGAGCATAGTGTCCAATTTGAGGAAAGTGTCTCGCATGTACCTCAACAGTCACATGCAGACACCTTCACTCTTCCACCTGTNGGCCCAGATTCCCTCTGAAAAAAGGAATGCACTTGATCCATAGAGCACTGAATGCATTTTTTTTGGATACCCTGATGGTGTGAAGGGATAACAACTTATTGATATTTTCTTAGACTGACTCATCATTGAGCATAGTGTCCAATTTGAGGAAAGTGTCTCGCATGTACCTCAACAGTCACATGCAGACACCTTCACTCTTCCACCTGTCCGAGATGATGAGCATGCACATGTTGAATCTTCTTCAGACAAGAGTTATGATTCAAAGGACTCAGATGCTTCAGATTCAAAGTCAGTATAGTCAGATGCAGAGTCAAAGCATCCAGATGCAGCTGCAGAGCCAGAGCAGAGGCCCAAGTGGGCACAAACTACTCTTTAGGATGTAGGGGATCTCGTTGGTGATCCAACCGATACTAGGAGGACTCAATCTGATTTCGAGGAGACTCCTATTGCACTCACTTCCACTGAACCATTTCCTTCCAGGCATCTTTTCTTGGTTCATTCTTCAGATCCACAGTCTTATGGAGAGGCTGCTGGAAATCCCTTTTGGGAATCCGCCATGTAGGAGGAGTACAACTCCCTCCTCGAGAACCAGAATTGGGATCGGGTTCCCCTTCCTTCTGAGAGGAAACTTGTCATACACAGATGCGTCTACAGGACCAAGAGTGCAACAGATGGACAGATCAGCAGATACAAAGCTAGGCTTGTCACCAAAGGATTTTAGTAGGTTCATGGTATTGACTATGATGAGACCTTCGCTCCAATAATGAAGATGGATTCCATACGATTGGCACTTGCCATTGCAGCAACCAAGGGATGGGAAGTCTATCAGATGGATGTGAAGAATGCATTTCTTCACAGTGATCTCTTTGAGGAGATCTACATGGAGAAGCCCTAGGGATTTATGCAGGACTCATCTTTGGTCTGTCGACTGAAGAAGTCACTTTATGGCCTCAAGAAGGCTCCGAGGGAATGGTATGCCAATATGGACTCCTACCTATTGTCACAAAACTTTGTACATTGTAAATTAGACCGGAATGTATACATGCTCAGGACAATTGATTCACTTCTACTTTTAGTTTTGTATGTCAATGATTTGTTGATCACCGGTTGTTTGACTTCAGCGATTTCTGCAGTCAAGAGAATTCTTCATGATAGGTTCTTGATGATGGACATGGGTCCACTACACTTCTTCCTTGGACTTGAGATCAGTCAGGATGCATTAAGCATCAAACTATCTTAAGCCAAGTATGCACGAGATCTCCTTGAGATATTTCACAGGATAGACTGCAAGTCTACTCCAACTCCTTTCTTATCAGGAGTCAAACTTGAGGATGGCGGGGAGACTCCACTGGTTGACATCACATTATACAGACAGCTAGTGGGGAGCTTGTTGTATCTTACACACTCCAGACCAGACCTCTCATATGCAGTTGGCACAGTTACTAGGTTCATGCAGGAGTCACATGAGCTTACATTGGAAAGCTGCAAAGTGTATCCTTCGATACGTATAGGGCACCATCACCTTTGGGATTCATTATGCAATAGACTCTACATTAGATCTCATTGGTTTTACTGATTCCGACTGGGTTGGCGATAACATTGATTGCAAGTCCACATCTGGTTACTCACTCGGTCTTGGTTCCAGGCCTATCTGTTGGTCAAGAAAGAATCAAGCTTCCATTGCTCTATCTTCAACTGAGGCAGAGTACAGAGGGGTAGTTATCATAACCATTCAAGCTATGTGGCTACAACATTTTCTCACTGAGTTGGGAATTCAGTTTCATAGGTTGACTGTCATCTGGTGTGACAACCAGAGTACTCTGAAGTTCTGCAGAGATCGATTTTAGAGGCAGCGGACGAAGCACATTGAGATCCACATGCACTACATCCGGGACTTAGTACATGAGGGGATCATCGACTTACAATTTTGTCCTTCAGCAGAGTAGGCGACAGATATTTTCACCAAGACCTTCACTGAGCAAAAATTCCATTCTCTACGAGGTCGTCTTGGAGTGAAGGACACAGGTTCCTAGCAACTGTAGTTCTTCTTTTTTTTTACATACATTGTACCTTTAGGGGGGGGTTTTCCCATGAGGTTTTCCTTCTTTCCTCACTTTATTTTCAGTGTATCTTTTGTACTTGGGTACCTAACATGGCCTCGTTGCCGGGACCCAATCTTTATTTTCACCATAGTGATGTTCAGGGGGGGTGTTCGAGTTACTTCACACACACCTAGGATTTATTTTTCCTAAGGTTTTTATTTGTTTATTAGTCATAATTATTCATTATCCATTCTCCTATATTTTAGGAGAGAATATTCCACCTAGATAATATTCTCTTTCAGGTCACACTTCTGTTTGACTAGTTGAGTTGAGTTTAGATGTTGCATTGGGATCATCACCATGCAACATTGGGATCATCACCATGCTAATTCGACCTTTCCTTGGTATCATCACCAAAGTGGGGCATTAGCCTTGATTCCTTAATTTAACTCCTCACTACTTTTTTTTCAGTCAGTTAACTGAAGACTAGTTGACTAGTTAACTCAACTAGGTGGCAATTCACTCCCGTAATTGCCCGAGAGACTAGAATAGGTGGCATTTCACTCCTATAAATGTTGGTGTGTGTCCAAATAACTCTATACCACCACTATGGTGACTTGGTTCACCTCAAGTTGAACTCATTGAGTTATACAAAGTATATCATGTGTAAATTATTCATTATTCAAAACGGTTAATGAGAATTCTTTCCATTATTTCTCTCCTTCTTCTTTTTCAATTCTCTCTGCAAATGTGTGTATCATTGTTTAGCTAGATCTATTCTATGTAGGTCAACACATTTACAATGTTGAGAATGAAATGAAGACAAAAATATAATAAGTAAATACAAAAATATATTGTGAGAAATAAAAAGATACAATAATGCATAATTTGTATTAATGCCATAAATGTACAGAAACTGTAAAAATACAGAGTGAATGAACTCACTAGAATGGTGGAAGGTTATCTCTGAGAAGAGATGTGATGGTTACTCTCATTCGTAAGAAAATTTTGTTTACAATGAGGCTCCAAAGGCCTTTTTAACATAAATAAAATAAAAAAACCCTAACCCCAGAAGGTGAAACACCAAAAGGTTTGCGATCCCCGATGGGGGTAGTCGATACACCAACTTCCCAAGGGTGTAAATTTTGCATACGATATTCATTTGGTGTGCACGATATCCTATTTGAAAGAAATTTCAAAGGAATAGACATGTTGTAATACTCTTGCTAGTTACTACAATGTGACTATTTCGCGCCCAAAAAACGTTGTTTAGGGGCTCAAAATGGACCCAGAAGTTTAGGACCCAAAAAACTATAAAAACAATTGCCAAGGTGGAAACCCCTAATTTGAGCCAGTGGAATAGGTGGGTGGCCACTGATTTCCTCCTATATCATTCTTTCCCCCTAAGAAGTAATGGTCCCAATTGTGTCAAGTTATCGTGGAAGATGGAGAATATTTTGATAAATTTGAACCTTGGTGAACTGCTTTCCTTGTTGAAGAAGTTGTCCTTCTTAGCTTGTTGAAGGTTGTTATGAAACGGTTGTTTGAGGGATTCGATTTGTTCAAATGATATAGCTGCATGATATGCACGAGTGTGGGAGGACTCTATCAGTGAAAATGTGATATGAGGAGTATGAAGGGATATGTTGTAACTTTTTTTGATTGGGTAGTGGGGGGGCACCCCTGTGGGTGACGCAACAATATTTTTGTTCTCTTCTACCATTTGCTTTTGCTGGATATAAATGTATTGAGCTGAGGATGTAGTGGTTGTAGTTTCCTTCTGTTCATATTCTTCCCAGATTGTGAAGAGGATAAACTTTGTGGTATGAGACATTACATTGCAACATTGTTTGTTGGGACAGTAGTCAGAACTACCTTGAGTATCATGTAGATATGAACCCCCAAAGTAACAATTACACTATGGAGTCGAGAAACATAAGTAGCATGACACTTACACATATATGGTTGGACTAATAGAACATCAAAAACATTGAGTGGGGAAACAACACACAATACCTCATCCTTGAAGGGCTCGATGTCGTAGGACATGTGACACTACTGGTTGACACGAAGAGATTGACCCTAGAGAAGCCACCCAATGTTCTATGGTTGCAGGTGTGATGTTTTTGGAAAATCCAAATGATTGATGACCTATGTTGATATTAGGTTATTATGGCTTCCTCTATCAACAATAAAATGGAGCGGGGTACCCTTCACACACATCTGTGAATGGAAGAGGCGCTCCCCCTCCTCACATACTTTGGTTCTTCTAGTTGTATTGTTGTGGCCGCGACAATAGAATTGTGTTATACATAAATTATATGTCTCATTTTATTGTTGCTTGAATCAGAGTCTGAGTTGGGGCTCAAATCTGTTTCTTTGAACACGACTACCAATGACTGTTTTGAGAGAGATTCATTCGTGTTGTGCCAAGGGATTTTTTGGAAGTCGCACAATTTCCCAGTGTCCTTGTTCATATTCATGTTTCTCTTCTTTTAATGTGGATTGGAATGGTTGTATTGAGTTTGGATATTTTGTGAACTAGGGTTTCCTTTACCCTACTTTAGATGTTGCGAATTTGCAAACCCAAATTCCCGCTTGTTCTGCTTCTTAAATGTTTGCTCAATTTTGACAGCATATCAATAAGTAGTTCTTAGTGATGAGGTGTCTAGAAACTCCATTTCGGTTTGGATGTACCTATGTAGATCCTTGTGGTATGTTAGAACGAGATGTCGCTCAATCTATGGCAATGTATTTTTGAACTCTGGCACTATTTGTCCCCTCTCTTGATGTAGTGTGGTCCATCTCATGTGTTGGTCATAATATTTTCCCACAGGGTAATATTTCTCCTTGACTACATCCATCAAAAAATCCCAAGTGGGCTCAGCCCCAAATATTCAAGACTCCTATGTGGAATTTTTCTCCCTGTAAGTTTCCCACCAATGTTTGACATGGGGGAGAGCCTTAAGGAGTGCAAATGTGATATTTTCTCTATCTGTTACAAGGAAAATCACTCTATGGCATAGGGTAAACCATAACAGACAAAATTGACTGTAGAAATCAACTCTAATGTCATGTATGCTATATAAACAAACATGCTAACAAGACAAGATAAACATCCTACCTTGTTTGCATGTTCGATGAAGTCCATTGTTGAGAACTTCACTCAAAGATATATACTTGCAACTTGTCCTCAACAACTAAGATACACATGCATATGGTGATAATATATAAAGTTATCACATGTAATATCATAATCCATCAATATTCATAACAAATATTCCCATGAAATAACAATTCAAATATTTGCAAGACATTAATTGGACGAGAAAAGCGTATTTCTATTAAAATATGATCAAAAAAATCATATGAGTGACAAAATTCCATGTCGACACATCTCGGAACCTAGAAACTAAGTTCCTTCCAGCCAGGCCTCCACCACTTCAATCCTCCACCAAAGGAAAGCTCATATAAGAGAGACAATGAGGGTCTCCATCAAAGAGGGAAAATTTTGGGGGCTGAACAATGTGCTCAAAATTTAAAGGACAAAGGGATGAAGACTCAATATGAATTGAATAATTTCTCCAGAGTAACTTTTCTCTCAAAAGTTGAATTCTTCTCTTCTTCCACAACTTGGATATGGACCATTTATAGCCTTCAAATAGAACTGAAAGGTTGAGTCGGAATGTTTCCATTATATGGAGGGTAAAGGATCATGGATCTCATGATGTGACATGGAAACCTGACACAATTTTTTAATTTTGGGCACAAAACCTGATGTAGACGGGATGTAATGATGCAACCTTCATATTGAAATATCCCTGATCCAGTTGATCAAGATATTTGCTACTGTTCTACTGCTCTGGCGTGCAGATCTGATACATTGGGGGTTTCTGGATGCATTTTAATTGGGTGATTGAGATGTTCTTCGGTTATAGTGTTTGCATGTTGGTTATTATGGTTGCATGTCATTTATTACAAGTGCATGTTGCATAATGAAGGTTTAACAATCATAAAAAGACACATGCAATAGTATAGAATGTCGACTGCTCAATATCATGAATAATAATAGTGCATGCATGGGAATACAAATCACCTACTAAAATATAGAGACTAGACGTCAGTTAGATCTCATGGATCTGTACTGGAATACAATCAAATAACAAAAGAAATACCCGTGACTGCAAGAAGACAATAGATCTTCTGCATGCACGGATAGATAGGAAAAAATGAGCGATCCTGGAGAAGTACGGTAACCGCTACCAGCTAGAAAACTAGATCTAAAGAATCCACCATCAAAATGAACTCAAAACTTCTCCAATCAATGCGCCCTGGCCTCTGCACTGGAAATAATTTTTGACAGAACTCGGATCAGACCTCTACGGCACTAGATCCGGACCCCTGGGGGGTTTGCGCCCCTCCTTGGGCACTGAATGCGCCCCAAAGGATTCCATCGTCGGAATCTGCTGCTATATAGCTCAAAACGATTGTCTCATCCAATGATGAAATGGGTCGGAAGGGTTTCACCAGATCTGATAGGAAACCCCTGCATGCAATGCCAAACGTCTGTCCAGGATGACTACGCCCTAAATGGCTGTATGGGACGATATGAAAGATTCCACCTTCGGAATCTGATGATGAATGGCTCAATGGAAGTGTTACACATTATTTTCGTCATCCCTATGATTGTTAATGATGTAAACCTATCTGTTGCCTTTAGAGGTGTCAGTGGCCTGAGTTCCTAAAGAGAGAAGGGAGAAGAACTTTTCCTGAGAAAAGAAGTTGCATTTTCCTATGTAAAAACCTTATAAAAAAGGATGTTTGCAGGTTTCTATATAGGCAGGGTGTGAGAATGACCCATTCTCACAGGTTTCACTATAGCCAGGGTGCGAGGTGTTCGTAGGTTGCTCTATGGCTAGGGTGCGAGAATGCCAGCATGTGGGAAAAATGAGCATTTTCTCGAATCTTCTAGAAGGAGAAGCTTCTATGGTGAGGTGGCATCTGAATGGTTTGGATCTTACTCGCTTTCATGATTTAGTGGGATCATCCTAACCTCCTCACCTTATCCTCTTCAACTTATAAAAGGAGAGGAGTTCTCATGGAGAAGGGGTTCTTAGCTTTTGTAAGCTTGAGCTTGTTAGCTTTGGTTGGCTTGGAATTATTAGCTTGTTTGGAGTGGCTTTGAGATTTACTTTGTCAAGATAGATTGTGAGTAGCTATCAGATCTGTGGTCACAGAATCCTTGGAGCAAGAAGTGTGTGGGGAACGAAGGACAGTTGGAAGGGACCTTATGACATCAAGGCAATGGTTGTAATATCTCTTTCACATTTAATATGATACAGTAATATGTTTCTTTCCCATAAAGTTAGATCTACTTTATTGCATAACTCCTTGATCATATGCATAGATTAGCTATTGAATANGAAGCAGGGGCAACAAAGATTAAGGAAGAGATCATAAGGTATGTCTCTTATTCTCAATTCCAATTTAATTCAATAGTTTGATCTAGGGAAAGCGATATATTATGTCCTGTTTTGTTCTAGATCCAGGTGGATATAGGGAGATCGGTTTGTGTCCGTACTTACGGATTTATCCAATAACAGAAAGTGCCCTGGCTGGATCTCTACTGGGTCGAAATGAATCTGCAATCGGGACCACGGTCTACTGTAGATCTCTGAATCTCCAAAATGACTTGCACCCTCCTTAGTTGAGCTGCGCCCTCCACAATAATCTCTCCTGAAAAGAACGGTGAAATACCTGGATGGTATCTCCGATGGGCTAGGGTGTGTCTTTCAACACTGAAACCGATCAATGGTGGTGTTTTCTTCCAGAAATCCACAAAACAGTAAGGTCGGCTCTCCTCCTCCTCTCGGAAGTATCAACATCAAATCATAACAATGCATAATGAGGAATTAGGTCAAATTCCTCTCTTTATATCTTTCCTGACCTAATTCTTCATTGACATCACTTAATCTAGGCGCCTTTCCTCCTAAGTGATTTATTTGTCAATTAAGTCGCCCCCTTATCACCTTTTCATTCTAATTCTTCGTTGACTTAGGCTTAAGTGACTTTTCCTAAGTATTTTGGCTTAATTTATCATTTAGCCTTAATTCCTCCTTATTTCTCCATCTGGTTCCCTGTTTGTGCCTGACTATAGTCTACAGGAACATATAGACTACTAAGTCAATCCCTGCTGGCCTAATCTTGGGGACGGGACATCACATTGCAAACATCACAATAATATCGCTAACAGCATGATATATTGTGATGTGGATAAAGTAGTGATATTATCGTCTAGAAAAATCACTATTTTCTCTACCATGAAACAATCATG
>JASDQU010102240.1:212518-226279 GCA_032191745.1 Picea mariana
AACCATTTGTCTCTTTTTAGCCATCATTGACTTCGTCAATAATAGCATTGATCATTTTCTCATATATGTATTGAAGGATAGTCATTGATTTTATGAAGTACTAACCCACTGCAAGCACATACTCTAGTTTTCTTTGTCTTGTCTCGCAAACAGGTGCCATTCAGTGGAACATTTTCTTCTGGACTATCTTATACTTGGCTGTAATCTGTGAAAGGGAACCTATTATCTCAATCCATTACCCTTAGCCCTTCTTAAACCCAGATTACATAGGGACGTCTCCCTTGGACTATCCCTCCTAATAGAAAGAGCCCCCCATCGAGGTGACAGTGGGTGGGGAAGCTCCTGTTACGCCGGTTTTAAGCCCTGACTCAAGCTATCTAAACCCTTCCTACAAACCGTGCGATAACAAGTCTCAAACTAAACGGTGAAAGAAAAGAACCCTTCAAGAGTAAGCATGATGGTGGTATGTGTTGGGATTACTTCATGGCTTATGGTGTCATTTAATCCATTTCTACGAGTGCCTTTGTAGAGAGAGAAATTTGTTCTTGAGGTACCCTTTCCTCAGTACTTTTTTTCATTTTTAACGCCTTCAATTCCTTTTGATACCCATTTATTACTTTTCAAGTCCCCTTTATAGGTTTCACACCTTATTTTTTTCATTTTTTTACTGGGATAAAGTCCTAATATAGATGTCTATTCAGTGCATCAAGACAAGGGGTGATTACCATTAGAGGGGGTAGAGATCAAGCTGGCCTTTTGATTTTATAGGTGGCCTTTATCATTTTTTATAGAAATTGCATCAACTTTTGGGCCTTCATCCCCTTCTTCTCATCAGAGAATGAACCATGACCCATTACCAAAGTTCAATCCATTGTGACAGGATCCAGAATGGAAGGTGTTAAGTATGGTGGGAAATAGAATGTTACCCTTGTGAGGGCCCCCCAATAGTACCCCTTTTCCTTGGGTGGTGAAAACAAAGGACTAGGGAACAAAAGCTTACCACCAAGGTGAAAAAAGACAACAGATATAACTTCTTTATTCAATGATCCAGTATCTAACTTCAACCAATGATCCTCATCCACATGCCTAGTAAAAAAAGTACAACACTTTGCATGAAAGAAGGACTAACATACCTCAAGGTGACACTGGCTTACCATCTCCCATACACTAAGTTGATTGGATGTGTTGAGCTCATTTGATATATAACTATGAAAATCAATCTGAGGGGGGCAGTTGGGTTGTTATCTATGGATATGTTGATCATCATCATGGTCAGGATCATTGTCTCCATTGCGAGTTGTGAGACATTATCTCCTTTAGTTACCCCTAGGTATGGGGGGGGGTAACATATGGCTCCAACAAGGGGACATGTGATCATCATAGAGTGCATGAGAACCTCAACAGCTATGGTTTTCCAAGACCTACAATCCTCCACCCACTTCTAACAACACACTAACACATTATAAGTATAGGTCGGTGGATGTCATCCAYCGAGGTTAGTAGTAAATYGAAATCATGTTGAAAAGAAAATATTTCACTAWAAGTATACAAGATAAAGTAATGATACAATGATCAAATGAAATTTCCTTAACATGAATGTATAATATATAAATGAAAGTGCAAAGTATATACAAGAGAATGCAAGACTACACTAGAAAGAATGCATGATGCAACCATATATACAAATGTAATGCATGATGCAAATKCCCTACCTAACCTAAACTACATGTTAMAGGTCAGGTTCCTTTGGGRAAGTAGGGTTTGAGAAGGTATCTATTAACRGGTAATGGTAGCTTCTCTCCCTCGAGTGTGGCTAATATAAAGGAGTTAGTACCAGCCTTTCTCTCAGTTTGGTAGGGTCCAATCCATAAGTTTTCAAGCTTCTTTTGCATTCCTGGTTTTTCCTTCCTCTTGTCCCACATAAATACATGGTCTCCCTCCTTAGCATTCCTTTGTCTTGATTTTTAATCAAGAGTTCCCTTAATCTTCTCTTGGTTTTGTGCCATTCGATCCAAAGTGTTTCTTTTAGATTCGTCCAATTCTATCAATTAGTCAATACTTCCTTGCAAATCCTCCTTATCAGTCATATATTGTTGTGTGAACTGGAGGGTACGAATCTAGAGGTTGATAGGAATTTTGGCTTCCAATCCATATACTAGCTCAAACAGGGTTTTTCCTCTAGAAATCTTGGTTGTCATACGATATTCCCATGAAGTGTATTTAATCTTTCTATCCCAATCCCTCTTGTTCTCTCTTACAATCTTCTTTACAATGTTCATCATCTTTTTATTGCTATATTTCGCCAATCCATTTCCTTGGGATAGTAGTTGGAAGAGTAAGATAAGACGATACCATACTTAAAGAAAAAATTTCCAAAGAAAGGGAGACAAAATCCTTGGCATTGTCAATAGATTTTGGCAGGGGAACCAAACCTTGATATTATTCTATCTTCAAGAAAACTCATGACAACTTCCTCGGTTTCCTTATTCATTATGATGGATTCTACCCACCTAGTGAAATATTATATAGCAGTCAAGACCCAAGGATACCCATTACTAGAGTTGTCCTTGAATTCACCAATGAAATCTAAACCTCACTGTTGAAAAGGAGCTTCAACAACAACTGGCTTCAAAGGAAACGCATTCAATCGTTGCCTTCATGTGAAGAAATAACAAGGTTGGTAAGACTTGACATATCGATGGGTATCAATGAACAATGTAGGCTAGTAATATCCAGCTCTTAGAATCTTACGTGCAGTGGTGTGGGTAGAAAAGTGACCACTACAATACCCTGAATGGAGTTTCTTAATCAATTGGTTGGTTTCATATTTGTTCAAACATCTAAGGATAGTTCCATCAGGGTTCTTCCATCCAAGACCATCTTGGGTCAAACAATATTTCATAGATTTCAATTTCAGGTCTCTTTTCTTGTGATATACTACGTGGTTTTGGCATGAAAAATTCTTCAAGTAACAGATAATGTCATCATACCACTCATCATGTTCTAACTCACTTGTTATATGTTATTATGTTATTATTATCATTCTCTCCCATTTGTATAGCCTCCTCATTACTCTCAGTCAGCATCTTGGCTGAGCCTTGTCCCTTGCTAATCTTAGTGGGTTTGATCTCTAAGTCATATTCTTGAATCTTCGACACCCACTTTCCCCTAGTTCCAAGGCAATCTTGTTGGGAGAGGTAATCTTTTGCAGCAAGGTATGGCACGTGTTGACCGCCCATTTAGCACCGCTGGTCAACTCATGTGCCATGAAGAGATGCATCATCAGCTGCTCATGTTGTCGAAGACTTTGGTTCTACAGGGCATGTTTGGCCCCAGCACTTATTTTTATAATTGGAATTTATGCACCCTTGCGTGGGTTAATAATGTAATAGGTCTGCATGAGTCATGTCTAGTTCAGTTACCTTGGGATTGGTTCACTGGGAGAGTTCCTTTCACCCAGGGTTTTTTATCCTCAGGTTATCAATTGGGCTTTTCAGCCTTATTGATTTCCCTTGAGCTTTTCCCTCACACTTGTAATAATTCCTCCAAAGTGGTGAACGGCATTCTAGTGGGCTTATGTTTTGGTAACTACTATAAGGAATCATTGTAAATGACCATGCAAGACATCTTAGAAAGTTTCACGGAATTCCGTCGAGTCTAGATTAGTTTTTTTTTAATTAATTAAATTTTAATTAAATTTCCCTAAGTTTGGAGGTTTAATTATTTAATTAATTAATTATTTTTAAGCAATAATTGTAAAAACTAGGTCCTTGGACTTTTGATAGGGGTATTTGTGCTCAAAATAAATGGAATATCACCCCCTACATCCATGGACCAAGTTTCAGCTCAGTCAGACAACTTTAGCCATGAATTTGTCCACCCAGAGTGTCAATCAGTCTAAAACAGCAATTTTAATCGCTAAAGTCCAAACATGGCAAAAATGTAAAATTGTAATAATGCGTTTACAGGATTTCAAATGATGTAATAAAGGTTAGAGAGAGCCTCCCTAAGCATAACATAACCCTCCCAACCTTTTCCAACCTATTCTAACCCCTTTCCCACCTTCCACACTCAAAAGTTGCGGCCCCCTAGGGGGATTGACGTTTTTCCTTTTTTATTAATTTTGTGACTTGAATGTGGCCCCCTCTCTTGAGATTTGGCTTTCCTTAACCCTCATAAATCACCCTAGGGTGATCCCACACCTTCTCCCTCATTAATTCTTTTCCATCTCTTGTGTTTCCCCCATGTGGTGCGCCCTCCAACAGAAGTTACGCCCCCCTCCATCTAGAAACTCCACAAAAGATTTTTTTTTTTAATTATTTGAGACCTCTCACCTACCTTGACATCAATCCTAAGGCCTCCCACACCTCTTTTCTTGATACCAACACCTTCTACATTTTTCTGCACCCTCGATCTAGCTTTCAAACCCTAGATGGTGCACCCTAGCCTTGAGATCTACTCATTTTCTTGGTGGTGGACACTTGACTTAGATCCAAGAGAGGTAGGTTTGCCTCTCCAAGTATAAATATATCTCATTTATCACTCCCAACACACCATATCTTGAGCTATTGTTATGCTACTTGATTTTCCACTCTCTCTTGCTCTACTCCATCCATTTTTCATTCTTTCCTCTTAGGGTTTTGACGTAAGTATTTCTCCAAGATCCCATTTCTTGATGCACTAATAAAAGAATATTTGGAGGATTTTGGGAAGATATATAAGTATTTTTGTTTTTACAACATATGAGGTGAGATTGTTTTAATTTGATATAATGGTTGCATGAATGGATCTTAGGTAAAGTAGTTTATTTGAGTAGATCTTGCAAAGAGTAGTCTTGTAGATATATGTATGTGGTTAACTATATAAGGTGTAAGTATTTCGCTTTGTTAGTTTAACCCTCCATATTATCCATTGTATGCATACTATTGTGTTAAGTTTTGCAGATTGAACTTCAAGGGTTTCATTAGATGTGACTTGAGCAAAAGTCTATTCTTTGAGACTCACATACACTCCAAGCAAGCTTCTAGTATTGCTTCCTCTTCTTATATTGTTGTCCAATCCATATTTCAGCTAGCATAATATAGTCTTGTGGTCATCATAAACTAAATTTCTCATTAAGTTTTTCAAGAAGAACTTTTCCCTTAAAAAGACAAAGTTTTTCTCCATTTGTGTAGTTGTGTGTAGCCTTCCTAGCAAGGGAAACCTTGTTGGTTTTGCAGGTATCAGATCTGGTTGAGAGGAGTCTTGGCTTCCCAAAGACATCCACACAACACTAAAAGGCCCTCCAAGGGGGTTTGGTAGCTATCTCTCAACCCTACTCATCATTTTCTACATTTTTCTTGCTTGTTTGCTTCCTTTTTCTTGCTTGTTAGTGACTCACACTACTAGGGGAGGAAGGGTATGACGTTCTCCCATGTGTGAGGCTTTTGGAAGGCTAGATATAGTTCATTTTGTTTCTTTTTTTTTTATTTTTTTTTAGTTCTCTTAGAGCTAGAACGTGAGGTTTAGAAGGTGGAGGGCACCTTCTCAACCTAGGACATGGGGTAGCTTGGTTGCTTGGGTTGCTTGTTTGATTTCTTGTATATTCTCTATCTTCTTTCTTGCTTTTGTGTTGCTTGCTTCTGTCTACATCATTAATATCTAACTTGAACAAGATAACTAATCACCTACCTAGTTGGGAGAGGAAAACCCCAATAGGTAAGGCTAATATCCAATGTGTTATTGATCTAAGTGCTTAATGTTTTGATGTACATGTTTTATATCTAGATCACACACCTAATAACTACCTAGCATAAGCCTATTGGGCCTCTTAAGCAACTAAAGTAGATCTCATGCATGTGTATTTCTTTCAAGTGCTTTTCTCTATGCTCATGCTTAGATCTTAAATCTTGAATGTTTAAATGCTCCAGAAGTTGATGGTTAATTTCCTCATTACATATATCATTGATGTTATTTCCATGTGCTTAAAGTAACTTGTTTCTAAGTGGTTAAGTAAGCAACATATTTCCTTCTTCTGCACACTTAATGCTCTCATCCTTAATGCTCTCATACATGGTGTAAGTGTGGTTAATTTATTGCTTGGCAAGTTGTCCTTGCCCTCATTTGTTATTCTTTTTTTTGCAAGCTATCTAATTGTGCATCTAGTGACTTGCGTTCACATAGCATATATGTGTTAATGTCTTTAAATTCATAAGCTTAAACAACACAACTTTAAGGATGAAACAAGTTTCGGCCAAGTCACCAAATCACTCATTAAAAGTGTCACAAAACTCTCAAAACACTCTAAACTACTCCTAAAAGTCTACCTAACTTATATAACAACTTAATAGAATATTTTACGGCACCTTAGACCACCATCTTCACCATCTAAAATGGGGCTTGAGGAAAACAACGGAGGGTAGTGGCATAGGACTGTCTCGTGGCGCACCAGGTGTGTGTCATCTCCGGGAAGTACTCTTGTTTTGGGCTGACTGGTTCTGCTAGAGTTGGCATTGTCGCCATACTATCTTGAGCATCCAGCAGTTATTTGGCAATAAGAGAAGGAGGCTTTGGTGAAAGCTAATTAAAATTTGATAAATATTAAGAAAGCATAATAATTAAACCCTAGACCAAACCTAATAGAATACTTGGGGGTTTAATAATTAAGAGTGTGGATCATCTTTGATAATCTTAACAACATTTGTGCTAAGTCTTCTAAATCTTCTTAAGTTGTTGTTGATCTTGCTCGTGATGATAATAATATGTTGATGATATTGATATATTGATGATGATCTCATAATTGTGATGAATTGTTGATATGATGCTTTAATCGTTTGATATCCTGCACAAACACAAATAGATAATTGGTTAGCTTCTTGTTGTAATCTATCATTCTTTAAATTGTAAATCTTGTAAGTAATTGTACATGATATTCTATAATTGGATTTATTCTTTTGTAATTTTTGTAAGTAACTTGTAAATTTTTGTAACGAACAAACCCTTAACATAATTGACCCCTTAATCTTTAGGCACCAGTCTTAGTTGACCTAGGGAAAAGGATTGTTTTTCATGCTAACCCTTGCATCTTGCATGGTTGCCTTAGCATTTTAGGAATAGAATCCCCCAAACCTTGTAAATAATTAAAACTAACTCCTAGAACTTAACTTAATTCATTTAGTAACTAAGGTCTACCCCCTTTGACCTCCCTAGGAGTAAGCCTAGACCAAAGAGGTTCTGGTCAAAGTGACAGCCTGGGCTGTGAACCTAGGCATTGTGCCTCCAAGGAAACACTAAGTGAGTTAGACTTAGCTCATGTCTTCAAGTGTGTATAAGGACGGCAACATCTTTGGCACCGTTTCCGGGGATAAATCATTTATCCTTGGTCAAAACGACTTAACTTTTTTTTTTTTAAGAACTAAGTAATAAAAAATTTAGTCCCTAAAAATTCATTGAACTTTTATTGGTTGATTTTGTGTGTTTCCTTTCTCCATTGAAAAAATCTGTCAAGCATACTACTAGGAGCACTTCACAAGGAGTGATTTATTCTTTTCCTGAACCTGAAAAGGTTTATAGGAGGAGGATAAATCGTCTTGCTCCTAGAAGGCTACTTGAAAGTATTGGAGAAGAAGAACTCATTGATATCCAATACTTGTTCCAAAACAATAATCAACCAATTGTTAATAATCCCACTAATAATCCTAACTTAACAATGATTATCTTTTTCAGACCTTTGAACTTTGCAGCAATCCAAGGTTCCCCTCATTCAGTTCCTGAGAAGGCCATTGACAAGTTTCCTACCTTTCAGGGGAACAATGATATAAGTGCCAAGTCCCACATCCTCAACATTCAGATGTGTGTGGAAAGATATTGTAGGGGTCATGATGAAGAAGATGTAAAGATGACTTTGTTTGTATACTCTCTTGAAGGAGATGTTGCTGAATGGTTTACTGTTTTTTCCACAGCTAAGTTTAGCACCCTTGAGGAAATATTGAATGAGTTTAGAAAGAGATGGGGTGATCAGAAGGAACATAGATTTTAGCTTGCTGCTCTTACCACTAGTCAGAAGAAAGAAAACGAAACTGTGGTTGAATTTAACACTAAGTTTAATAGCTTGGTGAAGAGCCTTCATAGGGACATTAAGCCCTCCGATGCAACCATTTTGATTTATTATATTGAGGCATTTGAAGGTGAAATGAGGTATTCCTTAAGGGACAAGGATCCTCAAACTTTAGAAGCAGCACAAAATACAGCTATAAGAGTTGAACAAAATATGCTTGAGGCTAGGAAGTCTAATATTCCTGGTTTCACAAGAGGTTCTTCTTCAAAGGTTAATTATGAGAAGAGGAAGGAGCCAAAGGGTCAAGAGTCATCAAGTGATGGGATTAAGGAATTGACCCAATTAATTAAGCAAATGGAGGTTAACCATGCCAATCAGATCAATGCCTTGCAGAATAGGTTGGTTACTATGGAGAGGTCCCAAAACAATAGACAACAACATAAGCCAAATGATAAGTGGCCAAGAAGACCTCCCCAAAATGATCAAAGGCCACTTAATCCTTTTGAATCCACCAACTTGGTAGATCATCAAGCTATACCTTATTGTAGGCCTTGTGGTGAGTTTCATGAAGAAGCTACTTGTCCAATTTTTCTTGAGGATTGTTATAATGATTATGGAAATGAACAAATAAACATGTGTGGTAAAAAGTACTATGGAGTCATGTATGATTGGATGAGTGTTAGTGATCATGGGGGTAGTGGAAACTTCATGAGTGGTATTGTTGATAAGGCAACAGAAAAGTATGGGCCCAAGCCCACACCCCAACAAATTGCAGAAATGGCTAAGTATAAAGGCATCACATACCAAAGGAATGGAAATAAACGTCATGATAAAGGTCAAACTAGTGTTCCCAAGGTATCTCCAAGTCTTCCTAAGTCTAATGTGCCTATTAATGCAAATTTGAATATTAACTTAGGTGGTTGGTTGAATAATGCAAAGATTTTGGTACCAGTATCAGAAATTATGAAGATCCCTTCTCAAAGGGAAAAGATACTTAAAGCCATAGAAGAACCCCCTAAAAGTGTTGTGCAGAAGCAACCAACAGTGGCCTACCAGGATGCACCAGTGATTTTACAGAATTGTGATAGGAATAATGAGAAGAATTTGCCCTTCTACCTTTCTCTACTAGTGAATGACAAAGTGTTACACAATTGCATGTTAGATTCAGGAGCAAGCTCTAATGTTATGACTAAGAAAGTAATGGAACAGTTAAACTTAATAATATCTAGACCTTATCATAACATTTGTTCCTTGGATAGTCAAACAATTGAAGTATATGGATTAATCAAGGGTTTTCAAGTGCATTTAGCAGTATTTCCGGATATTATAATTGAAATGGATATTGTAGTGATTGATGTTCCGGATATTTGGGGACTGTTGTTGAATAGAAAGGCGGCTGGAGATTTGGGTGGTAGTTTACAAATGGATCTATCTTATGCCACCCTCCCTACTTCAGATGGAGGCACTTTCAAGTTGACTAGGGAAGTGTATAGAAAATACCATGTGGAAGACCCCAAGAACCCCATAAATGAGTTAGAATATTATGATGAGGGTCTTGGTAATTATGACATTTTGTCTAACTCCATTGTGCCCTTAGAATATAAAGTCCAAGAAAATGCGTTAAACAAAGTGTGGTACATGAACTTTGATGGTGCTTTTTCTAGAGAAGGAAAAGGTGTTGGAATTGTGCTTCAAGCTCCAAATGGTAAAGTGTCTAAGTTTGATTATAGGTTGGAGTTTGATGCAACCAATAATGTGGATGAGTATGAGGCCTTGCTCCTTGGTTTATATTTTTGCAAAGATAGGGGTGTCAAATGTCTAAATATCAAAGGGGATTCAGACTTGGTCATCCAACAACTAAAGAATAAATTTTCTTGCAAGTCTGAAAGATTAAAAGGTTATAGGAATGCAATTTGGGATTTGATTAATGATCTAGATGCTTTAAACTTGATTTCTATTCCTAGAGAACAGAATTCAAAGGTGGATGAACTTGCAGTAGCAGCTTCCACACTTCATCTTCCAAATAGCTTGATTAATGAAACTATTTCGATAGAAGTGATTTTTAGATGCTCAGTTCCTGATAACGTGAATCATTGGCAAGTTTTTGATGATGACAAACAGGCTATCAAGTTCTTAACTCATATGCATGAGTTTTCAGATTTTGACATCAACATAATAGAGGAGGGTTGTAATTATACTGGAAATGATGATAGGGTGAAAACACCCCCTAGGTGAGTTGTGTCCTTAGAAAGGGACTTTGATAAACTTGATGGTCACAAACAAAAAGAAGACTCAAAGAAAAAATTATGTGATCACCTAGAAGTTAACATTGGAACTAATGAAGAGCCTAGGATGATAAAAATAGGCAAGACTACCCCTATAGAAGAAATGAATGAAATTGTTAAGTTTTTGAAAGAATATAGGGATGTTTTGGCTTTCAGTTATGATGAGCTCAAGGTATATAGGGAGGATGTGATTCAGCATGTGATTCCTCTTAAGGAAGAAACCAATCCCTTTAGACAAAAATTGAGGCAAATGAACCCCAAGTTAGCTCCTTTGGTCCAACAGGAGTTACAGAAAATGTTAGAGGCAGGACTCATTGCCCAAACTAGACATTCTTCACGGTGCTCAAATTTGGTTGTTGCTAGGAAGAAGAATGGAAAGATCAGGATATGTATTAACTTCAGGAATTTGAACGTTTCTTGCACAAAGGACCACTACCCCCTTCCCAAGATGGAAACTTTACTCCAAAGAGTAACAGGATCAGGAATGAGTTCCATGCTTGATGGTTTTTCAGGTTATAATCAGATCAGACTTAAAGCTGAAGATAGGCATAAGAAGACTTTTACTACTCCATGGGGAACCTTTGAATATCTTAAAATGCCATTTGGTTTATCAAATGTTGGAGCTACTTTTCAGAGAGCTATGGACTATGCCTTCAGGGGGATGATTGGAAAATTAATTGAAATATATCAGAATGATTTGACAGTATTTTCTAAAGATGGGAAAACTCATATTAACCACCTTAGGCAAGTTTTGGACAGATGTAGAGAGTTTGGAATTTCTCTAAATCCTGCTAAGTTAGTCTTTGGGGTGACTGAAGGAAAACTATTGGGCCACATAATTTCAAAAGAAGGGGTCAAGTTAGACCCAAAGAGAGTTGAGGCTATTAGCAAGGTGCCCTTGCCTGCATCAAAGAAATCTCTCCAATCCTTATTAGGACAAACCAATTTTGTCCATAGGTTCATTCCTAACTATGCTGAGATTATGAAACCTATATATAAGTTTCTTAAGAATGATGTTAAATTTGAATGGAATGAAGAAAGTAAGCAAGATTTTGAATGTATTAAAACTGCCATATGTGAAGCTCCCGTCCTTATTAGCCTAGACTATAATAAGGAATTTCAAATTTTCTCCTTTTCTTCTGAAGACACTATTGATGGTGTGTTGCTTCAGAAAAACAACCAAGGCCATGAACAACCAATTGCTTATATGAGTCGGGCCTTGCAAAATTTAGATCTTAAGTATCCCATGTTTGAGAAACAACCTTATGCCTTAGTAAAATCACTCAAACATTTCAATGTCTTCATTGGATATTCCAAAGTGATTGGTTATGTTCCTAATCCTGCGGTTAAGGATATTTTATCACAAGTGGAAGGATTAGGCTCAAGGGGTAGATGGATTGCCAACATCTAGGAATATGATTTGGAGATTAGACCAACAAAATTGATTAAGGGTCAAGGCCTTGCTAAAATGTTGACAGAAAGTAATGAGAAGGCCTTGGGAATGGTTAACCATGTCAATAATGAAGAATGGCATCCTAACTTGTTGAAACTTGAACAAGTGGATTGGTATACAGACATCATCTTCTATCTTAAGAATCTAACTTGTCCAAGACATCTAGTAGGACACAAGAAAAGGGCTTTAAGATTAAAATCTTCTAAGTATTTCCTTACTAGAGATGGATTAGGATGGAAAAATCCTGATGGGGTTATCCTTAGATGTGTGGATGATGTTGTTCAAAGAAACTAATGGATGAATTCCATGGAGGATTTTTTGGTGGACACTTTGCTACTAAAAATACTACCCACAAAATCCTTAGAGAAGGATATTATTGGCCCACCATATTTTCTGATGTGCATTGTTCGAAAATGTGAGCCATGTCATCTTTTCACAGGAAAGTAGAAGTTAGCATCACTCCCTTTACAACCAGTTGTGGTTGAAGCACCTTTTCAGCAGTGGGGTTTGGACTTCATCGGGAAGTTTAATGATAATTCAAGTAATGGTTGTTCATGGATTCTCACAGCTACAGATTACTTCACAAAATGGGTTGAATCCATTCCAACAAAGTCAGAAACTGAAAAGGTAGTGATGGATTTCCTAGAAGATAGAATCATAACTAGATTTGGGGTTCCATCAAAGATAGTGACAGATAATGCCAAGGCCTTTTGTTCATCAAAGATGTCATCCTTTTGTTTCAAGTATGGTATTATCTTATCACATGCATCAGATTATTATCCCCAAGGAAATGGTCAAGAAGAATCAAGTAATAAAAACTTAATGACCATAGTAAAGAAAATTGTTGGTGAAAACAAGAAGTCTTGGGAAAGTAAAATCAAACATGCATTATGGGCTGACAGAATAACAAAGAAAACAACTACTGGAAAGATTTTGTTTGAGCTAGTGTATGGATTGGAGGCTGGGATTCCAGTGCATCTTAGACTTCCTACTTATGGGTCAGTTGAGGACACTTCCACAGAGAAGGATGCAGTTCAGAACAGGGTCAATCATATCATTGAGTTAGATGAAATCAGACGAAGCGCTTATGATCAGAATTGCAGAAATCAGAACAAGGTTAAGAAATGTTTCTACAGGTCAGCCAGACACAGGGACTTCATAGTTGGTGATACAATTTTGTTATGGGATAAAGGCAGAGAGAAACCTGAAAAACACGACAAGTTTGACAGTTTGTGGCTAGGGTCATATTTGATCAGAGAAATAGCAGGGTCGAATTCCTTTCATCTCATCCATTTGGATGGTGATCCCATCAACATTTTGAGGAATGGGCAGCATCTCAAACTTTTCTACAGATGAGGGGTTACTTGGTGTCCAAAGGGACACCCTCTGTAACATATCTCTAACCCTTTTCCTTGTATTTTGAAAGTTTTGTATTATTTCACTTATTATGTAAATGTGTACTTAGATTTTTTCCTGTACTATAGATTTATTTGTTGTAAATTATGATGTTGTAATTTAGTTATTTCATTTGGTAAATGTTGTATATAGCATTCATTGATTTAATCATGTATATATGTATTCTTATGTTGGTTATTGGTGAGCACTCTGTTTTGTAGGTGTTGGATTCTCGTATGCTCTCCATCTCAAGTGAGAAGATCGAACACATGTCCCCATGTGGAGCCAGATGTTGACTGCCCATTTAGCACTGGTGGTCAAATCATGTGCCATGAAGAGATGCATCATCAGCTACTCATGTTGTCGAAGACTTTGGTTCTACAGGGCATGTTTGGCCTCAGCACTTATTTTTGTAATTGGAATTTCTGCACCCCTGCATGGGTTAATAATGTAATAGGTTTGCATGAGTCATGTCTAGGTCAGTTACCTTGGGATCGGTTCACTGGGAGATTTCCTTTCACCGAGGGGCTTTTACTCAGGTTATCAATTGGGCTTCTTAGCCTTATTGATTTCCCTTGAGTTTTTCCCTCACA
>JASDQU010102240.1:249791-263300 GCA_032191745.1 Picea mariana
TAGTTTCATTGTCCCCCCTACATGCTAGGACGCCATCACATGGAAGAAGAGCTTCCGAGTTACTATTCTCAACACTCCATCTTAACGAGGAAGGGATTATGAACCAACCCCATCTTATGTCTGAACTTCATGAATTTTTGTCTGCATAGTGCCTTGGAAAATCTATCTGCCATCTGACCATCTGTCTGTATGTATTGGACCCTCACAACTCCCCTCTGTACACAATCTCGTAGGAATTGATAGTGGATGTCTATATGCTTGCTACGATCATGAAACACACGATTCTCAGAGATCCTGATGCCACTTTGATTATCACAGTGTATTAGAGTAGCCTCTAACTCCTTGCCAAACAGTCTCGAGAGCAACTTCCTCAACCAAAGTGCATCACATGTTGCTAAACTAGCTACCATGTACTCTACCTCACTAGAGGTCAATTCCACTGATCTTTGCTTCCTGCTGAACCAGTATATAATATCTGATCCTATGCTAAAGCAACACCGTGAAGTGCTCTTTCTGTCCTCTGCACATCTTGCCCAACCAACATCTGTAAAACCTGCCAATCTCACTCCACCACTTCGCTCATGCAACGACCCATACTCCACTGTACCTCTCAAGTAGCGAAGCACATGCTTCGCAGCTATCCAATGCACTCTTCGAGGGTCCACCATGAACTGACTCAAAGAGTTAACTGCAAAGCTAATATCATCTTGATTGTGAATCAAACCCTTGCCAAAGACACATTTGATGCAAAAGGGGCTTCAAAAGTATCCTTATGGGGCATAACACATTATCTGAGGCACATTCCACTTATTTGGAGGCATGTTTCACCATTGAGACATTTGGGCATGGACACTTGGTTCAAGATGTTGAGATTTGGGTACCTTGGCAAGTGGTCCCCTTGTGTTTGTGAGTCTCTAAACACAAAGGGGGAGACTATTACTTTATGTTCTAATTTCACTTTGACTTAGGAGTTTAAGTCAAAAGTGAAATATGTCACTTAAGTCATTAAAGTGACATTTAATTCACTTTGTGGGTGAGTTAAAGGACATAAGGCAAACTAAGGAAAGTCAGTTTCCTAAGTGAGATTTTAGGATTAAATCTCACCCATTGATTAGACATGGCTAGATTGGATTTAGGCCATTGATATTTTAGGGTTTGGCCAAAGAGAGGCTAAAGGAGGGAATAGGGAAAAGATGAGATTCATTCTTCACTTGAGAGATTTGAGGGGAGAGAAGAAGGAGAAGAGCTCTTGGGCACATTTCTTGAGGAGGAGAGGGTGCATGAGGTCAAGGGTTTGGGAGGAGCCTTAGCTTGGTACTAGTCTACCATGGAGTATAGGCTACATCTTGGAGGAGGGTGCATTCATCTAGAGAGGGGCACACTAGCTTGAGGAGGGCACATTCTTGAGAGAAGAGGCACATCATCTTGAGGAGAGGCGCACCTTGAGGAGGGAGCCTACTAGTTGAGGAAAGGTGCACTCTATGAGGAGTGGAGGGTGCATGGCAAGGAAGGGCGCATGCTATTGTGGGAGTTTTGCTTGAGGAGGGGTGCACTTAGGCTTAGTGCGCACCCATCACTTGGAGGGAGGCACTCTTGAGAGGAGGGCGCATTACCAAGGGCAAAGTAAAGGCAAGGAAAGGTTTTAAGGCATAAGCAAAGGGAAAAGGAAAGGCAAGGATCTAATGCACAAGCAAAGGGAAAAGGCAAAGCAAGAGGCAAGGAAAGAGGTCAAGGCACTAGCTAAGGAAGAGGGGCACACCAAGACAAAGGGCGCCTAGCTCAAGGGACTCCAAAGCATCCGAGAAGGGTTGCTATTGTACCAGGTTCACTTGTATATGTTTTCCTTGTTGTACATTTTGCTTTGAGGCCTTCTATATACATCTACTCCAAACTGGTTTTCCCCATGGGGGTTTTTCCAGGGTCATGTTGACCAAAAACTGATGTGTCAATTTCATGCATGCTTAGAATTGTTAGATCAACATTTTAGAGTTGTAAAGATCCGAGGAGTGTTATGTGTTTAAGTATTATTGCATGTGCTAACATTGGAATGTAAAAACACTTGCAAGGGCACCTCAAATAACACTTAACCAATGAAAATTATCAGCATAAACCTAATTGTTTGTTGTCCTAAAAGACATCAAAGGACAGTTTTGGAAGATTAAACTTAGAGCTAAATTCTGGTCAAAGACAGATCAGATTTAGCAGCTCGATAGTACCTTAGTTCTCTTCATGGTATTAGAGCCCTTGGTGGCAAAGACTTGTTGATTTCTAGTGCATTCAGTGGACAATTTTGTGACAACTTATTGGCAGATGTTTGGACAGCTTGTTGGCAGAGTTAGTAGACAGCTTGTGGGCAGATTTGTTGGACAGTTGCATGACTGATTTTTTTGACACTTGTGGACAACCTCTTATCACACCTACGTGGACAAGAGTGAGGTTGTTTTGGACAACCTCTTATCACACCTGTTTTGTTAGGAGTGATGTTGTAGTTTGACTGCCTCTTTTCACACTTGTGTTGACAGGAGTGAGGCGGTACTCTTGTGCAGTTTTAGCATCAATGTGAGCTTTAGTGGACAACCATGTCGACGTCCCAGATGCGGCAGAGGATAGGCTAGATGGAGCTAGCAACTGGTCCCCTTGGAAGGCCAGGATCACTTTCGCCTTAGAGGATCTTGAACTATGGGATATAGTTCAGGCTCCTATTGTTGTTCCTCCTGTCACTGCTCCCGTGTTGGTGGCAGAATTCAGGAAGAGGAACAACAAGGCCAAAATGACTATTTCTGACGGGGTGAGAGACCGTGTCATTTCACATTTGACTGGTAAAGACTATGCATTTGAGATTTGGGAGTCTTTATGCAAGCTTTACCAGAGTCCAAACCAGAACCGAAAGATGGTTCTGCAGGACAAGCTCAGGAGCATTCAGATGCTCAATTCCAAATTGGTTACATCATTCCTTGGTATATTCACTTAGATCAGAGATGAGGTAGCAGCCGTTGAAGAGATAATGGACCCAGACTTTATGGTGAGGACAACTTTAAACATCTTTACCAAACCTTGGGGTTCATTTGTTCGAGGCATTGTTGCCCGGGAGGTTATGCCTACTTGTGAGAGACTTTGGAATGATTTCGTACAGGAGGAGACGAGATGCACTCCAGAGTCTTCAGGACAACAACGGATATCTCAGGGTGACGAGGACCTTGCTCTGTGGACTAAGGGAAAGAAGAAGATTGGTAGATGTGCTAGATAGGGTCCCAATGGAGGGGCCAAACCACAACAGAGTGGCAATGGGAAAGAGAGAGACATGAGCACAGTGAGATGCTTTGTTTGTGGAGAGATGGGTCACTATGCAGGACAATGTCCCAAGAAGAAGAAGAAGATGCAACAGGATGATACTGTAGCAACAACAGAGAAGGTTGAGTTCACTGCTCAGTTTGTGAGGGAGTGTGTGTTCGTCAGTTGTTGTTCAATTGATGCACCATCCAGCGTCAGGTGGGGAGACAGAGTTGAGGAGGACCTATTGACTTAGAGTGGTGATTCAGAGGGAGCTCAGACTCAGTTTTTGAGGACACCATCTTCATGGGTGACTGGTTGACTCGGGACAACTTCAGTTTCAGAGTTGTCGAGACAGAGGGTTGGTGCAGGGGCTTCAGAGCATCAAAGATTGACGAGGAGGAGGAGAAGGGCACCACAGAGGCTTGAGCCTCACTTGGCTACGAAGATGGGCAGATCAGGTTCAAGTTCCACTTCAGGTGGAAGTCACTTGGTGAGAGGCCAAGTTGAGGATCTTGGTGAGATGCCGAGATCCAGATACTCTTGGTGTGATGCCAAGAGGGAGAGACTCTTCGTGAGATGCCAAGAGACTRACTCTTCATGAGATGCCAAGAGTAGTGACCGTTGGCAAGATGCTAGGAGGTAGAAATCCTTGGTGGGAGACCAAGGTTGAAATTTTTGGTATGATAMCAAGATCTAGGTGATCTTGGATAGGTGGAGATGCACTTCCATCTATAGGTCACGCAGGTTGAGAAGATATGTGTTAGAGACTACTTTTGATGATCAAGGTACAACCATACTCACCGAGTATTTTCCAGTAGGCAACCATGTCCACTTCAGGGATGAGATTGGGGGTGAAGGGCACTTTCCTCAGTAAGAGGGAGTGTTGAGATTTGGGTACCTTGGAAAGTGGTCCCTTTGTGTTTGTGAGTCTCTAAACACAAAGGGGGAGACTATTATCCTCTTTATTTTACTTTATGTTCTAATTTCACTTTTACTTAGGAACTTAAGTCAAAAGTGAAATATGTCACTTAAGTCATTAAAGTGACATTTAATTCACTTTGTGAGTGAGTTAAAAGACACGAGGAAAACTAACAAAAGTGGGTTTCCTAAGTGAGATTTTAGAATTAAATCTCACCTATTGATTAGACATGGCTAGATTGGATCTAGGCCATTGATCTTTTAGGGGTTGGCCAAAGAGAGGCTAAAGGAGGGAATAGGGAAAATATGAGATTCATTCTTCACTTGAGAGATTTGATAGGAGAGGAGAAGGAGAAGGAGAAGAGCTCTTGGGCACATTTCTTGAGGAGGAGAGGGCACATGAGGTCAAGGGTTTGGGAGGAGCCTTAGCTTGGTACTAGTCTACCATGGAGTGTCTATCATGGAGTATGGGCTACATCTTGGAGGAGGGTGCATTCATCTAGAGAGGGTCACATTCTTGAGAGAAGAGGTGCATCATCTTGAGGAGAGGCGCACCTTGAGGAAGGAGTCTACTTGTTGAGGAGAGGTGCACTCTATGAGGAGTGGAGGGCGCCTGCTATTGTGGGAGTTTTGCTTGAGGAGGGGCACACTCAGGCTTAGTGTGCACCCATCACTTGGAGGGAGGTACTCTTGAGAGGAGGGCGCATTAGCAAAGGAAAAGCAAAGGCAAGGCAAGGTTCTAAGGCACAAGCAAAGGGCAAAGGCAAAGCAAGAGGCAGGGAAAGAGGTCAAGGCACTAGCTAAGGAAGAGGGACGCACCAAGGCAAAGGGCGCCTAGCTCAAGGGGCTAGCAGGCACATCTTCAAGGGACTCCAAAGCATCCGAGAAGGGTTGCTATTGTACCAGGTTCACTTGTATATGTTTTCCTTGTTGTACATTTTGCTTTGAGGCCTTCTATATACATCTAGTCCAAACTGGTTTTTCCCATGGGGGTTTTTCCAGGGTCATGTTGACCAAAAACTGATGTGACAATTTCATGCATGCTTAGAATTGTTAGATCAACATTTTAGAGTTGTAAAGATCTGATGAGTGTTATGTGTTTGAGGATTATTGCATGTGCTAACATTGGAATGTAAAAACACTTGCAAGGGCACCTCAAATAACACTTAACCAATGAAAATTATCAGCAGAAGGTTACCTAATTGTTTGCTGTCCTAAAAGGCAGCAAATAACAGTTTTGGAAGATTAAACTTAGAGCTAAATTCTGGTCAAAGACAGATCAGATTTAGCAGCCTGATAGTACCTCAGTGCTCTTCACAAGACATGTTCTACATATTTGGAGGAAAGTCCTTTCCATGAGGAAGCACCATGTGGCATGGATGACATTGTCCAAGAGCTCCTAAATAAAGAATTAAAGCACACTCTAAAGAGTAGAATGATGACATGTGGCAAGTGGACCTATGCAAAAGTTAAAAAGTTCCGAAGTTAATCTCTTGACCTATAAACTAAAGAAGGGTCAAATGTGAACTCATTTACATGCTAGAACAAGAGCACTAGGGATGATAAAGACTCTCCAAGTGGTGCACTAAAGTTTAAGAGGATCTAAATCACATGAAGAAGGCCATAGGGAGTTGTGCCCTTGGTGGGATGACATGGTTTGTGGATTAAGACATTATTTTCTTCTCTAACAGCCTAAAAGGCACCAAGTTGTAATTTGAGAGGATTGAACCTATAAACCAACGATGAGTTCATTTGCTAAGTTTATGGTTGGTTGTGTGGGAGATCCCCTCCAAGCTTAGTTGATGATCCATTGGGAGGAAGAAGTTAAGGGGCACTTCAATTTGAGGCTCATCACCTTTTTTTCTGTTTTCTTGGGTTGATTTGATGGCTAGAAATTACTAGTATAGATCTGTTGGAATAGTCTTTGTAAAAGGGCATTTTTGCTATCATTGTAATCATTGTATTTATTGAAGGATATTTGTTGTTGTAATGTCTTGGTTAGAGTTGTTCACTCTATTTTGAGTGCTACACTAGCTAGGGTTTGCAAGGTTAAGTGTGGTACGTTTAGGCCCTCTTGATTTTAGGGTGAAATCATACATGGAACATGATGTATTGTTGGTTGTTCATTCTATAAAGAAGACTTCCTACTCTTGTCTACTTCTTTTATGGTTTCATATGTGTCTATCCTTTAATTATTTATGGTTGCATATTATCTCTTGGCTGATTTTGTATTGGTTGTGAGAAGCATCTTTCAAAGAGCGCTCTTTTAATTTTTTGTATATTGAAGCAATTGATATGGTTGGTTAGAGCATGTTTGTAACAACCTAGCTATGCCTTCTTCCATACAAGTTTGAACCATATTGATTATTGATCCTGACGACATCACCCATTGGAGAGGTATTGGTTCTGGCAATCCATCATTCCTTAAAGTTCCAAGTATATCATAAACATCTTTCTTAGGGTCTCATCCCTTATGCAAAAATAGAGTTGGCCTTATTAGAAAATAATAGGTGTGCTCGTTTAACCATATACAATATAGCAATATTGTCACCCAACCATATGTTGAAGCCACCCCCGAGCACCTTAACCTTGACATAAAGAATAATTCTGGAAGCAAACCCTAGGTCCAAAATCCAATCAAGGTAGCGTACCACTCTCCAGAGTTAGTGTACCAAGCAGAAAGTCCAAACCATAACCAAGAGAAAGTCCAAGCGTAAAATCGAAAATACTAGTTGCAGTAGCTGCAACTGCAACTACTCTCCAAACTTGCGCACTTACTAGATTTCTGCAGTTTCGAGTTGTGTGTACAAATGAGCTCTGACATCCTGTATTTATACTGCTCTTTCTTAGCTGTTTGGGCCGACTTCTCTTTTTGGAGGCTAAAGACTCAATATTAATTATTTTCTTTGGCCGACTTGTCTTCTAGGGTTATGTCCAAAGCTTTAGGGAATATTCTATTCTTGTCAGAGTTACACGTGGAGGTTAATACCTCCTGCAACTACCATAATATCAATAGGCCTAAAGTGAGAGGACGAATTATTGTGGTGACAATGGGTAACCTTCCTAAGTTCCTCTAAGTTGTAGTTATTCAAGGACTTGAATATTTTTGAGTGTAGGTTTGGGGGGTAACAAATTGGCGTCATTGCTAGGGACAATGTCTAGTTCCTAAGATTTAATAGATTGGATACAATGATTTGATGAGGGAATTTCTTTGAAGATCTTTCCCCATTTGGCGACTATAGGAAGGAATGAAGCCTTGTTCTAGGAGACATTGATGAGATTTGTTGATTGTAGAGGTGAGGACATTCAACAAGGTTTGAAGGCATTTGAAGACTCACCTAGCGACTCCATTGATATTGAAACGATGTATGATGGTGATATGTTTTCCAAAGTTCATATTAAAGAAGTAAAGAAATATGACATCATTGGATGACACATTTTATGGCACATTAGATTGCTTAGATATCTCGGGATATCCAAATGAGTTTTGTGATTTAGATTGGGATGAGTGCATTGTGAGGTTCCATGGACATATTGATTAAATGACACTACATGTCACATCTTTCATGAAGTTTATTTCGAATCTTTATGTTGTTCATGAAGATGCCACGATGAAGATGTTTGTTTGTATGTACCTTGGAAGATGAGGCATTGGATTGGTTTGAATTTTGTAGTCTAGGAGAAATATCTTCATTTGTGGCTAGTTACATCAAAATCTAGCACCCTATATCATGTAAAACTTGAAGGATTAAGAAACTAGTTTTGTACCACATTAGCTCTTCCACTCACTTTTGGTTGGCTCTTCTCTAACTAAAGAGGGCTTCCTTAAGGATAGGATTGCTAAGGCTATAGATTCGAGGCACAAGATGATTTATTGAAGAATAGCCCAAGCAAAACGAATGGTTGTAGCATAGGTGGAAGAATGAATGGTGCGAGAACCCAAAAGATGATGGAAAACCCCAAGACCAGTGCCTACCAAATCTTGGGAAAAATGGAGTTAAAGGGGCATGGATATAAGAGGGTGAAGCATGAATGTGTAAAGCAACAAGGGCTGTTATACATGCGACAAGTTAGCCTTGGCTTGCTGAAAACTATTGCAGAAAATTAACCTTGGAAGGATAGGGATGCTATTCTTAATCATTTGTTATGAATGTGAGGTCAAGTTACTCTAGCAACAAGGTTTATTAGATGCATGCTTAATACAACAACAATAGATGTAAGAGGGATTAAACCCTCACATTACACTATCCAAATGACACATAGTTCATTACAAGGCCTTCATAACATTCTACAAGCGTCTCCTACAGTAAATAAATAACAGATGAAAAAAATTGCAAACATAAGAGCCTCACATCAACTAGAAGCAATACCTCCAATCTTCAATAAAGCTTGCTGATAGATAAATAAATACTACCTTGAAAAGACAGAGGAGGAGAAAATGTCATGGAGATTGTCCACCCGTTATATTCTGGAGTAAGTTAATAAGTGAACAAACTCAACCCATTTTTGTTGTTTTTCTTCATATAAGACATGATCAATATATTATTACAATGATGAGTGTTCCATATACAGGGAACATATGGTGACCATCTATGAAAGGATGCATCCCTTGAATAATCAATAACTATTTATTATTATCATTTACTTATTATATATGATATTTAATAATCAATAATTATATTATTAATTATTATTCTAAGAGAATGTCTTCCCGATGTTGTCCAAACATCAACACTCCCTCTCAATGAGGGAGACATTTTGCAACATGCCAAACTTGTCTTTTAAGTATACAAACTTCACCCTAGACTCATGACACTTGTTTGTTAGTCTTGGGAGACATCTCTCTCCCACCTAAACTGAGGAGAAACTCCTTCTGTGGCTCTCCCTTTGAGCCAATTAACTCTCTTTAAGCTTAGGCTCACTTTGGGTCTACATGTAATAGCGTATAACATCTTGAGTCTTTATCATTCCTTGTCAAATCACCATGACTAGGACAAACACCACACCATGATCTTTCACCACAGGTACACACCTATGAGTGAATGTCGGTCTAATGCTAAGTGACATGTGGAAAGTACTTCAAGCACCTTGAATCCATATTATTCCTTGTCATGGTCAAGGAAGGACTACATCTAGGCCCATTTACCACAAGTGCACCTTTATGATAAATGTATCCTATCTCCCTTGGTCTGCAGCCCAATCTAGGAGAAGTTTCGCCCAATGCTGAAACATCAACACTCCCTTTTAGCTAGGGAGGTAACTTTCCATAGTAGTACACAACTACTGTCCAGAGACACGTAGTCTCCGCCAGTGGTACACAACCACCATAGTAGAAAAAGGTTTGTCACACATGGTACTCCCATGTGGACTTCTAGAGGCTACTCCCTCTAGGAACACTTAGGGTCAACTCCCCATAGTGTGAGACGTCAAGGGTCAACTCCCTTGACATGTCCTCATGTTCTCTCCACATGGGACGATGGGCTATAAGCCCAAATGCACTTTTCCCTTCTCGAATAAGCATCCTCACAGATCAACTCAATTCAATTCACAGAGGAGTACGATCTGAAGAAAGTTTGTCACACATGGCATTCCATGTGGACTTTTAGAGGCTACACCCTCTAAAAACACTAGGGTCAACTCCCATAGTGTATGGCGTCAAGGGTCAACTCCCTTGACATGTCCTCATGTGCTCTCCACATGGGATGTTGGGCTATAAGCCCAAACACACTCATCCCTTCTCGGATAAGTGTCATCACAGATCAACTCAACTTAGTCACAGAGGAGTACGATCTGGAGAATGTCTCAGGAAGTTGCAAACATCAACACTCCCTCTCAGCGAGGGAGGCATTCTTTGCCACGCCAAGTTTGTCACAGAAGTACTTGAACTCTGTCCTGGTTTGGTAAGAACAACAACAACCTGCTCATCTATAGGGAGGTACTGCACCAATACTTCCTTCCTCTGCACCATGTCTTGGATGTAATGGTACTTGATCTTAATGTGGTTTGATTTGTCATGAAACACTGGATTATCATAGATCTTCACACAACTTTGGTTACCATAATGAATAATGGTGGAATCTAGCACATGTTCGGATAAATCTGCAAGGAGCTTGCGAAGCCACATTACTTCACGAATTGTCATACTTAATGCAATGTACTTTGCTTTTGTTGTGCTCAAAGCCACAGAAGTTCGTTTCCTGCTACACCAGGAAACCATGGAAGATCCCAAAGTGAAGCAACACCCGAAGGTGCTCATTCTGTCCACTGCATTCCCTGCCCAATCAGAGTCAATATATTCCTGCCATATCATATCAATACTGGAAGTATATCTCAGACCATGTCCAACTGTGTCTTGCAAGTATCTCAACACATGCTTCACAACAATCTTGTGTGTCTATCTCAACTGACTTATAAATTCGCTAAGTGCACTCACTGCATAGCAAATATTTGGTCTAGTGTTAACCAGATACATCAATTATCCAATCAGTTGTTTGTACAGAGTCGGATCAATTTCGTCAGAATCAAAAGAAGACACTTAGTATCTTCAGATTCGTCATCATTGGTGTAGCCACGGACTTCAAGTTCAGTATCTCAAACTTCTTCAATATCTCAACTGTGTACTTCCCCTGACTCAGGGAGATCTCATCAGTTCTCTGCCACACCTCTAGTCCCGAGAAGTAGTGCATCATACCAAGGTCCTTCATCTCAAACTTAGAGGCCAATGCATACTTGCATTCAACAATATGGCTCTCTATATCGGTGAGGAATAAATCATCAACATAGAGGACCAAAATCAGGGACTCACCATTAACGGTCTTGTAGTACAGGCTAGGATCGACAACACTTTTGTTGAAGCCCAAAAATCATCAGGTGTCCATCAATCCTTGCATACCAAGCTCGAGGTGGTTGCTTGGTTCCATACAAGGCCATCTTCAACCTACACACATGAGACTCCTTCTCATGAATCACGAAACCATCTGGCTACTCGATGTATACTTCTTCCTCAATCTCTCCATTGCAAAAGGTTGTCTTTACATCCATATGATGTACTCTTTAACCCATGGATGCTACAGGGGAAATAATCATCCGGATAGAAGTGTATCGAGCAACATGAAGAAATGTCTCCTCATAATCTATTCCCTCCACGGGAGAGAATCCTCTAGCAACAAATCTCGTTTTGTGCCTCTTGATGCTCCCGTCAACTGTGTGTTTGATCTTGTAGATCCATTTGGAAGTCGCTACAAACTTCCCCTCAGGTCTCAGAACAATATTCCACACATCATGAAATCTCTCCATACTTGTTGGCTAGATGCCTCCTCATAACAGGAAGGCTCAGAATCAATGATGTGGCTCATAGTTGTGGCATATCACGGATATCTCTGAGGTCTCTTGCTCTCTCAGAAGGTACCACGAGGAGTTGCAGTAACTGTTAAACACTGAGACTGAGAGTAACTTCTCTACTCTGTCAGCAATTAACCTCCTCTGGGGCTGCTCTATGTCAAACTGGCTCCTCCACTCTCTCTCTACAATTGGTTCCTCTGCAACTGCTCTATCTAGAACTGAGAGTGGCTCAATAGCTTCTCCCTCCRGAGTTGAAAATCCTACTTGTCCATTTTGCCTCATTGGTTGCTCCCTCTTTCYAGGAGAACCCTCTTGCCACGAGCGCTCTTCTTAACATAGAGAACTTCATCTTTCAATTGTACCCAATTGATATTCCAATATGACACATGATCCATCTTTGGAGGTATTGTTCCAATTAACAATATCAAATATTTTCCACAAGCAGATTATGAGCAGGAAGGGGGCCGTGGGGAATCCCGTTAAATGCCCCATTAACATGATGTTGCCTCACCTTTTATACATTTGCCTTTACTTCAAGATGGAATCCACTCATTAAGAAATCTTGGTCATTTTCACAAGATGAGAAATTTGTGCCTCTGCAATGCCTCGAGAGTGGATTTCCTTGCACTGCCACTGTCATGAACTACAAACTTCATCCATCCAACAATCCTGTAAGGCTCAATGACATAGAACATTTTGTACAACACAATTAAAAGGTATCTGTAACATGGGATACACGACATGAGGGGAAGACATATTGAGAGAAGGGGAAGCAAGACTTTGCAGTTAGGGTCTCAAATAGGCACACAATTTGCATTATACACACTGTGTATCTCTTGCCTCATAGCCCATTGTATCCTCTATTGATGGATACCATTGTTGCCTGTCTTTACAGATGGAACAAGAGCTTTCTTTTGCTGGGAGCTCAGTTCTTTGCTGGCGTCTTCTTGGGGACGACTTGGATACATTTTCTCAATGATTCTACAGAAACATTCGCAGATTTGACGGACAAGACGTATCCTTTTACATTCATGCTCTGCACCGCATGCTACCTCATTACCATGCTCAGAGACCTCATCGTCGCTTGGGTGTATCAGAAGCAAGATGGGTCAAACATCATTGCAATTCCTCTTCAAAGAAAAGTTGATATTCGCTCTACTGAAAGTGGAGTACCCACACAAACTGGCGAGGAACCACTCAACTTTCAGACCCTCCAAACACCGCCGCATTCAAATGGAGAATCGAACATGGTAAAGTCGGCATCATTGGTAAAGAAGGCTTCCATGGGAGATAGTTTATTGTTAATACTTGCATTGTGCTTCCATTCTGTCTTCGAAGGGATTTCCATTGGTGTTGCAACGACAAAGGCTGATGCGTGGGGAGCTCTATTGATGGTGTGTTTACACAAGATATTCACTGCAATTGCGATGGGCATAGCCCTCTTGTGCATAATTCTTAACAGGCCCTTCCTCTCATGTGCAGCGTATGCCTTCGCTTTTGCGATTTCGAGCCCCGTTGGAGTTGCAATTGGGATACTTATCGATGCCACTACACAAGGCCATGTAGCGGACTGAATTTATGCAATCTCAATGGGCTATGCTTTGAGATACGTAGAAATGGCGTTGGGATCAATTCTATCCACGCCTATCCACCCAACAGATAACTTGTGGGGTAAATCGCGCCAAATTTCTTTATGTTAATAGAGTGCTTCTATACTTCTTTGGTCTGGGCTACACAACCTTAGAAACGAGGTCTGTCACCTGGGAGGTTTTACAACCCCATCAATACTTTCAATAGCTAACAATAAAGATTCGATGAGAAGTGCTACCCCCATCTTCCCTCTTCAACAGACGCAACAGAAGTTCCTTCACAAAAATGGTGCTCTCAAAGAAACCAACAAACAAAATGTAGGAGAAAAACGCTCTTTGCTCTTACTCCTAAACTCACTTAGGATTACATCCTCAAAACTCGTATATT
>JASDQU010102240.1:265807-279289 GCA_032191745.1 Picea mariana
CTATTTCCAAACAAAACACTAAGAAATAGGGCCTGTACACCCCTCTTCCTATTCCTAACAGGCCATGGGAATCCATCTCAATGGACTACATGTTAGGCCTCCCGTCCACCAAGTGGGGAAATGACTGTGTTTTTGTGGTTGTTGATCGCTTTTCTAAGATGGTGATTCTGGTTGCTTGCAAGAAGAGCATCACAACATAAGCCACTGCCAAGCTCTTCTTTGAACGAGTCTGGGTACATTTTGGAATCCCATAAACCATTGTCTCAGATCGAGATAGCCGATTTCTCAGCACATTCTGGTCAAGCCTCTGGTCACTGCTAGACACCAAGCTCATCAAATCCATGGCCTTCCAGCCCCAGACAGATGTCCAAACCGAGGTCGTAAATCAAATGATTTTGCATATCCTGTGCATGTATAATTCCAAGAACCCTCACACATGGGATGAGAGTCTTCCCTATGTTTAGCATAGCTACAACCAAGCCTTGCATAGCTCAACCGGCCACATCCCCTTTCAAGTGGGGTTGGGATTCCAACCATTGGGTCCCATAGATGTTGCACTTCCCCTTGTGGTCACCTCGACCGACTCCTCTCCTGCTCCAACTGAGGCTAACAAAGCCACCTGGTTCATTGAGAGGATCCAGTACATCCACCAACAGGTTCAGGATATCCCATAGAAGTCCAATGACAAGTACAAGCAACGCCATGATCAACATCGGGTTCCACATAAGTTTCAGGTGGGCGACAAAGTTTGGTTGCACTTGCAGAAAGAACGCCTTACAGGACCCCATCAGAAGCTTTGCCCACTCCGTTATGGGCCATACACCAACACCAAGGTTATGGGGGATAATTCTTTTGCACTCAACATTCCTCCTTTCTTTGGCCTGCACCCAGTGTTCAACGTGGACCTCCTTCAGCCTTATTTCCTACCATTATTGGACATCTCAAACGTAGTAGAACAACTGACACCAAAAGATCTCAACCCCGACTGCATACAACATGCATCCAATTATCATATTTTGGACACACAGATCAATGGCACTCGACAACAAAGGATCCATCTTTATCGATTCGTCAAAGTAGGGTAGCTCCTGCACCAAGGCAAGTGGCTCACTCGGGGCCAAATTCAACAGAACTTTCCTCATCTGATGGGGGAACTCAATGCAATGGAGACCATTGCTTCCTAAGGATGGAGGATTGATCTAGGTGGATATCGGTGGCCACCCACCTTTTCCATCTGGCTCAAAACAACTTTCTAGCAATTTTGATAATTTACTATTTTTAGCAGTTATTCGGGTCCTGAACTTCCAGAGCCATTTTGAGGCCCTAAACGACGTTTTTTGGGGTATGTTGCAATTGTGCAACTGTTGTAGTCCTCGGATAGAGATTTCCAATGGTCTATCATATGCCTAAAATGAAAATCGTATGCAAAAGTTACGACCCTGGGAAGTTGATGTACTGACTTACCCAAATGGGGCTCACATGAATTTTGATGCTTCATCTCATAGGGTTAGGTTTTTGGATGTTTAGGGTTTTTGAAACTCTTGTTTATTGTAAAAAGGCCTTGAGAGCCTCATTGTAATAATCTTCTTGCAAATGAGTGCAGTTGTCACATCTTTTCTTAGAGATAAGCCGCCACCATTCCAGGAAGCTTGTATTCCGCTGCATTTTACAGTTTCATCTTATTTCCTTATTGAATAGAAAACCAGTTTTATTGTATCTCTGTTATTTTGTGTTAAGCATCTGGTAATAATCTGTAGTCATTTTGTTCTGCTCATAAAATATGGATCACCTCTTGATATTTTACTTGGAAAAAAATATTAATGAATGACTCCTAACCCCTAAATTACGCATGCCTGACTTACTAGCCCATAACCCCCTGAACACTTTTGTTATAATTTGTATAACTCGTTGAAATCTTTAATCAGTATCCTAGTAACTCAATCTTAAGACATATATAATAACCATTAGACACTTAACATTTACATTGTGCACACCTTACCTACTAATTTAGCATGACTAATTTGTGGTATCTAATTACTAGCTCATGCATGCATAACTCATTACCCACTAAACCACTATGGTACATGTGGAGCATCTAGATATGGATCACCTTTTTCACTATGCAGAGTTAATGTGATATGGAGATCCAACATACTCTAGTGTGAAATTCAATTATGCAACCTTTTGACTTTTAGAAAGATATGAATGCAAATGAATTAGACTAATATCATTCAGAGTGAACTCAAGGACTAAATTCTCAATGTTTCCCTCAATGGCTTCTGGAAGTGAGTTGCGACTCGCCATAAAACTCTAAAAATGACTCATATTGATGAAATTTTGATTTTTTTGGACTTGTGACATTATATTACATCTAGGGGAATCTCTCTCCTATGATTCTACTTGTTGAAAAACAAAATATTCAACGATCTCCAGAGCTAGGGTTTTTCTCAATAAGAGGAAATGCAATTTTTGCAATAGGGGTTGATTTTTCAACACACTGGCTTATGTAATTCTTGGTAGGATGCTCATATTTCCCTTGGCCAAACAAACATGCAGGAGATTATGGAAATCGATTATATTGCTCATTTGGATTTTATGCCACTAGAACAAATTATCAATTCGTCCCTTAATAGATTTAGGAAGCAAGTTGCAACTCAATATAAAAATCTAAATAGGGCTCGAATCAACAAACTGTCAATTATGTTGGACTCTTGAAATTATATTGTAGTTAGGGGCACCACTCTCCTATGATTCCACTGGCCAAAAAATGTTTTATTCAATGATCTATGAAACTAGGGTTTTTCTTAGTAAGAGACAATGCAATGTTTGCACTAAGGTTGAATTTTTGAAGGCAATAGATCGAGCAATTATGGGTAGCATGCTCACATGGGCCTTGGAAAAACACACTTGCAAGATCTTATGGAAATCAATTATTTTTCTTAGTTTAGATTTTATGCCCTTAGACCAAATTCTCAATGTGTCCCTAAATGGATTTAGAAAGTGAGTTGCAAATCGCCATAAAAATCTAACCACAAATTAGGTCAATGAACCATCGATTGTGTTAGACTTTTGACATCATATTGTAGCTAGGGACACCTCTATCCTATGATTCCACTATCCAACAAAATTGTTTTTGACGATCTCTGAAACTAGGTTCTTGCTCAGTAAGAGAATGCAATTTTTGAACCAAAGGTATATTTTTCAAGACACTATATTAGGTGAATTGCGGGTAGCATGATAATGTTGTACTTATAAAACACACTTCTAGGAGGTTACATAACTCAATTACGCTAGTCAACTTTGATTTTATGCACTCAGAGAAAATTCTCAATGTGTCCTTGAATGGCTTCAGGAAGTGAGTTGAAACTCCCCATAAAACTATAACTAGGACTAAGATCTATGAACCATCAATTGTGTTGGACTCCTAACATTGGATTACAACTAGGGGAAAACCTCTCCTATAATTCAATTGGCCAGAAAATGTTTTATTTGACAATCTCCAGAACTAGGGTTTTTCTTTGTAAGAGACAATGCAATTTTTGCACTAGGGGTTGATTTTTCAATACACTAAATCGACTGATTCTGGGTAGCATGCTAACATGTTACTTGGCCAAACACACTTTTAGGAGGTTATGGAACTAAATTATGCTACTCGGTTTGGATTTTATGTGACCATACCAAATTCTCAATGTGTCCCTAAATGGTTTTAGGAAGTGAGTTGCAACTTTCCATAAAAACGTAACTAAGGCTAAGATCAGTGAACCATCGATTGCATTAGAATCATGAAATTGGATTACTTCTAGCAACACCACTCTCCTATGATTCCATTATATGAAAAAGGTTTTAGTTGATTATCTCAATAACTAGGGTTTTGCTTAGTAAGAGAAAATTCAATTTTTGCAATAGAGGTCAATTTTTCAAGACATTGGCTCAAGTGATTGTGGGCACTGTGAACATGTGTTCCTTGGAAAAACACAATTTTAGGAGCTTACAAAACTTTATTATGATTCTTTATTCGGATTTTATCCCCCCAAGGCAAATTCTCAATGTTTCCTTAAATGGTTTCAGCAAGCAATTTGCAACTCACCATATAACTATGACCTCGACTTGGATCGATGAACCATTGATTATGTTTGGCCCCTAACATTAGATTTGTTGAGATTTGGGTACCTTGGAAAGTGGTCCCCTTGTGTTTTTGATCTTCTAAAAACATGAGGGAAGTACTTTGTAGCTTGTACTATGTACTTTGTGTCTAATTTCACTTTGACTTAGGATATTTAAGTCAAAAGTGAAATTTGGTCATTTTAGCCTAAAGTGACAATTAATTCACAAAGTGGGTGAATTAATAGACATAAAGTGGAAACTATGGAAACTTAAGTAAAGTGGGTTTTGAGTTGATATTTAGTTGAGATGATCTCAACCATTGACTAGGAATGAGATGAGATGATCTCATCCACCCAATATTTAGGTTTCCTTATGCATCCTAAAGGATGGCGCAAGAGGCCAAGGAGAGGCCATTCCCTTATTTGTTCATTCCTTGAGTTTGAGAGAGAGAAAGAGGATGATGTTTCAGGAATTGTGAGAGGAAATATTGGGTGCCTCCTTGCATGGAGAGAGACATCAGTCTTAGTGCCTAGTTTATTTAGTGGGGAACTTCCAGTTTTGAGGAGGGCGCACTTGAGGAGGAGGGCGCATCATCAGTGGGGAGAAATTAGAGAGCTCAGATTGCAGTGAGGTCTATTTTTGGGGAGGCTACTCATCAATATCAGATCATTGTGGAGGGGTTTCCATATCAGAGCTTCTAGTTGGAATCTGGCTTCATTTCAGTGGTCTTGGCAGCATTTCTAAGGGGCACACCATCCTAGGGATCTCTTCCTTCTTTTGGGCTTGTATTTCAACTTGGATCAAGCTTCTATTGTAATAGGTTCATCTATATTTTTTACTTGTTATATTCCACCATCTATTTTCCTCATATATAGACATATTCCAAACTGGTTTCCCCCCGGGGGGGGGGGTTTATCCAGGGTCATGTTGACCAAAAATACCTGTGTACATTTTCATGTGTGTTATAGTGTAGAACTGCTTTATTTTTAGCTGTAAAGATATTTAGGTGTGTTACATTTATTTTAGTATGCATGTGCTAACCCTTGGTGACTAAAACTACATGCTAGAGCACCTAAAATTGAGAACATAATCGTAACAAATCAATAAGAAGTTTCTGAACTGTTGGTTGTGCTATCACAACAACAATACCTTCATTGACAATTGAAACTTAGAGCCAACTTGAGGTCAAAGAAATATCTAGTTGGAAGCTTGATAGGACCTGTAAAATCTTCACCATTAAATATTTTTTAGGTCCTATCAAGCTGCTAACTAGGTTTGTCTTTGACCTCAAGTTAGATATAAGTTTCAACTGTCAATGAAGGTATTTCTGATGTTTTAGGACAACCACTAGTTTATGAACTTCTTGCTGATTTGTTATGATTATGTTCTCAATTTTAGGTGCCATAGCATGTAGTTTTAGTCACCAAGGGTTAGCACATGCATACTAAAATAAATGCAACACACCTAGAGATCTTTACAGCTGAAAATAAAGTAGTTCTACACTCTAACACACATGAAAATGTACACAAGTATTTTTTGTCAACATGACCCTTGATAACCCCCCTCCCCCCCCCTTGGGGGAAAACCAATTTGGAATGTATGTCTATATATGAGGAAAGTAGATGGTGGAATACAACAAATACAAAATATAGATAAACCTGTTACAATAGCATCTTGATCGAAGCTAAAATACAAGTCCAAAAGAAAGAAGAACACCCTAGGATGGTTCATCCCTCATAAATGTTTCCAAGACCACTAAAATGAAGCAAGATGACAAATGGAAGCTCTGATCTGGAAAACTCTCCACTGTGATCTGATACTGATGAGTAGCCTCCCTCTGAAACATACCTCACTACAATCTGAGCTCTCTAAGTGCTCCCCATTGATGATGTGCCCTCCTCCTCAAGTGCATCCTCCTCAGAACCAAAATCTCCCCACTAAATAAACTGGGCACTAAGTCTGGTGACTCTCTCCATGCAAGGAGGTGCCAAAGATTTCCTCTCCCAATGCCTAAAACCTCATCCTCTTGCTCTCTCAGAAACTCAAGGAGTGAACAAATGAGTGAATGGCCTCTCCTTGGCCTCTTACGCCTTCCTTTAGGATGCATAAGGAAACTTAAATATTGGGTGGATGAGGTCATCTCATCTCATCCCTAATCAATGGTTGATATCATCTCAACTAAATCTCAACTAAATCTCAACTCAAAAACCACTTTACTTAAGTTTCCATAGTTTCCACTTTATGTCTATTAATTCACTCACTTTGTGAATTAATTGTCACTTTAGGCTAAAATGACCAAATTTCACTTTTGACTTAAATCTCCTAAGTCAAAGTGAAATTAGACACAAAGTACATTGTACAAGGTACAAAGTACTTCCCTCATGTGTTTAGAAGCTCACAAACACAAGGGGACCAATTTCCAAGGTACCTGAATCTCAACACTCCCTCTTACCGAGGAAAGTGCCCGTCACCACCAATCTCATCCTTGCAGTGGACATGGTTGCATGCTGGAATTTACTCGGTGAGTATGGTTGTACCCTAATCATTGAAAGTAGTTGACATAGATCTTCTCAATCTACGTGATCTATATATGTAAGTATCTCTCCACCTATCCAATATCACCTAGATCTTGGCATCACACCAAACATCTCCACCTTGGTCTCCCACCAAGCATTTCTACCTCCTGACATCTCGCCAACAGTTACTACTCTTGGCATATCACCAAGAGTCATTGTATTGACATCTCACCAAGAGTCTCCCCCTCTTGGTATCTCAACAATTGTACCTGGATCTCGACATCTCACCAAGATCCTCAACTTGGCCTCTCGCCAAGTAACTTCCACCTAAATTGGATCCAAACCTAATCTGCCCGTCTCTATAGTCAAGTGAGGCTCAAGCCTCCGTGGTGCCCTGTCGCTCCTCCTTATCAATCTATGATGCTCTGAATGTGTAGCANGTTGGATCCAAACCTAATCTGCCCGTCTCTATAGTCAAGTGAGGCTCAAGCCTCCATGGTGCCCTGTCGCTCCTCCTTATCAATCTATGATGCTCTGAATGTGTAGCACCAACTCTCTATCTGCTCGAAAACTCTGAAATTGAAGCTATCCTAGGTGGACCAGTCACCCACTCTGATGGATTCCAAGGAAACTGATTCTGATCTCCCTTTGAATCACTGTTGTGAGTCAGTCGATCCTCCTCAACTCTATTTCCCCATATAATGTCGGATGGTGTAACAGTAAACAAGGTAGTCGCGAATGCACACTCTCTCGCAAACTTCTCATCGAACTCAAGATCCTCTGTTGTCGCTACTGAAATATCATGTTGCTTCTTCTTCTTCTTGGGACATTGTCCTACATAGTAACCCATCTCTCCACAAGAAAATAATCTCACTTTTCTCATATCTCTCTTTGTCCCATTGCTGCTCTCTCCTCCCTATGGTGGGGCCCCAAACTTGGGACCCTGTCGACCTCCCCGGTCGGTCTTCTTTTTTCACTTTGTCTAAAGAGCAAGGTCCTCATCACCCTGACCTGATTGTTTTTTCTTTTGTCTTAAAGCCTTTGCTATGAGTCTAGTCTCCTCTTGGATGAAGTCATCCCACATCCTCTCCCATGTAGGCATAACCTCCCTGGAAACAATGTCGTGAACGAATGGACCCCAAGGTTTGGTAAAGCTGTTCAAAGCTGTCCTCACCATAGATTTGGGGTTCACCACCTCTCTGACGGCTCCAAGCGCATCTCTTATTTGGGTGTATCTACCAAGGAAAGAAGTAACTGACTCATCCTCGAGCATGTGAATGCCCCTCAGTCAATCATGAAGAACCAACTTCTCGTTGTCATTAGAGCTCTCATACAACTTGCATAGAGATGCCCACATATCATATGCATAAGTCTTCCCAGTCAAGTGGGGAATGATATGATCCGACATTGCATCACATATGGTCCTATTTTCCTTTTTGTTCCTTCTCTTGAACTCTTCCACCAAGATCAAAGAAGTAATAGGAACAATAGGAACAAGTGCCTCAACTATGTCCCATAGTTCGAGGTCCTATAAGACAAAGACAATCCTCACCTTCCAAGGCGACCAATTGATAGTGCCAACTAGCTTGTCCTCTACATGCATATGAGATATGGACATGTCTTCCAAACTACACTCCAACTGATGCTGAAACTGTAAAGGAATGCTGCCTCACTCTTGTCAACACAGGTGTGAAAAGAGGCAAGCAAACTCCGAACTCACTCCTAGCAATATAGGTATGAAAATAGGTTGTCCAAACTGTGCACAAAATTCTTTACAATCTTCTACAGAATTCTTCCCACAAGTAGCCACTAAAAGATGTCAATGGCTGTCCACAAAATCTGCCAAGAAGATGTCTCTAACAACCCACTCATATATTGTCCAAACTACTCAAAATAAGCCACCTCAGCTCTAATACCATGAAGATTTCCTAGGTCCTATCAAGTTGCCAACTAGGTCTATCTTTGACCGCAAGTTGGCTCTAAGTTTCAACTTTTAATGAAGGTATTGTTGTTATTTTAGGACAACCAACAGTTCAAGAACTTCTTTCTGATTTGTTATGGTTACATTCTCAATTTTACGTGCTCTAGCATGTAGTTTTAGTCACCAAGGGTTAGCACATGCATACTAAAATAATTGTAACACACCTAGAGATATTTATAGATGAAAATAAAGTAGTTCTACACTCTAACACATAGGAAAATGTACACAGGTATTTTTGGTCAACATGACCTTGGATAAACCCCCCTCGAGGAAAACCAGTTTGGAATATATATCTATATATGAGGAAAATATATGGTGGAATATATCAAGTACAAAATATAGATGAACCTATTACAATAGCAACTTGATCCAAGCTGAAATACAATTCCAAAATAAGGAAGGGCGCCCTAGGATGGTTCACCCCTCAAAAATGTTGCCAAGACCACTGAAATGAAGCCAGATGGCAACTGGAAGCTTTGATTTAGAAACCCCTTCACAGTGCTCTGATACTGATGAGTATCCTCCCTCTAAAACAAACCTCATTGCAATCTGATCTCTCTAAGTGCTCCCCACTGATGATGTTCCCTCCTCCTCAAGTGTGCCCTCCTCRGAACTAGAAGCTCCCCACTAAATAACTGGCCACTAAGCCTGCTGACTCTCTCCATGCAAGGAGGCACCCAATCATTCCTCTCCCAATTCCTGAAACCTCATCCTCTTTCTCTCTCTCAAACTCAAGGAGTGAACAAATGACTAAATGGCCTCTCCTTGGCCTCTTGCGCCCTTCTTTAGGATGCATAAGGAAACCTAAATATTGGGTGGATGAGATCATCTCATCTCATCCCTAATCAATGGTTGAGATCATCTCAACTAAATATCAACTCAAAACCCACTTTACTTAAGTTTCCATAGTTTCCACTTTATGTCTATTAATTCACCCACTTTGTGAATTAATTGTCACTTTAGGCTAAAATGACTAAATTTCACTTTTGACTTAAATCTCCTAAGTCAAAGTGAAATTAGACACAAAGTACATAGTACAAGGTAAAAATTACTTCCCTCATGTGTGTAGAAGCTCACAAACACAAGGGGACCACTTTACAAGGTACCCAAATCTCAACAAGATTATTGTTAAGGGCACCCCTCTCCTATGATTCCATTATCCAAAAAACATTTTATTTGATGATCTCTAGAAGTGGGGGATTTCTCAGTAAGAGATAATGCAATTTTTGCCCTAGGGGTAAATTTTTTAAGACATTGTCTTGGCAGATTGTGGTAACCATGCTCATGTGGGCCTTCAAAAAACACACATGTAGAAACTTATGGAACTCAATTTTGCTTCTCATTTTGGATTTTATGCCCCCAAACCAAATTATCATTGTGTCCCTAAATGGCTTCAAGAAGYGAGTTACAACTTGCCATAAACATATTACTAGGAATTGGATYGATGAAACGTAACTTGTTTTGAAATCCTAGCATTTAATTACAACTAGGGGAACCCTTCTCCCGTGATTCCATTGGCCGACAAAATTTGTATTCGACAATCTCTGAAACTAGGGTTTTTCKTAGTAAGGGAATGCAAATTTTACACTTAGGGTCAATTTTTCAAGACATTGTCTTGGGTGATTGTGGKTAGTGTGCTTATATGGGACTTGGAAAAATACACTTATAGGAGATTAAGGCACTCAATTATGTTTCTTGGTTTGCATTTTAATCCCCCGGACAAAATTTTCAATGTGTTCTTGAATGGCTTTTGGAAGTGAGTTGAAAATCACCTTAAAATTCTAACTAAGGCTTGGATTGATGAATCGTAGATTTATTTGGTCTCCCAACATMTTATTATAACTAGGGGAACCCCTCTTATATTATTCCACTRATCAAAAAATCTTTTATTCAATGATCTCTAAACCCAGGGTTTTGTTGTGTAAGAGACTGCAATTTTTTCTCTAGGGATTGATTTTTCCAAAACTCTAGCTTGGGTGATTATGGGTAGCGTGCTCACATGGGCCTTAGATAAATGCATTTATATGATATTATAGAACTCAATTATGCTTCTCGGTTTGGATTTTTTACCCCCTGGAACAAATTCTCAATGTGTCCCTGAATAGATTAAGGAAGCGAATTGCAATTCACCAGAAAAATCTATCCAGGGATCGGTTCGATAAAATATCTATTGTGTTGGACTATTGAAATCTAATTATATCTAGCGACACCCATCTCCCATGATTCCACTCTCCAAACAATGTTTTATTCAACAATGTTTGGAACTAGGGTTTTACTAAATAAGAGATAATGCAATTTTTTCAATAAGGGATAATTTTTCAAGATACTGTCTCAAGTGAGTGTGGTAAGTGCACTCACATGGTTATTGGCCAAAAACCCTTGTAGGAGCTTGTAGAACTCAATTATTTTTCTCAGTTTGGATTTTATTCCATCGAACCAAATTCCCAATTTGTCCCTAAATGACTTTAGGAAGCGAGTTGCAACTTGCCATAAAAATATAAATAGGACTCAGATCAATGAAATGTTGATTGTGTTGGACTCTTGACATCTGATTATATCTAGGGGAACCTCTCTCCTATGATTCCACTAGCAAAAAAAATAAATTATTCGAGGATCTATGAAACTATGATTTTTCTCAATAAGGGATAATGTAATTTTTGCACTAAGGGTCAAGTTTTCAAGACACTCGCTCAAGAAATTGTGGGTATAATTTTCACGTGGGCCTTAGACAAACACACTTTCTAGAGATTATGAAACTCAAATATGCTGCTCATTTTATATTTTATGCCACTGGACCAAATTCTCCATGTGTCCTTGAATGGCTTCAGGAAGTGAGTTGCAACTCATCATAAAAATCTAATTGGGACTCAGATCGATGAACCATCGATTGTTTTGGACTCATGAAATTGGATTATATATAGGAGAATAACTCTCATGTGATTCCATTTCCCAAAAAATGTTTTATTCAATGATCTCCAAAACTAAGGTTTTGCTCAGTAAGAGAATGCAATTTTTTCACTCAGAGTCGAATTTTCAAGACACTATCTCAGGCAATTGTGGGTAGTGTGCTCACGTGGGACTTCTCCAAACATATCTAAAAGATCTTATGCAACTATATTATGCTGCTTGTTTTGTATTTTACACCCCCAAACCAAATTCTCAATGTTTCCTTGAATGGATTTAGGAAACGAGTTGCAAATCACCATAAAATCTCTAACCGAGTCTTGGATTGATGAACTCTTGATTCTATTGGAATTTTGATATTGAATCACAACTAGGTCCATCGCTCTCCTACTGTTCCACTAGCAAAAAAATGTTTTATTCATTGATATTCATAACTAGGGCTTTGCTCTATAAGAGACCTTGCAATTTTTGCACTAAGGGTTTGGGGGCATAAAATCGAAACTGAGCATCATATATTTAATCCCGTAATATATCACATGTGTGTTTGGTAAAGGTCAACATGATCACACTACCCACAATTTCCAAAGCTAGTGTTTTGAAAAATCAACCCCTAGATCAAAAATTGCATTGTCTCTTAGAGAGAGAAACCCTAGTTTCAGAGATTGTCGATTAATATTTTTTTTTGGCAAGTGAAATCATAGGAGAATGGTTTCCATATATGTAATCCTATATTAGGATTCCAATTGAATCAATGATTTATCGAAATGAGTTTCAAYTAGTTTTTTATGGAACGTTGCATCTTGCTTCCTGAAGCCATTCAAGGACACATGAAGAATTTGGTCTGGGGGCATAAAATTCAAATTGAGTAGCATAATTGAATTCCATAAAATTTTGAAAGTGAATTTGTCCAAGTCTCACATGAGTATGTTACCCATAATCACTTTTGACAATRTCTTCAAAAATCGACCTTTAGTGGAATTTTTTTATCGTCTCTTATTGAGAAAAACCATAGTTCTGGAGATCATGGAATAATTTTTTTCTATCCAGTGGAATCACAGGAGAGGGGTGTCCCTATATATAATAAACTATTAGTATTCCAATGAAATTTATGGTTTGTCAATCCAAGTACCAATTAGAGTTTTATGGTGAGTTCTGATTCACTTCCTAAATCCATTTAGAGACACATCGAGAATTTGGTCTTGGGGCATAAAATCCAAACCAAGTAGCATAATTTATTTTTGTAATCTCCTGCAAGAGTGTTTGTCCAAGGATCAAATGAGTACATTTCCAACAATCACTCGAGCCAGTGTCTTGAAAAACCGACCACTAGAGAAAAAATTGCATTGTCTCTTATAGAGTTCCATAGATCATTGAATAAACCATTTCTTGGCCAGTGCATTCATAGGAGAGAGGTTCCTCTATATATAATACTATGTTAGGAGTATAAATCAATCAATGGTTCATTGATATGACACCCAATTAGAGTGTTATGGTGATTTACAAATTGCTTCGTGAAGCCATTCATGGACACAATGAGAATTTAGTCCAAGGACATAAAATCCAAAATAAGCAACATAATTGAGTTCCATAAGCTCTTTCAAGTGTGTTTGACCAAGTATTGTGTGAGAATACTACCAAAAATCACCCAAGACAGTGTCTTGAAAAATTGTCCCTTGGTGCAAAAATTGAATTGTCTCTTATTGAGCAAAACCCTAGTTATGGAGATTGTGCAACATAATTTTTTCTAGTCAGTGGAATCATAGGAGAGGGATGCCCCTAGTTGTAATCATTTGTTATGATTCTAACACAATCGATAGTTTGTCGATCCAAGTCCCAATTAGATTTTTATGGTGAGTTGCAACTTGCTTCATAAATCCATTCATGGACACATTCAGAATTTGGTATGGGGGCAGTAGCATAATTCAGATCTATAAGCTCTTGCAAGTGTGTTTGGTCAAGGCTAATAAATCACTACCC
>JASDQU010102240.1:287848-298773 GCA_032191745.1 Picea mariana
GGATTAGATCTCACCCATTGATTAGACTTGGCTAGATTGGATCTAGGCCATTGATCTTTTAGGGCTTGGCCAAAGGAGGCTAAAGGAGGGTATAGTGCATTTATGAGATTAATTCTTCACTTGTGAGAAGAGGAGAAGAGGAGGAGAGCTTGGGCACATTTCTTGAGGAGAGGAGAGCTTGGGCACATTTCTTGAGGAGAGGAGGGTGCACTTGTATGAGGGTTTGAGGAGGAAGCCTTTGTTGAGTTGAGAGAGCTTGGAGATGCCTTCCATGGAGGCTTGGCAACCATTCTAGAAGAGGGTGCATACTTGCGGTGGAGGGCACATTTGCTAGAGGAGAGGGCACAACCTTGAGAGCAGGGGTGCACATCTAGTAGAGGAGGCTCTACCCATTGCTTGGAGGCTCAGTCCCATTGTTGTGGCTTACTCTTGTACTATAGAGGGAGCCATTAGGAGTGAGGGCACATGAGTCTAGGAGGGAAGGCACATTTGCTTGAGGAGGAGGCGCATTCTTGGAGGGAGGGCACATCAAGCAAGGAGGGAGCTCATTCTTGGTGGGTTCTATCTAATAGAGAGGAGGCACACTTCATGAGAGGTTGAGGGCGCTTGGCTAGGGAGGATTCATCCCCTTGTTGAGTTTTGCATGAGGAGGGGGTGCACTTGAGGAGAGGGGCGCACCATTACTTGGAGGAGGCTTTCTTGTGAGGAGGAAGCTACTTCAAAGGCAAAGACAAAGACAAGGCAAGTTCAAAGGCAAGCAAGAGAAAAGGCAAAACAAAGGATCAAGATAAAGACAAAGCAAGCAAGAGGAAGAAAAGCTCACCAAGGCAAGGGGTGCCTTACTTCACAAGGCTTGTGGGGAAGTCTTCAAGGAACTCCAAGGCATCCGAGAGTGGTTGCTATTGTACCAGGTTCACTTGTATATGTTTCCTATGTTGTACTTTTTGCACCAAACTGGCCTTCAATATATATCTACTACAAACTGGTTTTCCCCATGGGGGGTTTTTCCAGGGTCATGTTGACCAAAAATCTGTGTCAATTTTATGCATGCTTAGAAGTGTAGATCAACATTTTAAAGTTAAAGATCTAGAGGTAGTGTTATGTTTTTTGATGTATATTGCATGTGCTAACATTGAGTAAAGAAAACACTTGCAAGGGCACCTCAAAAGGGCACTTAACCATCAAATATTGAGTAGAAAGTTTGGTGATTGTTTGATGTCCTAAAACAACAGCAAAAGACAGCCACATAGTTGAAACTTAGAGCCATACTAAGGTCAAGGACAAACCTTAGTTGGCAGCCTCATAGGACCTCAAAAATTCTCATTGAGAAGCTCACAAACACAAGGGGACCACTTTCCAAGGTACCCAAATCTCAACAATGATCACAACTCCCCATTGCAAGTAGTTTTCCACATCAAATATGCCATATTTCTAGATTGTGTAGACGCTAAGAGGTTGCAACACGAAGGACGTATAATGCAAGGGAAGAGACGCTAAGAGGTTGCAACACGAAGGACGTATAATGCAAGGGAAGAGACGCTAACATAGATGAAAATTAAGGGACACAATGTGAGATAAGACAATAAAAAGTTGTTATAACAATGACCCCTTTTGAATTTTGTACACATGTAAACATAAATATATTTGCGGGGTTGTGCTCACTCTCTTAGTCTATTACTTTCTCTTGGTGTAAAACCCTTTTGTTAGTGGGTAGCTTGGTAAGACATTTGCAAGATTGAGCTAAGATAGTAGAAACTCTTAGCTCATGGGGAAAGTGTACACGATCATGTAGATGTCATTATCTTTTTTAATGCAATGATGTTGTCAAAGGTTGATTGTCGAGTCAATGAAAGGGTAATGTTGTTAAATCCCCCACTAGGGTTCAAGCCTCTCGAGTGGCATGTTATTCTCATCATTAAGGCAAGACCTCCAAGGGAAACATAAGCAAGCCAAGTGGATTGTAGGGAAAAATTCCTCACTGTAGTTTTGTCGAGTCATCTACTCATCAAGGCGTTGATAAGGTGGCCAAAGTAAATGTGGTGGCACACTATTGCTTTGTGACAAGTGGAAGCTTCCTTAAAAAAAATAAAAAAATAATGTGCAATGTTACATAGTGATAAGTGGAAGCTTCCTAAAAAAAAAAATGTAATGATGCCTTATTACTTGACTTGATATGTTTACATGTGATGTCGTATGAAGATATCTTTTGATGTGAATGGATTGTATCATTTATTTATAGTTTTATGATTTCAAATACATTGCATCAACACATATTTAAGAGTTGAACACTACTAATTAAAGAAGTTATATTCTCAAAACTGTAAGTATACCATTGTGTAGCAAAAGTGTGTAAAAGTTTATGGCCAAAATGATTTTGAATGCAAAACAAACATTTCACCTCTTTTGCAGAGGTTTCCCAGATCTTAACTTTATGAATTTTCAGCCTTGGGGTTGTTATGAAATATAAACAAAATAGTAGCAACAATGGACAATATTTCAACTCTTAACAACCCTAGTCCACTTGGAAATTCAAGATATAAGATATCAAAGTGTGCTAATAAGTTCCATCCCTTTAGGGAAATCTTGTCGTGCATATAACAATTCTGAAAATAGTTGTACATTTTCCCATATATTCTTCAATTATAATGATAAATCACTTAACACATCCATCCTTAACTCATGTGAAATCAACAAGACATATAGTATTGGAAATTACAAACCATGAACAATATAGATGTATGAAAATCAAATTTGCAATTTACACAAATTTTGGATAGCTGAAAACTTCATTAATATGTATAGAGATGAAGTTCATGTACATACCATAGCCTTATCACAAGGCTACTATAGTCCTTTGGCTCCCCAAAACCTTAGCTAGGGAAAACCAAGAAAACCCTAACTCACATGAAGGAGATCCAACAAGCATTCATCACACAAGCATGTCCTCCAAGACAGGATGCCTCCTCTTCTTCTTCACTTCAACAAGTACAACCTAGGGTTTAATCTCAAAACCCTAATCTCCAAATAAACCCTAACCCTAGTATTCAAGATGCTCCAACAAGCTTAGGACACCCAACTAATCCATGAGAGAGATAGAGAGAGAGTACATTAGAGGCTCCAAGAGAGAGAGGAGAAGTGTTGCATTCCTCTTGATCACATCTCTACACAAGAATCAACAATAATAAATTGAGTTGGTGAAGGACTCTCTCCTCTATATATATGAGAGGTAAGGGAGTCCAACAATACATATGTGGGCCTATGCCCTTACAAGCAACCTACAATAACACATGTAGGCTCACAAATGTTGCACACTACACTCCAGGGGTACACATGTCAAGCTCCAAGATTATGTCGTCCACAAGCAAGGCTCCAAATGCAAGGGCATTCCACAATGTGTCCAACACTTCTACAAGCCTCCAAAGACTCCAATCCTCCTAAGCCACGTACTATATTGGGTCCACTCCCCCTGCATGAATATTTTTTCAACCCAAGCATCCTTGAGCGAACTCCAAGACTCCATGTAGGCATCTAATCTACCCTATGTTGACTAGTGCCTAATGCCCTCCTTTGAGATGCAAGATGCTCATTTCAATAAATAGGGTGTTCTCGAAGCAACCTTCTCCATGTGGCCATCATGTAGAAAGTCACCAAAGTTGTTAGGATATCATGCGAGCACCCAACTTAGGTCAATAAACCACTGTGTAAGCTATCTCCCATGTGCAAATCCAACATGGATGATCTCCCATGTACAAATCCATCATGAACCATCTAGGGGTTGATCATACACTATATATCCAAATCTCATGAAACACCCCCAAACATGGTGTAAAGACTTTTCGAGCAACCTTGAAAGCTCACAAAGTGTACATGCACAATCGTTCCAATGTTAATCCACTGATATCCACAACCCCATATTCTACCAAGCATTTGAATCATAGTTTGAAGCTATGCAATTCGTAGCCACACATGCAACATTCTAAAGATTCAAGTTTATTGACTCTTGGGTTATTTATTAGAAAGGAGTGCCTCGGTGTTGGAGCTAGTTGTAATAGACTTGAGCTAGGAGTGTAATCTATAGAGGAAAGCATCAAGATCACCTTAGGTGTTAGATTGTTAAGGGATTGGTATGAATAGTTTGACTTGATCATAAAATAATAATCCACATAAATTTTGTTGAAAGAGTAAAGGCCCAAACCTGGAATAATATTGAAATTAGAGCACTTAAACTCTAATAAATTATGCATGAGATAGAATTAGATAGCCCTTTCAAGGGTCTAAATCAAGTGGTATCATATCAATTCTTTAGAAATTATCAATGATGTTGCTAACCAAGTCCTTTAATGACACAACTGAAAAGGCAATATAAGGTGGAATGTGAGCAACCAAATAAGAAAAGAATAACATTATTATTAACCCTAAAATGTGTCCTCAAATAGTAAACTAGGGTTGTTATCACTGAATAATTTTACACTGAAATTATGACAGGGAATTATAGCGGAAGCACAAAGATTAGAGAGAAATCATCCATAGACAAGAGACAAATTTTTATCTAGTAAATTTTTTAGATTGAGAATCTTGAGGATAGAAACAATCCTCTCAACAAAAATTACAACTTAAATTCCGAAAAAATTTCGAACTTAAAAATCTATTGCAAACCTTAGTTGATGTCACCTGTATGGTTCCTTGCGTCAACCCTCCTCACACATGTGGTCTGTTGTACCACTGATATGCAGTTGTACGATGTTGATGATTGAAAACATCAACGTAATTTCGCCCGCAAAGTGTTGCTAAAGCATATTATTATATAAGACTAAATAATACTAGTAGGTGGGACCCCCTTGAACTATTGAAGATCGGATCTGTTCATTTTCGATGTTATGATCATGTGATACAAAGGTTTACATGGTTGATGAGATATTGTTGTCGTTGGTATGAGTTGAGCTTTGAGATGTTCCTTCATGTTATTACAACTTGTTATTCATTAACGGTATTTGTTCTTTTCGCACTTGCACAACAAACATGCTAGTGAAATTATATGAAAGGCAATTAGAGGAAGGCAAAATACTATAACACATGGAAGAAAGGGACCTAGTTCTGCAATACCACATGCATGAAAATACTTGTTGATTGTTGTTGAACCCTAGCTAACAAGAAAATGGCTATGAAATTGTGTTGAGTTGCATTTTTTATATGCATACGGTTGAAATGTTGGTGGCAATTTGGCAAGGTGATAATGCAATGGTTATGCATTGGTTAATGGAATTGGTAACCAATATACATATGGTTTGAACGTCGGTGGCTCATGGAAGTTAATGGCTTTGCGATTTTATTTGAGTTATATATTCTATGTGCATGGTGATTACGCTATGGTACAGGTTGAAATGTTGATCGCACTATTGGTGATGATTCTATACATGATCTCTTAGATTGTATAGTCGACATGCAATATGGTGAAGTTAGAAATGGGACATATGATGTGGATGGCGCAATTAGCAAGAGATTGATATGGATTCCAACGCGGATTTTAAATTAATGGTTTTAATGAAGGGTTGGTTGGCATGTACTGATGAGTTAATGTAATGTGGCTGGAGGTGACGTGCATTTACTGCACGTCACCTTTACCCTTCCCGTTGGTCGCCACCCTAATCGGCTAGTGTTCGATCTTGTTGCTGTGTTATGCTCTGAAATTTTAGTAGGGTCCAAGGATTGCTCTTGTAATCTGTCATAGTGAAAGGTCGACTTTGTCCAATTTATCTTCAAACCCAAAGCACTACATAAGGTGGTCATAATGTATTTTATTTCCTTCTATTCCTATAATGAGTCATTTGTCATAATTAAAACATCATCAATGAAAAAAAGGTATAATATCTTAACAATCCTGGAAACCTTCACCCTTGTCAGCTTCCCTTCTCCTTGACCTTTTTTTAGTTGCAGGCTTAGACCTTCCATGACTAGAATGAACAGTAAAGGAGAGAGTGGGAAGCCCTACCTCAAGCCTCGACCACTATGGAAGAATGGTGAAGTTTCACCGTTTACAAGGACAAAAAAGTTTGCACTAGTTGCACAACTCAAGATCCACTTTGTGGTTTGTTGACTGAAGCCTAATTAAATCATAATCATTCGTAAGATATCCCAATCAATACAGTCAAATGCTTTTTTTAGATCCACTTTCAATATTAATGCCTTTGAATTCTTCATCTTTATACTATGCAAGCATTCCTGGGCCATACCAATGGCATCCAAAATCTGTCTGCCTTTTAGGAATCCCAACTGTTCACCCAATAGGCTTTATCCTATTTGTAATAACCTTTGAGAACAATTTATAACACAAGTTATAGAGAGAAATAGGCTTGTAATCACCAAATGAAGAGGGGTTGTTTACTTTAGGAATTAGTGTCAGGAAAGTTGAGTTTAACGAGCCTATCACTTTTCCTCTGGTCCTCGTATCTTTCACCAATTCCAATAGGTCGACACCCACTAACTCAAAGAAATATAAAAATAACTCTACAGTCCAGTCGTCGAGACCTGGGATTTTATCTTTTGCAAACGACTTTAGGACTTCCCAGACTTCCTGCAATGTATAGGGGCTATCCATTAGGGTGGAATCCTCCTCTATGATGAAACGTGGGAAAATTCTGGCTACAAAGACTTGATCAATAAGATTAGTGTGTTCAATCACCCCATAAAAATATTTGAATTGTTTTGTGGTTGTTGACTTTAGAGCTTGTTGTCCAGTGTGGATAAATCCAGTCTCATCTTTGATTTCCCAAATGTGTTTTTTATTTCTGCTAGAACTTGCAAAACGATGAGAGAATTTTGAATTTGATCTCCACATTTTATCTAGGTTGCCCTGCTCCGTTGTCTCCATAGAGTTTCTTCTTCTAGGAGGATCTGGTTTCGTTCAGTCTCGAGAAGTTTCAAGGTGTTGTCCCTGCCTCGGAGCCCCCCCTCATGTGTGTTTGCTTATAGGTTGACCTGTAATTCTTCCTCCATCTCTTCCAATCTTTGTAGTTTTTGTTTTCTGAGGTTTTTTGCCTAGTATTTGATTCGTTGTTTTAAATTATTTAGTTTCCATACTATCTGTTGTTCAACCCCCATCTCGTTCAGAAAAATAGGGTATTTCCAGACTTCTTTTACTATAGAATAAAATTATGTCTCAAGCAGTCGGCTCGAATTAAACTTGAATGGATAAGCTTTCGGAAAAGGAGGAGAGTCAAATTGTAGTAGAATCGAAGTGTGTTCTGAAAGAAAAGGGTATGTTACCCAGGACCCAGTCCTTCCCTCGCTAGTTGCCAGATATTCTGACAAAAGTACCTTGTCCAAACGTTTTGAAATAGCCTCTGTACTAGGATGACCATTACGCCAGGTTGGAACAAGATCATCTGGAGAAATGTCCACTAGAGAGTGTGTTTTAAAAAGATTGTTGAAAAATATAGCCAGAGGGTCTTATTGTGCCGATTTTTATAAAGTGAGGTTTAAGTCCCCTACTACAATCAAATTATTGTGAGAAAGTAGTCCCCTAGTGGCCACCTTGTCCCAAAATAATTTTCTGTCAGAACAGCTTCCATGAACATTAAGTAGCGAGATCGACTGATTGTTCCACAGACAAGTACATGTCAGAAGGATACCACCACAACAAAGGTAAGGGACTAGATCAAGTTTTGTAGGGTCCCAAGTAACTGCAAGTCCCCCAGAAGTACCTACTAAGAAGTAGCACAGGTTAGCCAAGAGGGACATAATTTTATCATAAATAACCTGGCCTTCAGGCCATCAACCAGTGTTTCTTGTAGGAAATTGATATCCGGAGAAGTCCTACTAAGCAGTCTTCTAAAGGATGCAGATTTCAGGGTCCCCCCCACCCCTCTAATATTGAGGGACAAAAATATCATGGCTTGGCTCTCACCCATAGTAGTGGAGGAATCTAGAAGGTCCTTTTCCCAAGAAGTCAAAGAGAAAAATAAAGAAGGATAGATGTGCTTTAACTTACCCGTGATTGTTTTCAAGGAAGCTGAGTCGACCGCTCCAAAATACTTTAGGAAAGAGGCCTGAGAGTTCACTCTAGGAGAGTCCACTCTGGACGATAAATATAGCATTGTGTCCTCCGACAGTTCTTCCTCCGCGAAGCCATGACAATGTCTCCTCAAGTGACCTCTCTGTCTGCAATAGGTGCACCTGAAGGGATTGCCTAAATAGTCCAGTTTTTTACGGATAAGGTTTCCTCTCCAGTCTATATCAATGGATTCCAGCAAACCTTCATGGATGTCTAATTCCACCAGAACCTTTGCCAACTTTTTGTCTGATGATATAAGAGCCTTTTTATCAACGTTGATAAAACGCCCGAGTGTGGTCCCAATGGCCTCTAAGGATTTCTCATTCCATAGGTGCAAGGGCAAGCCAGGTAAAAGTACCCAAAAATGTCGCAAATGGAAGTAATCTTGTACTGGGTCGAAACTAACACGCCAATGTTTCAACATTAAACTGCCACCGTCAAGTAACTAAAACCCGTCCAGAATTAGTGTAGTATCTTCCAGAGTTCTGAAATGAGAACTGAACCACCCTCTCGTCAGTAAATAAATCTCTAGCGCGTAACCTGGTAGTGGTCACCARGAAGTCTATACCCAAATTGCATGATCATTTTTACAAAAATGTCGATAGGAGAGTCGACCCACTAGTGTGCACAACGCCAGACTGACCGAGTCTTCTAATCCAACATCTGCTCCGAGCACCATGTTTTTCTTAGTTTTTTTTGTGCACCACGGTCTTAGAACATGCTTCCTACCACCAGTAGGAAAACGAGCTCCCTTCACCTGAGAAAAAACACCCACAGAGGTTCCTAAAACTATTGGTTCCACTAAGGGAGTAGGCGCAGAGGTCAAAAATGAAACATGCTCTGTGAGGAGGAAGGGTTGAGTCGCAGGGGATGCGACAGGGTAGTGGCCATAAGCTTTTACCTTGGGAGGCTCGGGGGGAGGCTTCTAAAGTGGATTCCTAGGAAGGGGGACACTAACATACTCCCCTGCAACAACAAATTGTGCTAAGTTAGAGGGAGAGGCTCTCTGTCCTACAAGAAGCTCTGCAGAGTAGTTCTCAGGTTCTGAGGGGGCGATTGAGGCTAAAGCAGGCAGAATAGTCGAATCAATGGATGTAGAATGGCCCAAATCCACCTATTGGAAGGAGTTAAGTCCCACATGGTAGGTAAGCTCGTCATCCAAGGAGAAGAGGCCCGCACTATGCCAGAGTGCCTCGTTAGTCGCACCCATAAGTGCGTTGACTTCAGCCTCCATTAGTGTGTGTCTAGTGGAGTTGTGAACCTTTTCCACCTAAAATCCACTAAGGAGGGTGCCAGGAGAAATAGTTTGGTGAGCTGACGTGGGTAGTTAAAACCACTACTATGAAATGACAGTCCGACCTGCCGAGGAAAGACAAAAAAGTGGTCTGGAAGTAATGGACCCTCCACTAATAAAGGTAGAGTTGATGGAGCCTCCGCTAAAAAGGGTTAAGATCAAGGGATCCGTTACGCGTGGGTCGCTAACACCATTAGCAGAAACACAAGATAGGCTACTGCCCGTGACTAGGGCCCCCAAAACCCCAAAAGAAGAAGACAAAATGAGTGTCAACCTTGTCCACCATTAGAGAAGTATTGTAAGTTTTCATTTAAATACAAAAACTGGACACTAGTTTCCCACATAGTGTCCACTAGAAAGGTTAGAAGTTTTGAAAAACTAAGTACACAATGTTTATCCATAAATATACTCTACATAGTGTAAGACAAATTTAATCCCCATAACCTAAGTGTGCTACCTTAATTTCCTTTTCCTTGTATACTCGTTAACTTAATACAATATTCCTCACCATGTCATTAACAATGTAATATGGTGTGACTACACCAATCTAATTTTGTACACTGTTTGACTTAATACAATATTCCTTGTCATGTCATTAACAATGTAAATATGGTGTGACTACACCAATCTAATGTTAAATGCAAGCATTAAAATAAAATAATTAGTACTAAGTATATGAAAAATAAAATAATAAGTACTAAGTATATGAAAGAGTTTTTGCACACACGTGTATAAATCTTTAAATCCTACATAGACAAGGAATTATACTTTCTTCTCCACAATTGCAACTTCTATCCTACTGAACTAGGATGTGCCAACTATACACTAATCTCTTCTAAAACCATTTGGAATTAGGACAAACGCAGGGTGTGCCGCTTCCATTAATCTCTTCTCAAACCATCGAATTAGGAATTTGATAAAATTAAGCAACATTCACCTTATCGCTACATAAACCTAATAATAAAAGTYGATGTATAGGCTTTATACTGAAAGTATAGATACAACCATCGTATAAAAGTYGATGTAWAAGATTTATACTGAAAAAAATTAAYATTTTAACACGATTCGATGTATAGGATTTTAACACAATTCAAATGGAAACTAATTTGAATTGAWTCGTTGCTTGGGTTTTCCGAYAGCGACAGCGAGTATGTTTTTCTCTGACAAAAGTAGTGACCATAACTAATTTGAATTGAACATTACTTACTTTTTGAGTTTTCTGACAGCGAGTGTGTTTTTTTTATAGGGAGTACTGACCGTTAGATCATAACTGTCATTTTTATCCAGCGGCACCAGATTGGACCACCTGTCGACAATTTATATACTTGATTGTATTAAATATTATTCTGCGCATATCTATGTATTTGATTGTATTGTATTTTTGTGTGTCTATGTATTTGTGCATCGTTTGTATCTATATATTTAACTGTATTTGTGTGTGTATTGTATCCATGTATTTGATTGTATGTGTATGTTGTTGTATCTATATATTTTGATTGTATTTGTGTGTATTGTTTGTATCTATGTATTTAACTATATTTGTGTATATTTATGTACTTGATTGTATTGAGTATTATTTTG
>JASDQU010102240.1:299354-309570 GCA_032191745.1 Picea mariana
TGTTTTCAGCCAGCTAGAAAAGGTGGGTGGCCACCGATATCCACCTGGATCATGAGGGGACCAAATGGATGCTTGAATCCCCACAATTATGGATGGAATCCCTAGTAAACCTATCGACATAAACTATTGCACCTCACCCAGAATTATTTGAACCAGACACTTGTCAACATGAAGCAACCCAAGTGCCCAATAACGTTAATGAAAAATAGCTGAGATAACCCCAAGGGATATAGAATTATTTATTAATATTATATACTCAAATATATTATTATATTTTATAAATCTAAGCATATTGAAGCTATTATTCTTAATTGACCATAAAAAAAGATAACCAAAATTAAAATTAAACAAAAATAAGGTGTTTTGGTGCCAAAAGTTGTCTTCATCTTTTGGTTAAGAGTTTGGAGGAATCTATGGATTGATTACCATATCTTGGATAGGGAACAAAGCAAACATTATAAGAAAACTTTGATTTTATCTCATAATTTTTTCCTTATGTTGCATTATTATTTAAGTCAACCCCACTTTTATATGAATCAATATCACTCATCAGTCCAACAAAACCAGAATGGGAGGGGAATTGGGGGCATAAAGTGTATATATTGATGGATTCTAACCCATAGTAAGTTATTCAAAGTGTTTCCCATCAATATTATTTTATAACCCACCCAACATTTGACTTCCCATGAGAAATGAGAAAGAATAGTCTAGATGTTAGTGATAATTCCTCAATGATCTACATCTCAAGAGAAACCCCCACATGATTGTTGGAATGATGAGAGGGGGGGTGAATCATTATTATGCAATATTTTAACACTTTTAATCAGAACATGTAACCATTAACTTTATCAACAATATATCATCAATATATTATGAGTAGTATTAATCAACATTGTATAACGAATAACCACATATACACAATACACCATAATTTATGTGGAAACCCAAATGGGAGACAAACACAAAATTCTTTCTTATATGTCAAATATTACATTCATAGGAAGCACCAACTTCCAAATTCTACAACAACAACTAGAAGGAGGCACCAACCCTCTGATTTATAGGCACCAACCTGAAGGAAAATACAACTCCCTGTATTCTTTGGCTCCAACCAAAAGGAAGCTACAACCCCTAATTTATAGGCCCCAACCTGAAGGAAGCTCCATTTACCTGTATTCTCTAGAACCAACCTGAAGGAGGATACAACCCCCTTTCCTTACCCTGTCCTACTTCCCTGAAAGATAAGTGTAGACTCAAGTTGTCACTACCATTGATCAACCTATAACTTCCATTATCAATGATACATCAAACAACCTATCACTATCGCATCAACCTGTAACGGTCACTGTCACATCAACCTGAAACTGATGATCAACCAATCATCCAACCTGTCACTTTCCCTATCATTGTCTATGTCATTGATATACCATCATCAACCAACTATAAATAGATCCACTCACATGGATACTAAAACCATCACCATACCATTTACATCAACCATGTACCAGAAACTGTACCATAACATATACCTCGACCATATACCATATAGATCATGATATGTCTCAATCTTTCCATACACCATATACCAAAGATGTAATCCAATGTATCCAAGATATGCCTCAAGCATATACCATACAATAAACCATATACCAAGTACCCAAGATGTGTCAATGTCTCAACAATATGCATCAAGTATGCACCATAACAACCAAGATCATATACCAATTATATGCCTTAAATATATGCCAATATCACAAAGATGTGTCTCTAATAATGAACCATAAAATCCATACACAATGTACCAAGGATATAGATCAAGCATGTATCAATATCACCAAGACATGAAACTCATCCATATGCAACCATGTAAAAAGGACCTCCAAGACATGCCTTAAGAATGTGCCATACCATCCATGATACAAGCCTCAAATAAAAGACATACCTTTACTCATGAAGAAGAACTAATACATACCATCTCAGACTATGTAACCACCATGGTGTATCATCATACCTTGCTGCAAAATGATCCAATCATCCTTCTTCAATTTCGTCTTAGCCTCATTGAATAGATGTCATTTATCATGTGGGGCCTCGTGTGACTAGCATTAAACAACCCACAAGGGTGCCTCGAAGGACACCAATAGCCTAACCCATGGGGGTCATCTAAACAAGGGTTTCCTGAAACCCTTCCTTCTTTACAACTTTGAGACTTTCGCATTCCTTGCTTCCTCAAATTTACTTCCTTAGAGAAGCTACGAAAATATTTACCAAAATATCAATTGAAAGATAGATAAGCATTGAACTTGTGTGTATAAATATTAGAGGCTTCTTGAGGTGTATTTACACATTTACAACTGACATATTTTCTTCACTTTAGGGCCGACCTATACTTTCTTGTTATAACCATTTTACCCTTTAATTAATGATGTGTAACTTCTTGTTGCAACAATTTAAGGGATTCTTAACCATTCTTCAGGGCTTCCAACTTCATGACCTCATAACTTCTCAACCGTGAGGAACCGCGTCGCATACCACTTACTGTTGGAAACAACATGACGAGCACTAACCATATAAGAGGGTTTTGTATACAATTGAAGTTTTCTTCCACCTCATTTTCCTCGGTCAACTTCAGACCTCATGACCACACCTATGGTTTTCTTGTAGACTTCTTCAAAGCATCTTCCCATGAGGGCCATTCTTAAATCTACGCCATAAGGGGACCACTTTGGAGACTTCTTCAATTATAACCAATACTTCTAGATGATTCTATACTTCCTCTAAAGTTTACATCAATGACAATCAATTTTCCAACAATCTCTCCCTTTGGCATTGATGGAAACACCAATTCTCCCCTTTCTACCAATGCTCCCCCTGTCTGCATGCTTATGTTCTTTCTCCCCCTTTGACATCAATGGAAAAGGGTAACTCCCCCTGAAAATCTTCTTCTGAACTTTCTCTCTTCCATTGCTTTTTCCATTGGTGCTTCCTGATGAAGTAAACTACTGACATATAGAAAATCATTCATATTAAGATTCCTTTATCGTCTCTACAAAAATTATTTATCTTCCCTTTTAGTTTGAGAAAAAAGGCATGTAGATAATTTTGGAGTAGAAATTATTCCACGTTTTTATCGAAGATACACAAATGCCTCTCTTGGGAGAGGTTTAGTGAAGATGTATGTGATCTGTTTCTTTATCCCAATATACTCTAACTTGATATTTTTTTTTGTAAATTGTTCCTGCAGAAACTGAAACTTGGTCGGAATATGTTTTTCCTTGGAATGCATCACTAGATTCTTGGACATACTGATAGCACTAGTATTGTCATAGAATATTAAAATGGGCTCATCATACTTCACTTTTATATCTTGCAAGGTTTGGTTCATCTAGAGAACCTGACTACAACATGTTGTCGTTGCAATGTATTATGCTTCTTCAATGATATTGAGGATTAATTCTCGCTTAACCAAGATATCATGCAATCACCTAAATAGAAGGCTTCTACGCTATTACTTTTTTGATCATCAATGCTTCCTGCCCAATCTGCATCTGCGTAGGTGACCACAGTCATCTCATTCCCTTTTGGATACCATAATCCAAACTCTGTTGTTCCTTTAAGATACATGAAGATCCTATGAGTTTCCTTCAGTGCTGCTTGAAATCTTGCAACTTGTCTAACTACTTGCATTACATCTAGTCTTAAAGTTGTCACATAAAGTAGGATGCCAATCATTGATCTGCTTCCTTAGATTTGTCAGCTTTTCTCAACTTGCAACCAATCACCATCGAAGTACTTACTGGTTTGGAATCTTCCATTCCAAACTTCTTCAACATTTCTTTGATGTACTTGGTTTGGGAAATGAAAATGCATTCATCACGTTGAGATATATGAAGTCCCAAAAATAATGTCAATTCACCAATTAGTGACATTTCAAACTCATTCTTCATGTCTTGGGAAAATATTTTACTCATCCTATCATCATCACTTCCAAAGATATGGCCATCCACATATACTCCAATGATAAGTATGTTGCTCCAATCAACCTTTACATAGAGATTACTATCTGCATTACCCTTTCTGAATCCTTGTTCCTGAAAATACCTATCCAATATTGAATACCAAGCTCTAGGGGTATGTTTGAGTCCATATAATGCTTTCTTTGATCTGCAAAAATAATATTCCCTTTCTGACAGTAGGAACCCTTTTGGATATTCGATGTAGACTTCTTCTTCTAATTCACCATTTAGAAATGTTAATTTTACATCCATCTGATATACCTTGATTCTCTTGGAACATGCATAGGCCAACATCAATCTGATTGCTTCCATTCTAGAAATGGGGAAAAAAAATTCTTCAAAATCTACTCCATATTGAGTGTATCCTTTGCATACTAATCTTGCCTTATTTCTGGTTACCTGTCCATCTTCGTTTAGTTTGTTTCTAAACGCCCATTTTGTACCAATCACATTCTTGTTCTTTAGTCTTGGAACTAGTTCCCATATTTCATTATTCTCTATTTGATGTAGTTCTTCTTCCATGGCCTTGACCCAATGTTAATCATTATTGGTTTCCTCAACGTTGGTGGTTTCAATTGTGGATAGTAGTGCAAGGTGTCTCTTCTCTGATGTACGAAACCTTTTACTTCCTCTAGTTTCTATTCCTGCATTTTTATATTCAATAATATGTTATGGTGGATTATTCTTTTGAACCCAACGGTTAGGTGTTGTGTAGGGCATCAGAAATTCATGTTGGTAATTTTCTTCTTGTTTTGCTTATGGTTCTTTTCTTGTTTTTGTTATTATTGTTGTTCCTCTTGTACCTCTTCTTCTTTTATTTCTTCTTCTCTTTCTTGTTCATTTATATTTTTCCTTTCTTCTTTGATATTTGGTACATCTTCTTCATCAATTTTTACGTTTATGCTTTCCACTATATTGTTGAGTCTCAGATTGTAAAACTTGTATGCCAACCAACCAATATGCATTTATCAACTCGATATTCAAATTTTCTAACTCTTTCATCTTCTCTTTTTATGTAGCACTTGCTTCCAAATACTCTGAAATGTTTGAAATTTGTTGGTCTCCCCTTCCATAACTCATATGGTGTTTTATCATTGTTACTTTTGAGCATTCCTCTGTTCAATATATGATTGATTGTGTGTACTTGTTGTACCCAAAATATATTGCTCAACTTTGAATCCTTCAACATGGTTCTGGCCATTTTTGTTACAGTTTTGTTCTTCCTTTCAACAACTCCATTTTGTTGAGGTGTCCTAGCTGCTAAGACATGCCTTTTTATTCCATGCTCTTCACAGAATTCCATGAATTATTTTGATATGGGTTCACCTCCATTATCTGATCTTAAGCACTTAATTTTCTAATCCATTTCATTTTCAATCATTTCCTTGAATATTTTGAAATTTCCAAATTCCTCTGATTTATTTTTGAGAAAATACACGACATTCAATCTTGTATAGTCATCAATAAGTAGCATGAAGTATTGTTCTCCATTTAGTCCTTATATTCTCATTGGTCCACATAGATAAGTGTGCACAATTTCCAATATCTTTGTTGTAGAGTATTCCTTTGATCTGAATTATGTTCTTGTTTGTTTTCCATGTAGGAAATGCTTGCACATAGTACTGGCCAGTTTTGAGATTTCAGCCATTTATCTTATTGCTTCCTTTCTTCTAGTTTTGACCAGATTATCAAAGTTCATGTGTCCCATTCTTTTGTTTCAAATCCAACTTTAATTTTCCTTTCCTAAGAAACATACTTCCCTTTCAATCTAATTTAATATGTATATGTTGTTTGGAGTCCTTATTGTTGTAGCCACCAATTTTATTGATCCTTATTTTCTTATCTCACACTTATCTGAGTCAAATATAAGTCTATGTCCTTGATCACACATTTGACTCACACTCAACAAATCATGCTTCATGTTTTCAACAAGTAGGACATTTTATTCCTTGATATCCTTACTTCCAAGCTTTACTGTGCATTTCCCTATAATTTTGGTTGAGTTTTCAATGCCAAATGAAATTGGTCCATCTATTTGTTTCTTCATAGTTATAAATTTGTTCTTGTCACATGTCATATCTTTTAAAAAACCACTGTCAACGCACCAATCATTTATTCTTATTTGTTCCCATAGTGCAAGGGAAAATTCTTCAACATTCAATTTATCTTGCTTCTTTATCTAAATTCTTGATGGTCACTTTTGATGATTGTTGAATTCCTACTTTGGTTCCTTTGGAGGAACTATCAATCCGTAATATTTGGCCATGTGTTCAAAATCGTTGCATTTCTAACATTCTACTTCATCGTTTAATGAGCCAAAACTAGTATAGTTGTTATTGTATGATTCATGAGGATTTCCAAGATGATTAATTCTAGGGTGACCTTCATAGTTGCTTCTGTTCTTAGCATAAGATTTGCATTTTATATCTTTGTGCCAAAAATTATTACAAAAATAACATGAACCAAGAAATATAGTTTCATACCTGGAAGATATTTTGAATGGTGTTTCTCCTCTGTAGTTTTATTCTTTATTTATTTCCATGGGTGGTTTCTTATTATGAAACTTGAGTTCTCTAGACGGTGCCATCCTTCTGTAATATTCTTATCGATCATTCTCATGTGAGGGTTTGTATTATTCCTTCTTTGTGAATCCTCTGGTGACTTCTTCATAAGTCCTTTGTTCTGCTTCATCTTCTGTAGTCATAGAGATCGAACCCTTCTCTGTATGTGTTTGGTTGTATTCCAGTCTATACCTCTCGTGATATAGCCTTTGAGTGTTGATGATTTCATACAGTATTTTCATGTTTTTCTACTGCATATCTCTTTTCTAAATTTCCTTCCTTAGTGAAACTATTTCAATTTCTAAGCTCTCTTTCTCCTTTTCTTTTTTTTCCAACCTTCTTTTGAATATCTCTTTGATCCTTCTGTATTCTTCAACTTGGAATTTTAGGTTCATAATCATTTTTTGATCATTTTCACAATTAGGATTTTGAGAATCCTCTAGCATAAGTAATTCTCCCTTGAGTGATTTGTTTTTCTTCCTCTATCTTTTTAGTTCTTCTAAAGAACTGAATAGTTCTTCTCTGAGATCAACTTCACCTTCTTCTTCATAATCCTCTTCATCATTTTCATAATACATAAAGAGTACATTTTCTGAGTAACTGTCACTATCATCGTTCTCATCGGATGATGAATTGTCCTCCTTTGAGTAGATACTTTTCTTGAAGAATTTCTTCTTGTTTCTTCTCTTGTCTCCCTTTTGATATTTCTTTTCTTTATTAGGAAATTATTCTTCATCATTCTCGTTGTTCTTAGCATATGGAAAATTATTATTAAAATGACCAATTTTACCACAACTAAAAGATTTAAAAGGAATTTTACCTTTGTACTTGCCATTTCCTTTCTTTAAATTCCTTGCGAAGTTGGCCATCTCTTCATCTTCATCAAAATTATCGTTGCAACTAGAGTCAGAATTTGGATTTTTTTATTCTTCTTGGTCTTCTTGGATGCCTTGAACATTGCCTCCTTCATGGGTGGATTATCCTGCTCTATCCTCATTTCATGGGCTATGAATATACCATCTAGCTCATCCAACCTCAATGTGTGAAGATCTTCTCTTTCTTATAGGGATGATATTTTAGTATCAAATATCATTGCAGGATACCTCAATACCTTTTGGAAAACTATTGATTCTTTAATTTCTTCTCCCAATCCTTTAATGGAATTTACTATTTCATCAACTTGTAGAAAGTAAGTTGTTATGTATTAATCTTCCTTCATCTTCAGTTGTTCAAATTTACCTATATAGGTTTCAAGCTTGACACCCTTTACTTTAGCATCTCCTTAGTAAAAAAATTTAATTTTATCCCAAATATACTTCGCAGTGTCACAACACTTCACTTTCACGAATACTAAATCAACAAGACTACACAGAATAGTGCCTTTAGCCTTCAAATTGTTTTCACTGATTTTATTTCCATCTCTATCTGTTGGAGGAGTGGTAGGTATTGTATATCCATATACTAATAGGAGTACTCATTAATTGTCATACTTTGCATGTGCGGCAACAAACATTGAATAACAACATCATGCTTTACATGTGAAAACAACACTATGAAGAATAACGAGAATTTATCAGATGCAACATCATAAAGGAAATAAATCCATATTAAACATAGATAATTAAGAACACAAACAATTAGACAAGCATATAAAGGACACTTATCTTTTTCTAAAGAGTCGTCAAATGCGCGCAGATCTTAGATGTTCATCCCAACCATAGACTCTTTCGCTCATAACTTTCAACAACAGGTCGCCCCCAAGATGGGGATTAAACTCCACCAAGGAAAAAGGATTCCTAATGCTAGACTATGGTCTGATAATCAACAAAAAATTTCAGTCCAAGGTTCCCACTGCTACAACTAGACTACATTCTCTCATTCCCTACATGCATGTCCTACCCAAGGAAGTGTGCCCCTTCTCTACTCAATAGTCCCTCGACCGCCCCACTTCCCTTGCAGGGTTTCAATGATAGGCTAGACATGAAGTCTTTGAGCCCTGTAACTAATGCCCAACACACCAGGGAACGATTCCAAGAAATCTCTCACATGGAAAGAATGATCACTATAATACCCCTAGGCATAACCACAACTGTAAATGTAAATGAAAATGTACTTAGGCTGGTGAGTCGAGATTCAGAACGGATAGTATATATGTAATGTAAACGTAAATGTATTCACATGAAAATATTAATGAAAAACATATCAGTACAGTAGACCAACCATGTAAAAGAGTATGGGGGACTAAATTCCACTAATTATAGAAAGGGGGCTAAACGTTAAGGATAAGGGGTTGATCTAGGGAGATTAAGCTAAAAAGGAATATTATATTAATATCCCTTAAAGTATAAAGTATGGATAATTATTTTATCCTAAGTTCTAAGGATGGGGAAAAGTGGGCCAAAGTAGCTCTCAACATGACAAGTGTCAAATTAGGAAAATGCATACAAAGAGTTTGGACTTAGTGCATTTTCCATCATCCCATCATTCCTCCATTCTGGAACTCACATATTCCAGCTGTCCTCTGTAATTTCCTAGTACTATCATTGTACCTGTATTGTTCCCGAACCAGTACCATACCTGTACTTTTACCTCGTTATCTTAGGAGTTGGACTGAAGAAATGGGTTGTAAGGCCAGTGGGATATTGAAGAGACGGGTTGTCAGGCCCGTGGGAAATTTCGTCCAGGTAAGAGAATTGTTGGGAATTGATCTCTTGAAGGTGCCAGACTGTAGCTACAGGCCTCTGAGACTCCTTTCCAACCTATTGTTGAAGTCCCGGAAAAGAAATGGGGCAGGCGAGGGACTGTTGATCAGAGAAGGGGCACATTTCCTGAGGTGGGATAGGCATGTCGGGAATGAGGGATTGTAAGATGTTAGTTCAAGTTGGAACCTGTGACATATTTTTTCCTGTTGTATGAGATACATCAGCCTAGTTAGGAATCCCTTTACTAGGGTGGAGTTTAGTCGCAACTTGAGGGTGACCCATTCCTGAGAGTTTTGAGAAGTGTGGTCTAAGGTTGGGCGGAACATGGAAGGTATGCACACAATTGGTGATATTTTTACCAAGATGAGTGTAAATTGTGTATTAAATAACACACTACATTATTATTCATGCATTTATTTTTATGGGTTTTTCCTGTGTGTGTTGCATGTGTATTTTTATTATTATTATGTATGAATCCATGCATTTGCAGAGTTTCTATATGTTTTGATTTTTTGTCCATTTCAACATTTTTATGTGGCATATCCCAAGAGGTGGCTAGAGATGCTACAATATGGTATCATAGCCCCATTTTTCAACACTAAGCCTGGATGGGTTGAGTAAGTTGAATTGAATCAATTGCATGGGATTGGGAAAAATCCCTAATTTTTGTTGTTAAATTCATGGAAAATTTGAGAAAAGTCGAAAAATGGTGAGATATTCTTAATTTTTTTATCTGTTCTAGCAAATTCAGACTTGGAATTGGTCAAATTTGAAGTTACAGGGTGCTAAGAGAACACCTTGACTATGTTCGAAATATCAGGAGGTGTAGCGGTTTGAGAAATACAACAGAGGAAAGAAACCACAACAACAATTGATTTCGGCCGCAAGATTAGATCTGGGCCATTGGATTAAACCCAAACAAGAGGAGAGAGAATAA
>JASDQU010102241.1:13771-69269 GCA_032191745.1 Picea mariana
TTGAGCTTTCTTGGCCTTGTTGTAATCTCTGGTTGTTTCCAACTCCTCAAGCGCTTTGTTGGCAATATGCATGATTTCCAGGGTTGACTCTTTGCAAATTTCCACTTCATGTCCCGGGATTCTTGCAAGGTGGTATTTCAGCCGGGTAATTCCCCCCATCATTCTCAGCGTACACAATTTGCAATACAAAGTTTGTCGATTAAAACCCCCCTCGGGATCACCATATTCCCACATAAGATCCAATTTTCTCGACATTTTCAATCTTCAAGTGATCAAACCTAAGGCACAAAAATAGTGGAAAAAAATTAAAATCGCCATTTAACTGTAAACTGCAATAGTAAATTACTAAATACAAATGTTCAAAATGGGGGAAAAGTTGAAAACCGATAAATTAAAAAAATTAATAAAAACCTATCATAAATTTGCAAGAAAATTAAAAAAATAGTTGGAAATCAATCCACACTCCAAAACAATTTTATGGCAGCTAAAAACAACAGTCCCTAACTACCAAGATGAAGGATACATAGCAAATATTAAAAAAATAAAATAAATAAATGGTAAAAACTGTTGCCCATACCTGCAAATGTGCCCTTGCTTGAGAGAAATCAATCCCAACTTCACAATAAACCGGCTATAGTGCTCAAAATCTCGCTCCTCCTCGTCTTTGGCTGATGGCAAACTCACCCTTTTCTCCTTTGCTCTCCAAACCCCACACTTCACTTGCAAAATGACAAAAAAAAGGTGAAAATCGGGATTTATTTCCGGCCTGTCCGCGTCCAAAAGATATTTTCGATCGTAGTGCGATATTATCGCGCCATCTACGATAATATCGCGCTATTTTCAAAATCTCCAAAATAGCGCGCTATTTTCCCCGCTATTATCGTCGAGGTTGATTTTGCCGATAATATCGTAAATAGCGCGATATTATCGCAATGTTGGTAACAGAGGTACTAGGAGGCATTATGTGCCTTGGGGGTATTCATTTTCACACTCAAAATACCCACTTTACCTATGTACCCACTTTGTGAGTGAAATCACTGATTTTTAATCACTTAAAATTAATTTTACTCACAAGAAGTCTATAAAAGACAAAAAATCAGCAAGTGATAATTTTTGGGAAACATGTCGGAGACATGTTTCGAGTTAACTCACCCTCTCTTAAGTTAACTAAGCCTTGTTGGCACAAGGAGAGGATTTATGGGTGAGTTTGTTGTTGTTTGACTTGAGTTAGGAGGATTCCCCAATGTGAGGTGTGCCCTCCTTGAGGAGAGGTGGCGCACTCATGAGGAAGGCTGCCCAACTCTTGAGAGGTGGCGCCCTCCCTCTACCTCTCTCATTCACACATGGCAACTTGTAGGAGTTCTATGAGAGGTGGCAGCCATGTATTAACACTTGTCACTCTTTTCCCTCACATGTGGTGCGCCCTCCCTCTCCAAGTGGTGTGCCCCCTCTCTTGGGATTGTCACCCTCTTTGCTATATATTGAAGGCGTGGCACCTTTGGTCAAGTTAGAATTTGATGTTGTTGTAATGCTTTCAAGCTTTGTGGAATAAAGAATTGTAGACTTTGGAAGTCATTAAGCAAATGTGTGGATGCCCATTGTTCCATTTGATGTGTTGAGGTTATGGTAAATTTGCTTATTTGATGTTGTTGTAATGCTTTCAAGCTTTGTGGAATAAAGAATTGTAGAATTTGGAGGTCATTAAGCAAATGTGTGGATGCCTATTGTTCCATTTGATGTGTTGAGGTTATGGTAAATTTGCTTCTCGTAATTACTTTGTTCATGTGTCCTTGAATAATAAGATATTAGAGAGCTAGCTTACATTTCTAAATCTTATTATTTCTAGGTGAATTTTTCCATTTTTTAGAGCTAGATCTAGCATACAAAGTTTCTTCTTGCAAGTCAATTTTATAGCATAATTTAAAGGATAGTAATAGAAACTTTGTCATAAAGCTTTAGCTTTATATTTGGCAATTTAAGTGCCTTCTATTTGCTGTTCTATAACAGCAATCAAAGGCCCTGAGGAGAGAAGCTTTCTAGCTTGTTTTCCTTAGTTCATTTTGCTAGTTTTTTATAGTTTTAACTTAGAATATTTTTTGGGTTTTTCTTATACTGTCCAAAGACACTTCTTAAGTGTTTTTGGACATCTTTTAGTCTTGTTTGTTTGCTGTTTTGTGCAGATTGGTGAACAGATAGGAGAAGACTCTGTCCGTTTTGGGCGGATTTGGACCTTTCGAGACACCTAGGAGCACTCCTTTCACAAATAAACACTTCTGAAAACTTGTAAGCTTACTGGTCTTGTTCCTATAAAGGACCATAAGCATTTCCCAAAAAAAATTGTAACCTCATTAATAAAATTAGTGGGAAACATAGTGCCCACTCTTCAATCTCCCCTGGGGGATCAATGTCTTGTTGTGTGATTGCTCATTTTGGTCCTATTTTACTTATGCTCACAATTCTCACCTTAAAGAAGCTAAAATTAACCATAAAATCAATCACAAGCAGCGCAAAACATTTAGAATAGATTTCAATTTCTTAGATTAGCATAGTTAGATTTCATTTTGTAGAGAAAATTTCAATTTCTGCAATTTATTTTCAGTATTTCAAGTTGGCAAATAAACCATCCCCTCAGCTCCCCCATAGTATTGTTCTTGACCCTTCCACTGCAAGCTTAGTCTCGATCTCTAGAAGTAAGTTTCATACAAAACGAGGGCTAGTCAGTGTAGAGTAGTTTAATAGGACAATCTTTTTGTTGCTATTGTTAAGTTGGAAATCGCAGAAAGTTTGAGTGTGAAGTCAGTGTTAATATTATGGTAGCTGCGGGAGGTATTAACCTCCACGTGTAACCCGGACAAGAATAGAATATTCTGGGAAGCAAGAAGAAACCCTAAAGCATTGGACATAACCCTAGAAGACAAGTCGGCTAAAGGAGATATTTAATATTAAGTATTTATCCTCCAGAATGAGAAGTTGGCCCAGACAACTAAGGAGAAACAGTATAAATACAGGACGCTAGATATCATTTGGTACACACAGCTCGCAACTGCAGAAATGTAGAAGTGCACACTGCAGAAATTGGGTAAGTGCGCAAGTCTGGGGAGTAGCTACAGCTGCAGCTACTGCAACCTGTATTCTCTGTTTAGGCTCGGACTTTCTATTGGTTATGGTTTGGACTTTTTGCCTTGTGTGCTAGCTCTGGAGAAAGGTACGCTACATTGATTGGCCATTAGGCCTAGGATTTGCTTCCAGAATCATTCTCTGTCAAGGTTAAGGTGCTCGGGGGTGGCTTCGGCCTAAGGTTGTGTGACAATATTGCTATATTGTCTATGGTTAAACGAGCACATCTATTATTTCTAACAGTCATACAGGCCTTCTCAGAACCTAGTTCTCCCCGTGTTAGACTTTCGACATTCTCTTGAACTTGTGTGTGAAGTCACTTGGACCTCTGCATAGTTCAGCATCCAATCTGAGGGATAGCCTCTAAGAGGCCACACCTAGATTAGATTTATTTTCTTGTTATTGCTTTGCACACATATCACATAGTGGCTTACACTCACAACAACCACTCCACTTAACAGAACTCCTAATAAAATTTACAAGAGCACTTGGAATACAATCTCTATTTCGGCAGCATTTATACATTTTGCAACCTTTACATTATTGACATTGGTCTACATTTCAGTATTTGCTTATCATTTTCTTTCAAACACTTGTATCTACTTTCAAGGTTATATATAATTAATATGAAAGTATCTTGTATGCTTTACTTTTCAGCATAAGCAATTTCCTTTGATGTGTCATATATGTTGCTAGTCTAGTGTTACTTATATCTTGCTCTTATTTTCAATAAACTCCTAGATTTCATTTTGTGCTCAGATTTAATTTGAGCCTTAGATTCTTTTATTAGGGACTACCCTCCTTGGCTTCGCTAGGAGTTGGCCTAGATGGAGGAGTTGAGGATCGAGTGACAGCACCTTGACTCGAGACTTGCCCCCAAGGACACACCCAGTGGATTGAAGATTTCTTCCACGTTACCCTCGGTGTGTATAAGGCGGCAACACACCTCATCCCTACCACCAATACCAAGGAAATATATTATTGTTCTTCTAGTTCCACCCCCCGCATGCGCAGTTCCATGAGCAGGAGGGGGTCCATATGTGGTGTAGCCAAATCTACATGAGGTATCAACTTAAACCTTTTTTTTACCACGCTTTCTTTGTGCATCTTCCTCTTCCTTCATGTAATTTGCTCTTCTTTGATACATTTTGGCAAACATTGAATCCAAGGGTTCCCTTATTTTCATCACCTAGCAGTATCCCATAAAGACACATCCTCACATGAATATATGAAGCAGAATAAGCTTTTCCCTTATGACAACCATGGCTACTTATAAATTTAGTGGTTCCACCCCTTAAGTTTTGTCACATACTTCCACAAGGGTATTGAGCAAGTTTTTGTGTCTACCTTCATTGTCACTGTTATCCCCCACTTTTAGGGATAACTAGGAGATCATGTCTCAAGGCCCACAGGTCCTAGACATGGAGTACCGAGAGCCAAATCAACTTGAGCATGGCCCTGGAGGGCCCATCTTTTCCCCTTTTCAGCACCTCCACTTCGTCAGCAGTAGCAGCATCCATCACCTTCTCCTTGGTCCTGTATCAGAGATGATTCTTGCTCCATGAGGTAATGAGTCCGGGTATCATGGTATGTGTCACTTTGATCCTCAAAAACTTTGAATATGTGCATTTAATTCCTTTTGTTTCTAACAAATGCTTGGATCTTATACTTATCCACTTGACTATGTCTGGGGGGAATGACAGGATGCCCTAGTAAGCATGTGCCCATAGGTTTTGAGTTGCCACTAGGGGGATTTCTGAAAAGTCATCATCCACTTCCGTCATATTACCACTTTTTCATCTTCTTCCCGCTCATCCATCCCATTACATTTGTTTGAGCATTAGGTTGGCCAATCATTTAAGGGTTGCACCTTGCCTTGTGGGAAGAAGGGGCTAAAGGCCCAAAAGGTAAAAGCAAGATGGCAAAAGATAAAAGCCTAAAAATAAAACATCGAGATGCTTCACCCAAGGATCCCTGAGAAAGCAGTAAAAAGCTTCTCAACAAGAAACAAGAGGGACCCATAAAAATAATAAAACAAGACCTAGCAATATGACACTACTAGCAATTGGTTACCACGCCAGGGTACTGGCTCTTGGTTGCATGGCCAAGAGAAAGGGGGTCTCATCACGAGCCAGCCTTCTCATTTCTGTGAAATCGGGTAACACTGCCACCACTGGTCACCACGCCAGGGCAGTGTCCCCTGATTAGCCTCTTGAAAGAAAAAAACAATAAAGAAATAAGAATAAAATGGCATGAATGGGCTTGAAAACATTTGCATCCAGGACAGGTGCAGCTCGCCTTCTACAAAGGCACCCACAGGTACGCCTTGCATTTCCCTGCTTTCACTGCACCCCTTTTCGGGACATCCCTTATCCACCTCACCCATTTACATGACTTGGATTTAATCTCTTCCGGAAACATCCCTTTTCCAGTGGACAGTAGCCCAATAGGATACCCTGTCACCTCCTCCAAACTTGTATTGCAGATTTGTATAATGTCTTTGAGCACTTGACTAGGTTAAAAGGTGTTTCATGCACATGTTTAATAATATTGATGATGAGATGTGATTGACATTGCTATGATCCTATGACTTATGAGCCCATGGAGGACGTATCTATTGATGTGCAGGATCATACCCGACGGACATGTACCACATTGGACAGGTACACATGGGGAGATGATTAGTTCAGACCTCGATGGGGCTGAAGAGCCCACCAGATGGATGTTGAGACCCTAGCAGGGGGCAAAGACAGGACAGAGGGGTTTGCACCGGAGAAGAGGAGGACGTTCGACAGAGGCACCATGGCAGAGCCTTACCTAGGGGGGTTGTGCCCTCTTCATTGGAACGTTGGCCCTGGAAGACCCAGGACATCACCCAGGATGCCCATGACGTCATCCAGCACTTTGGACGTTTTGGGAGACAGCTATGGCAGTTTTGGCACGTGTGGCAAATTGGAGAAGCCCAAGAAGGGCTAACGTTTTGCTCCAAGAGACTGCATTTGCCCTAGAAAGGGATAACGTCACCCTAGAAAGGGGATGACGTCTCACTTTTGCTTGATTCGGGTTTCATTTATTGCATTTAATGTAAAACAATATTATTTTGGTATTTTGGCCTTGATGGCCTTTTAATGACCTAATTTTTAATTAAGGTCATTGGTATGGTATATATTGAGGGTTTTCACTCTCATATTTTCATCATCTTTCAGTCACACATTAGTGAGGTCTGAAATTTGTGCCTTATTCTAGGGTTTTGGCTGAAATTTTGAGGCACACTTGTTGAAGGAAGACTTTTCTTGGCATTTTTGGCATTTCTCTTGGTGGAAGGTTTACAACTAGGGTTTTGCTACAAGGTTTCTTGGTTTATGTAAGTGAATTTCTGCAACACTTCTTAATTGAATGGTTATAGTATTGTTTACTTGCGTTTGTTATTATAATTTGTTGAATCAAACCCTATGTGACAAGCACATGCTAAGGTCCTTGTCTCATCTCCCTACTAAGATTAAGAGCTATTTGATTTGTTGAAGTAAGATAGAGCCTTGCCATAGCAACACTCTATCCATATTCTTCTAGCCTAGTCTTTTTTCATCTTGTTTTTTTGAGCTAAGGAAGGAGAAAACGCACTACGGCCTAGGGTTTCTACACCTTAGTGAGCTGTTTTCCCTAGGGTTTTGTTGATGAAGCCTTGCTATAGCAACACTTCATCATTAAACCCTCTTGTCCTTAGCCATTTCATATATTACTCAAGCTAATCGATTTTCATCTTGCCATTGAGCTAAAGAAGGAGGAGAAAGCACTAAGGCCTAGGGTTTCTACACCTTGGTGAGCCTTTCTCCCCTAGGGTTTCATTGTTGAGGCCTTGCTTTAGCAACACCTCAACATCCAACCCTCTTGTCTTTAGTTTCATCACTATCATCACGGTCCTTCAACTTTTGTAGCCCTTTTTTACTCCATTTGCCCTAAAGCACTGATCTAAGACCTCCACTGTTTGAGTACCTTGATCACATACAACTTCTAAACAAAATCTTGAAACAACTACTAACCTTCTAACCCTAGCATAGACTAACATTTACTAACCCTACTGCTGCCAATGTTTATTTATGCTATACTTATACCATTGCAACATTTATATCTTTGCAAGCAATTGAATGATTAGCGAAGGCGTTGTTTCTTAATGTTGATATTGCTACATTGATTGCCATTAGCATTTATTATGAAGTGATATATTGTAATCATTGCCATTGTACAACTTTGATTTGATTCATCAATAATATTGTTTATCAATTGCTTTACATCAGAAGTCCATAATTATATGAAGTGTTAACCAAGCAAGTGATCTTGCATATGCATAGTTTCTTTGTTGCTTTGTCTTGGGCAGGTACACTTCTGGTTACTTTTATCTTTATTGGTTGATCGGTGGTGACTTGTGAGGGGGAAATTATCACTTAGCCTTTAAGCCTTTTGCCTTCTCAAAAACCCAGGTCACCGGGAACGTCTCCCCTGGGCCTTACCTCCCTAAACAGAAAGAGCTATCCCATTGAGGTGACAGTGGTGGGATAGCCTTAGTTACGCCAGTTTGTCTTCCTTTCATCCGTCCTTTACCTTAACTACAAATTGTGCGATAACAATCACCTTCATCTCCTTTCCCTTCATCCCCTTCCAAACTTTCTTCATGTGCATAAAATTGGTCACTTGACTATTGTCCTCTTCTTCCCCCTCATGCCTATCCCACCCCAACACAATGAACAAATCTACAAACAAACAACACATACATATAGAAAAAACTACAAAGAATGGGCTTTGGGCTTACCCTTTCAACACTCTAGCTATTTGCAAAAGTAGAATGTGACTACGGCAACCTTCATTCTCTTCTCCAAGCTCTCACAAATTTCCCTTCCTCGAAATCCAGCAATTAGACCAAGCTAGCCACTTCAAACTCAAACACACAAAGATGAATGAATGATGGAAAATAGTGATGGAAGGGTTTTATTTTTCCCCTTGTGTTTACCCTAAACCCTAGAGCATACCCATGGACCCAACATATAAACAAGAACAAAAAAATCCTTTCCGTCCAAGTGGTGTGTGAACTTTTCAATTTTCAAGGAGCGTGATAGAAACGAGAGCAAAGCATGGTGAAAGACGGAGCAGGGAAATCTAGACAAAAGCAAGAAGCATCATGGAAGGCCCAAGAGCATGCCCCCTAAAATGCTCCCTGACACTCCCTGAGCGAATCCACTTGGAGCATGGATCCAAAGTGGGAGCACCCCCAAAGGGATGTGTTGTCGTCCTTACACACACTTGCAAACGTGCACTAAGTCCTGCTCACTTAATGTGTCCTCGGAGGCACAATGCCTAGGTTCAAAGTCCACGCTGTCACTTTGACTTGAACCTCTTCCATCTAGGCTAACTCCTAGGGAAGCCAAGGGAGGTAGACCCTAGTTACTAGATGAGATTAAGAGTTTTAATGTTCTAGGAGTTGGTTTTAATTGATTAAAAGGTCAGGGGGAATCTAGCCTAAGATGTCAATCAGCAAATGCAATATGCAACTATCTAAGTATGAGGGTCAAAACCTTTTCCTAGGGCAACTAAGACTAGTGCCTAAGATTGGGCAATGGGGTCAACTAAGTTAAGGGGATGTTCGTTTACAAGATAATTACAAGTTACAAAGTATTACAATAAGATAGATACAACTAGACACAAAGAATATATCAGATATACAGATTAAGACTAGATACAAGATATACAATATACTAACAAGTTTACTCGCATGTGCAGGAATTAAAGATACTCAAGATAAAGCAATCATCAACACATGAAGCGAAGCATGCTCACAACAGATAGAGTTCCGTTGGACTGCTTTTCAATGGCCAAGAAACGCAAATCACTCAAGACCCAATCAAGAGAATGCCTCCAGGTGGATGTGCACTTCTTGAAGGATCACACCATGAGATATAGGAACAAAATAGATGAAAGCTTGCATCTGTAAGGTAAGTTCTAGATGACAAAGATATAACCACTTAAATACTTATTCTACAACAGATAAATTAACTTGCATATGAATGTAGATTGAAAGACGGTGAGACCAGTGAGCTTGCAAGTGTGTAACTATATTGCTGATGTTGTAGATTGAAAATTAAATTAAGTGATTAAGTGTGAGATTAATTTTAGCCCTATCTAGGTGTCAACCCAAAACTCTCCTCCCCCTATTACCAAGTGGTTGTTGGATGCTCAAGAAGTGAGGCAACGAGGCCTACCCTAGCTTCACAGGTCAACCCTAAGGCTGAGTACTCCGAAAAACTTTCCGTGGCTTTCCTCAAAACCCCAGTTTTTAAGTGGCGAAGATGGTGAGTTATGGTGTCCTATTAGGTCAAATTAATAAATTTTAGACCTATGAGATAAATATTGCGAAGTGTGATTGAGTGCTTGTAGCTTGCTCAACAAAAGATTGCCAAAATGCTGAAACTGAAAGATAAGCAAGCTGATGCCTTTAAACAAATGGATTGCAAGTTAAATTTTAGTTTTCGGAAAAGGCCTTGGGGACCCAAACCGGAATTAACGATTGAGTTCTTAGTTTATTAGATTGCACATGTAAGATATAAGAACTAAGACTAACTTGCAGAATTGTAAAAGATTGATTAATTGAGCCCTTTAAGATATCGATGTTTGCACACATGTGTTAAGATAAAACACTACAAAAGAAAATGGCATACATGCAAAGTAAATCACGAAAGCAAATATCAACTATGCCTCCACGGGCTCTAATCTAGCAATTAAGTGTGAGATCTACTCTAGATTATTTTGAGTTAAGCATGCATGTAGAAATCACGACTATTCTAGCTAAGCTTGCAAAGTAAAGACTGAAAGGAAAGCAAGCCGCTTGGGTACAACTCCTTCGAGCTTGCGTTTACAGGATTTTAGAGTATATTGGAAAGAAGAAAACATTACCACAGTGAGAGGAGTTGTTGGAGGATGTGTTGTGCAGAAATTTGGACAGCGTGCCCTCTTGTCCTGGTAAGAACCTGCAAAAATCAGCAAGCTATTGCTTGCTGATTTGAGCTGCAACACACTCAAAAAGTTAATGAAATTTCTGTTTTTAGGCAGAAATTTCTTACATATGTAAACCAGAAAATTATATGTTTTTAGGTGACCTATCTAAACACATTAGCTACTAAAATCGAGAATGAGAGAAGGTGAATAATATCAGAAATAATTTGGAGTGTAAGTGAGAAGTAAGGGCAAATCCGTGCTTGAACTTGTTCCAATATCCTCTCCTTGAAGTGTCCTGCAAAGCTTAAACAGAATGTGAAACGAAAATAGATAATGATGGCATATATTAATAATCAAAATTAATTTCAATCATTAGTACATGCAGATCAAATAAGCTAGCAATTATACAATCACTAAACTTAGTTAAGTAAACTAATTTACCCAACAATCTACCTATAATCACACAAATATTTAAAACAAAATGATTTCACCTCATATGCATGTAAAGAGCCCAGACAAATTTTGAGATCCTTGAATCCTCCAAAGCATTTCCTTTTATTATCCAAATGGAAGAAGTTGTAGCAACTAATTGCTACAAGCTCTTCAAGAGCCACACCAATGAAGAAAAGTGACAATAATAATGAGAGAGGAAGAGAATAAGATGGTGAGAAAATAGTAGCATAACAGTGCAATAATGAAAGGTACCGAATGAGGGAGTGAGGGGTTTCTTTTATAGCCATGGGAGACCAAGAGACCCCTCCTGGATCTTCAACACTTGTCAAAGATCCAAAGGTGAAGACAACTCATTGAGGAAAGCAACCAATGAGATGTCAAGCTTTTAGGGTAAGGGGAAATGACAAGAAGGTGAAGTGGATGGAGAGAAAGCAAAGGAAAGGAGGGGGCGAATTAAGCAAGGAAGATACCGATGCATGCATTAAAGCAAGCTTCCATCCTTTCACGAGATGTTTCCACCTTCATATGTGAGATCCTTTCCATTTTTCAAAGAAGAAGGCGTGAGTTTTTAAGGTAAACGTGAGTGAGGATAGGGACTGTGGAGGGACGTGAGGAGCACACGCCCAAGAGGCACGTGAGAGGGTGAGGAGTGGGAGAGTGTGTGTGGGACACGCTCTCAAAAGGTAAGCGATTGGTGTGAGTGGACCCATGCTTCAAATTTTGCAAGAGTTTCCAAATCAAAGCGTGGAGTGGGGGACGCATATCCAAGAGAAATGCGTGAGCTTGAGGGGGAAGGCGTGAGGTGGGGTAGGAGTGTGACGTGGATGGGAGAGGGACGCCAAAGAGGGGAGAGGGGCCCATAACTTATTTATTATATGAGTTATTATATCAAACGTGGGAGAGGGGACGTAAGCTCAAAGTGGGAAATTGATTAAAAAGGTGGGTTTAAAAGGGTAGGAAAGGTGTGGGTAGGTTTAGGTGGGGCCTTCTCATCATTATTTGCCACTTACTTCACTTAATTTGACTCATTATTACAAAATTGACATTTGCCCATGTCCTGGGTTTGGCAATTAAAATTGCCATTTTCCCAAAAAACTCCTAAGTGGACAAAATACCTAGCAAAACTTGTCCGAATGAGTTGAAACTTGGCCCATGTGTCTAGGGGGCCTCATTAGCTTTCTTTTGAGTACAAATACCCCTATCAAAAATCTCGAGACCTAAGTTTTACATTAAATACCTAGAATTAATTAATTTATTAATTAATTAATTAATTCCGAAACTTAAATAAAACCTGGCTAAACTTGACGGAATTCCGCAAAATTTCGCGTGTTGTCTTACATGGTCATTTACAACATTCCTAAACACTAGCTACCTAGGAATGACTTCATTAGAACGCCCTTCACCACTTTGGAGGATTTATTGGGTGGGAGTGAAAAACTCAAGGGAGATTAACCCGGTTGGTTAGGCCACATTAACCTCCTGAGGATAAAAAACACTCAGCGAAAGGAACTCTCCTAATGAAGAAACCCTAAGGCAACTGACCTAACATGATCCATGTAGACCTATTACATTATAAACCCGCACAGGGGTGCGGTAATCCTGCTTACAAAACTGTGTGCTAGAGCAAAAAATGCCCAGTAGAACCAAAAAGTCTTCGACATGTTCGCATATGTTAATGCATATCTTCATGGTACATGGAGTTGACCCCCTAGTTGAAGAGGCGGTCAACAGGATGTTTTTGGTACCCTTGCACCCATCATATAATATTCAATCGACCATTTCCATTTGGGTTGCATTAATGGTGGTTGTTGGTTATGATAGATGTCAACAAGTCCCATGATGTGGTGTTAATATATCATTCCAACCTCGTTTCCTCATCTCACTCATCATTATTTTCTTCTCCTCAAGGCTTTATTACATTCTTCCTTGGTCTTCCCACATCAATAAGAACAATGATCTCCTTCACAAGTAAAGCACTACATTTATGAACATATTATCATAAGGAAACAATGCATCTATGACAAATTTGTGACAAAGGTGAGCTACAAACCCCATTTTATAAACAATTACCTTCATTGAATAGGCATATATGAGGAATTCAAGAAGGTAGTTGGCCTTTCAGTAGTGACACTTGGCATGTGAGGGTGGTAGTTTACTTTTAGTGCAAGATATTGAACAACGTTTGGTCATTATTGTGTAATTATACACTATGCATAGCCTTTCTACAACCTAAGACCTTGTCGTCACATTAGCTACTGCCATTTTCGACTTTGGATAGAGCGTGTAGCACTAATATGTTTTACACTATGACCTACAGCCCTACTAGACTTTCGATGGTAGCATACAAGGAATTCGATTAGAGGAATTATAACTTAGCAACTTCATTCAACAATTTGGTTGTACTGGATTTTCAGCTAATATGCATGATAATAATAGCAAGAATTATGGCATAGCAACTTCATTTTGAGTGCAAAAATGTGCATTACCAAGAACTACACTAACACAAAAAGTGAATAAAGACAGGTTGCATCTTGGTTCCAAATATTTCTAGTCATTTTCCATGTCGTGATTATGGTTCGTAGCATCATGATGATTATATTTGGAATTGTATCCTTCATTATACATTTTGACTATCATTATTACATGTATACTGCAGCATCTTGAGCTTCGGGGTATAATGCCATAAGCTTATGTTTCCAGTCTTAATACATCACTTAGTAAGGTTAGCATTGGTTATAGTGACACTTAGTAAGCCAAAATTTAACATGCTAGTTTGATATGTTTATCGTTCACTTTAGACACACATCTCAGATCTTTAAGTATATTAAACTTGCATTGCTAGTGTTGTGATAAGTTAAGAAAGGATTTATGCAATATAGCACAATCCTATTTGTTACATTCAAAGGGACTCAAATGCACTAGGGTTAGTTGTTTTTTCTCAAAGCTATACAATAGAAATGAAGTCACATGCAAGATATTTTCAAGAATACCATCAACAGTAATGACCATTTTGCCTTAACCATTATAGGATAGGCCTACATTAGCAAGTTTGAGTTGGCTATGTAGCTTTCCCTACAAGAGTAGTGACCATCCATTACGCAAAGGTTAGACATATATGTCTCATTCATTAAGTTTATTGGATAAGCCTAGATTAGGAGGTTTGAATTGGCTACATAGCTTTCCCTACAAGAGCAATGATCATCCCCTATGTTGAGGCTAGAATTAGGTGTCAAATTTACTAAGTTTATTTGATAGACCTACATTGCACAGCCTTGTAACTCCATCTCTTGTCCTTCTATCTACATTTTCAAGTTTGAGACACTAAGAAACAATGATATTAGAGCTAGGCATGTAGTTTTCTATCCTTTCATGATGAAGTTGCAAGACAAGACTATTGAACAAGATTAGGTAAATGGCGAGAGATCTAAAGACAAAGGCATGGTACAAGTACCTTAGAGTATGAAATTAGAAGATATCTAGAGGCTCCCCTATTTGAAGCACCAAGACGAAAGGCAAGTAGATGCCAAAAGTAAGTCTAGTAATTTGATGGCAAGGGTATGGGATCCACTTATAAGAAATGGTAGAGGTCAATACACATGCATTTCTCATTTGGTGTTGTTGATGGCAAGACAAAATTGCTCTAGTGGTGCTAGCATTTAAAGATATTTCTAGGGAATTGAGAAATATCATCATGACTACTTGAGAGCACTTCATGATTGGGATTATTTCAACAATCCCATAATGAAAAGGTTTTCACCTATGAAGCATATACCAGATGCATATTATAAGTTTCATATTACAAGGCCAATGGGATGGGTGAAGGTTTATGGTCATGTTATCCCCAATTTCTAGGGATAACTAAGGAGATGATGTCTCGAGGCTCCCAAGTCGCACACATGGAGTACCGAGAGACAGATGACTGACAGCGTCCACATGCACAGACAGAGACCCACTTCACCACCACAAATCCTGGATTCGCCACGATGGCATTCACCAAATCAGCTTGCTTCCGGAAGACAATGGGTCTTGCTCCATGAGGTACAAGTCAAGTATTGTGGTAAGTGTCACTTTAATACTTGAGGCATTTGAATATGTTGCATTTAAAGTTGCTTTTGATTATAGAACGTCTGCTTGGAAACTATGCTCTTTGCCCTACTTCACCTTGGTGGTTGACATTGTGCCCTAGTAAGTGGTCGCCCTTGGGGATGGGTTTGCTATTGGGAGGTCCCCTTGATGAGTCATCGTGCCATTCCTGATCATACTTATCACTTTTCACATTTCATCCTTTCATCTCATTATCTTTTTGGGATTTTCGGGTGTACTAACCTAAGAAGGGATTGTACCCCATTTCATGGGAAGAAGGGGTTGAAGGCCCAGAGGGAATGTAGCTAGCAAAAGATAAAAGCCAAAACTATAACCTTCCAGATGCTCACCCAAAGAGGTCTTGAGAACAATGAAACATTTCTCCTAAAAGATCAAAGACCTGCACAAAAGCAAATACACATTTATAAAAATGTCCCACTTGTTGAGGGAACTACACAAGTGTGTTACAAGCTTTTCTTTACCCCTATGGCACTTTGTGTACCTCTCCCTTCAAGTGACACTGTGGTACTGCCCCCCAAGCTTTTCTTTACCCCTATGGCACTCTGTGTACCTCTCCCTTCAAGTGACACTATGGTACTGCCCCCCAAGTTTTATGTTACCCATTGGGAGTACCCAGTTGTTCTGGACCCTAATTAATTAATGGGAAATAAATGTGCTTGGAAAAAGGATGCATTGAAAATGAAGGTGCAGCACACCCTCTACAAAGGCGCCCATAAATGAGACAATACGAACCCTTGTATGTCATGAACCCCATGCCCAAAGGTCTTACCCATCCGCTTCATCTTCACCACATGACTTAGAGAGGGTCCACCTAGGAAACACTCCTTGACTCAAGGAATGATTCACCCAATAGGTCACCTTATCAACCCTCCCATACCCAAACTTGGCAAATTACATAGGGTCTTTAAGCACCTGTTTAATTTGATAAGGTAGTTTTGATGCACATGTTTAGGTGGCTCTTGTATTAAATGTGATTTTACTTACCATGATGCTTTGACTTGAGATCCTTGGAGGGTGCACTTGTCTGTCTTTGCAGGACCTTGTTGATGGACGTTTTGGAGGAACAAGCCTAGCATGAGCCTTCATTAGGGTAGGAAGCCCACAGGTTGAATGCCATGACCCACACCTTAGGACCAGCTGGATGATGGACGTTGCCTTTGGAGGCAAGAGAGGACACCTTGGACAGTGACACCTATCCCTCTTCCCAACGACTTGCTTGGGAGCTCTTACGCCACTTTTCTAGGCTTGTTGTCTTGTTTTGGGGCTAGGGCATGTGGTGGTTGATGGACACTTAGCACTTTTGTATGGGAGAACCCCTTGCATTGTGGAGGAGACACTTGGCTTGAGGACACATGGCCTTTGGAGGCCTAGCGCTTTCTCCTACAACCCCAACGACTTCACTAAAGTGCCAAAACGTCACCCTTTAGGGAGATGACATCATGTTTTTAGGGTTTCTTCATGTGCAAATTTAAATTTATCTTGTAAAGGGGCAAAGTAAAGGAGGTCAGCCTCCTTACTTTGTGGTTTACCCTAACTAAATGTGGACAAACAAATTTTAGAGGTTTTGTTTTAATAAGGATCGCATTTTTATTATAGCTCTCTCATAAGAGAAGACTACTTGGCTGAAACTTGCACCCTACTTGAGCAATTTGGACTATCTCTCTTGTGCAACTATCTTTTGGTGTTTTCTCTTGGTATATTTTGGAGCTAAGGTGGTGCGCACCTCCTGGAGGCTTGATTTCTTGCTTTGGATGGATATTGCTTGATAACCTAGGGTTTTTTCATGCTATTTTGTGGAATTGGTAAGGAAATTTCTGCATTTTGTTGGTGTTTTCTTCTAGTTTCATTGATATTCTTGTCTTAAACCCTTGGAGGAGTATAAGAGCATACACCCGCCACCAAGGTCCATTTTAGTTGCAATTTGACAAGTCATTTTTTACAAGGTTGCTAGGAGGAGTAAAAGGGCTTACACCCTCCTAGCCTTACCTTAGTTGGTTTTGCATACTCTAGGGAGTAGAAGGGCCTACACCCCTACAGATATTGTGGAATCAACACTCATAACCAAGACTCCATTAACCCATAGATTAAAGGCACTAATCTGAAATTTGCATTGGAGAAATAAATTACTTGCATTGGAATGCATGATTTTACAAAATACTCAAATTGTTTGAAGTAGAATCAATTCTATATGTTATTATCCTCTTTCGGCTTCTAGGGTGTCATCTTTGGCCAAGTATTTCTTGTTGTTGTAACAAATTTGTGCTACAGCCATTAGGGCTGCGGCAAAACACTCTTAAAACCGTACTTTACTCACTGATCTACCATAAGAATTTGCTTGCAAGTTGTCATTGATAATCTACTTGATATTGGCTAATCGTTGGGCAAGTTGTTTGTTGATTTCTTGGGGTCGATTTTGATGTTGTAGCAATCTTTTGCTACAGTCATCTCAAACCATAGGTAATGGTCCCTCTGAGATATCTCAAGATGTGCTTTGCTGCCACCTAGTGTCTCTGTCTCGGTTTAGCCATGAACTGACTCATTGCAATCAATGCATGGCATATATCTAGCCTGGTATGGATCATATACATCAATGATCCAATCAGTTGCCTATACATGGAGGGATCCACCAAATCTGAGCATGTATCAGAATCATGCAGCTTCCTCAGGTTGGTAATCATCTAAGTAGACATGGATTTACAATCCATCATACCAAACCTCTTTAACACATCCACTGTGTATTTAGCTTGTGCCAGAAATATCTCTCCCTGTCTTTGCCACACTTCCAATCCTAGGAAGTAATGCATCAAGCCTAAGTCTTTCATTTCAAATTATGAGATTAGCTCCCTCTTACACCAGGCTATTATCCCTTCATCTCCTGTCAGAAAGAGATCATCAACATACAGGCTTAGTATAATAGGTCGGTTCCTCTCATACCAAACTCTGGGAGCATGCTTAAAACCATACAAGGCCTTCCTTAGCTTGCATACATGAGTGTCTTTGTTATGCAGTACAAAACCATATGGTTGTTCCACAAAGACCTCATGTTCAATCTTTCCATTCAAGAATGTTGTGTTTACATCCATCTGATGTAATTTCCAACCAAGAATTGAAGCTAATGCAATAATAACTCGAATGGAGGTATACCTAGCTACAAGGGAAAAAGTCTCGTCATAGTCAATTCCTTCTTTCTGAGAGAAGCCTCTGGCTACAAATCTTGCTTGAACTTTTCCACACTCTCATCAGCTGCATGTTTGATCTTATATATCCATTTGGAAGAGACCACTGATTTGTCCTTTGGCCTCGGCGCAATGTCCCAGACATTGTTCTTTAGAATAGACATGTATTCCTGAAGCATGGCGTCCATCCCAACTTGTAATCTATCTGCTTCTTCAAATGAAGAAGGCTCAGCATCATTAATGTTGCTCATCAGTGTAACATAGCCTCCATACCTATGAGGCCTCTTACTTTCCCTGAAAGTTCCATTGGGAGCAGCTATCTTTTCCGCTTCCTGCACTGTATCTTTAAGCCATCCTGGCTTCCTTTTGGGCTAGAGGTTCTTCAAGATTTCTTTCCAACTCTTCAACAGGTTCTAGGGATTCATCACTTGGCCCTTCATGAGGTTCCTCCCTCTGATAATCGGGCTCTTCACTTTCAGAAGAGGGTGAAGTTGGTTGAACTACTTCTGATTCCTGTTGTAGCTCTCTAAATTTCTTGAATGCGGCTTCCTCATGGAAAGTCACATCCATGCTTACCTCTATCTGCCTCTGACCTGGTACATAAATCCTGTAAGCCTTGGAGTTCTCGTTGTACCCCATAAAAACCCCTTTCTTGCCCAAGGGTTCCATCTTTGTCCTCTTCTCCTTGGGGACATGAATATATACAAGACATCCAAATATCCTTAGATGCCCTACTTAGGTTTGATCCCTGAGAAGACCTCTTCAGGAGTCTTGTCCTTCAAGATAGCATGTGGACACATGTTTTGAATATACACGGCAGTGGAGGTAGCTTCTGCCCATAAGGAATTTGGCAAATCCTGGTCAAACATCGTGGCTTTCGCTGCCTCACATATTGTTATGTTTTTCCTCTCAGCAACACCATTTTACTGAGGGTTATATGGAACGATCAATTGTCTCTTGATTCCTGCTTCCTTGTAGAAATCCTCAAACTAGAGAGATTCAAACTCTCCTCCATTGTTTGTTCTAAGAGTTCTGATGTGTTTCACTGTTTGCTTTTCAATAAAGGCTTTATAGTCTTTAAACATATCAAATGTGTCACTTTTCACTTTAAGGAAATAGATCCAACATTTTCTGGAGCAATCATCAATAAAAATGACATAATACAAGCAGCCACTAAGAGAGGGAGATGACATGGGACCACTCACATCAAAATGAACCAGATCTAAGATGCCCTGAGCTCTACTGTCACTGCTAAGAAATGCTTTCTTTATATTTTTACCAAGCATGCATCCTTTACAAATTTCATTTTTATTAAAAGAAATAGAGGCATGCCACATACCATATTCTGCAAATCTGGAAGTGCTTTGTAATGAAGATGCCCAAGCCTTATGTGCCACAACTCGTTGGAGCTAATCGCATCATGAGCTAATGCCTGAACTGACTGTCCTGTCACAACATACAATCCTCCTTAACGAGTCCCGATAGGTTCTGTTGTACTCAAGTGGCTACCTTTAGCCCACAAAAGTGCCTTCCTGTCCTTGAAGATCACCCAATATCCCTTGTCCTCAAGGGTTGCAACTGATAATAGATTCTTCCTAAGCCCTGGCACATATAATACTTCATCAACATGAAGCATCGCCCCAGATTCCAATCTGAAAGAGATAGAGCCTACTCCTTCTATCTTGTAACATTTGTCATCCACAAGCTCAACTTGCTCTGCAAAGGATTTCTTCTTGAAATCTGAAAGGATCTCCTTGTACCTTGTCATGTGCTTTGATGCACCACTATCTACTAACCAAGTTTTCGACCCTGTGATAACTGTACTGGATAAAGCATAAACCAAGTAATATTATTTTCTATTTTCTCTTTCATTAGAAGGACTTTTCTAATCTCTTTTGGATTCATCATCCTCAGCAGTTGAGGCATGATGTTTCCCTTTCCTTGGATATTTCTTCCTATACCAGCAGTCTCTAGCAAAGTGACCCAACTTATTGTAATTAAAGCATTTAATCTTAGATGCATCAATATTCTTGCCTTTGAACGTACCTTTGGTATTTATCTTCTTCTGAGAGCCTTTCTAGAAAGTGACTTTCTTCTTTCCCTTGAATCTTGATGCTAATGTTGAATGCTCTTCTTTGGATGGCTCGCTCCTGGTAGCAGTGCAACTCTCCTCTTGGAAACAGTCATGCCATAACCTCTCAAACGTGGATTGAATCTCTCTCCCACTCACACTGGATAAGAAAGTCTCCCATCAAGAAGGAAGACCATCAAATATGGCTTGCACTAAGTCATCATCATCCACTGTGACACTTGTGACCAAAAGTTGATCTCTGATTTGGGCTATCCTGGAACAGAAATATGCTATTGATTCACCTTTCTCCATCTTCAAATACTTAAGCTTGTGCTTAAGTGTCCTCTTCTGACTTGGTGCCTTTTTCTCATACAGATTTACCAAGGTATCCATACATTCCTTGGAAGTCATTAACGAAGTCATTGTTGGCATTATATTGCTTGGCCTTTGTTTGACTCTTCCTGAAGGCCGCTCTTCCTGCATTAGAGGTGGATTCCTTCATCACTGATGTCACATACTGTTCAAGATCATGTTCCTACAAGATATTCATTATCCTGAGCTTCCACACATTGAAGTTGGAAGCTCCTTCAAGCCTATCCTCGGCCCTGACAGAAATGGAGGATGCCATGGAACTCACGCTGGAAATTGATCAAGCTCTCTTGGATCTATGTGTACCTTGTTCCTGCACTTCAACAAGCTCTTTCACACCCTTAGCTCTCATACCATGATAAGTTTTGAGCTTGATTTCTGATCTAGAGGTTAACTCTTTAAATTCTGCAACACTTTAAATTTAGCTTAATACGATTCACAATGCATAAATCAAAATTGAACAATAATAACCATATAGATTTACCAACATGCATATTCACAACACATATACCTTGAGGAAACCCTATACAGGGAGGAAAACCCCAGCAAACAATCTCCTATTATTGCAAATAGAATGTATGATCAATTACAAAACATCCACCATGAAATTTTGCTCTTGAATGAGCTTTGCCAAGATGACTTTGACCTGATTGTATGACCTGTAATTTATTCCTTTGTTGCCTTTACTCCTTCTCCCTCACGCTGCATAACAAAAGGTGTGTAGAATGAGGGTCGACTTCTGTATATGAAGGCGCATAGAGTGAGAGAGTGTGAGCTCGAATTAGACAAGAGTTTGCATGTGTTGCACAACTCAACTTTACACTTTAACTCGAATTAGAACTAGGCTTGAGACTTCACTTAGTTCAAATTAGAACTGAACTTCAACTCGAATTAGAACTGGACATGCAACTCGAATTAGAACTGAACATGCAACTCGAATTGGAACTGGATATGCATGCGAAGCATCTCAACATGCACTTGACATGCATGCATGCAGATTGTCATGCATGCAACTCGCCATGCATGCAACATGCAACATGACATGCATGACTTCACAACTTTGGCTTTGACCACTTCAACCTAGACATGCAACTTTGACTTTTACAACTTGAGTTTGACAACTCAACCTTGACATTCAACTCGACTCTTTACAACTCGAATTATTACATGGCAATTTGAATTTCTACATGGTGGATAATGTTACATGTGCCAACACACTAGATCAATATATTTACATTTATTTGCATAAGGAAGATTGTTTGTTTCTAGCTCATAGGAATTGTAAATTCAACCTAACTTTTGCTAGATGCCTTCACTTTTGCTCATGGCTCACAAGGCTTGACTAGGCTCACAGAGGTTGTACGTTCCCCCTGACTTTTGCACTAGACTGTCTATGCTCACAGAGGTTGTACGTTCCCCCCTAACTTTTGCATTAGACTTACATCTTGACTTTTGTCTTAGACTTACAAGACTTCTTCCTGTGCCTTGGCTAGACTAACAAGATCAAATAGCATCTCGTTCGTCCGGACTTTTGGTTTGACTCACAGAGGTTGTACGTTCCCCCTGGCTTTTGTCAATACCTCATAAGACTAGTTGATTCTCCAAATCTCCCTGGCTAGCCTCAGGGTGGCCCACATGGCCTCTCATTGGAGAATGACTGTCGATGCTGTCAAATTTAACAGAGAGCTTGGTGCTCTTGATTAAATGTCAGTTCCATACCCTCATACATGATAGAATCTAATGGAAACGTTGCAATCCTTCCAATCAAAAAATCCTGAAAACTGTTAAGTCTATTGAATTCTAAATGGGATCTAAAATTCTACTTTCTCCATATGAAGTCTGATGAGGTTGGAACCACTCTCAAATGTTAAGATTTGGGTACCTTGGAAACTGGTCCCCTTGTGTTTGTGAGTCTCTAAACACAAAGGGGGAGACTATTACCCTCATTACTTTCTTTATGATTCTAATTTCACTTTGACTTAGAAGATTTAAGTCAAAAGTGAAATATGTCACTTAAGTCATTAAAGTGACATTTAATTCACTTTGTGGGTGAGTTAAAGGACATAAAGCAAACTAAGAAAAGTGGGTTTCCTAAGTGATATTTTTGGATTAAATCTCACCCATTGATTAGACTTCGCTAGATTGGATCTAGGCCATTGATCTTTTAGGGTTTGGCCAAAGAGAGGCTAAAGGAGGTAATAGGGCAAATATGAGATTCATTCTCCACTTGAGAGGAGAGGAGGAGGAGAGCTCTTGGGCGCATATCTTGAGGAAGAGAAAGCGCATGAGGTCAAGAGTTTGGGAGGAGCCATAGCTTGGCACTAGTTCACCATGGAGTGTCTACCATGGAGCATGGGCTGATGGAGGGCGCATTCATCTAGTGAGGGTCGCACAAGCTTGTGAGGGGCGCACTTTGGGAGGAGGGCGCATCAAGCTTGGAGAGGAAGGCCACCTTGAGGAGGAGACTCCATTATGCTTAGGCGCACTCTAGAGTGTAGAGGGAGAAAGGGTGAAGGAGGGCGCACTATTGTGGAGTTTTGCTAGAGGAGGAGGCGCACTTGAGTATAGGGGCGCACCATCACTTGTAGGGAGGCACTCTTGAGAGGAGGGCGCTTCAACAAGGGCAAAGCAAAGGCAAGTCAAGGTAAAGGCACAAGCAACGGCAAGGTCAAGGCAAAGGCACAAGGGAAGAGAACCAAAAGCTAGCAAGGCAAGAGTGGCGCACCAAGGCAAAGGGCACCTTGCTTCAAAAGGCTAGCAGGGACATCTTCAAGGGACTCCAAAGCTTCCGAGAAGGGTTGCTATTGTAATAGATTCACTTGTTTATGTCTTTCATGTTGTACATTTTTCTTTGAGGCCTTCTATATACATCCTACTCCAAACTGCTTTTCCCCGTGGGGGCTTTTTCCAGGGTCATGTTGACCAAAAATATATGTGTCAATTTCATTCATGCTTAGAAGTGTAAATCAGCATTTAGAGTTGTAAAGATTAGGAGGAGTGTTATGTGTTTTGAGCTATATTGTATGTGCTAATCATTGGTATGAAAATCACTTGCAAGGGCACCTCAAATGGACACTTAACCACAAAATTTATCAACAGAAAGTAACCAAACAGTTTGCTGTCCTAAAAGGCAGCAAAGGACAGTTTTGGAAAGTCRGACTTAGAGCTAAAATCTGGTCAAAGACAGACCAGATTTAGCAGCCTGATAGTACCTCGTTTCTCTTCATCAAACATCCCRAAACAATTAATGGTAATGTTAAAAATTTAAGTAAAAGTTGACATTTTCCTTTATCTTTCCTTTTCTTTCCTTTTAAAACTTGACATTTCCTTTATCTTTCCTTTCTTATCCCATTTTCCTTTATCTTTCCTTTTCTATCCTTTTAAAACTTGACATTTTCCTTTATCTTTCCTTTCTTATCCTTTTACTTTAAGAAATTAATATTACCATTAATTACCAGGGTTTTAATTTTTTATTGTTTTTTTCTAATTTCGGGGATGATTTTTGTCATCCCACGAGCTAACATACAGATTAGTATGAAACCGACCGATTCAGGTATTTGAGACTAGCCATTTCCAATTTAGACTGTTGATTTGAACCAACAACCCTTGTAAACTAGTCAAACCTGCCAGTTTTGGCAAAACTGGTCCAATTCATATAACACTAATTTCTAATGATGGTGGCTAGGCTAGATGCTAGAATTTTATCGCTCATGCTTGTGGATGTTGCTTATGCAACAAGCCTTTTTTTGTAAAATGTTTACTTAATAGAGTTAAAAGGAAGCATTTATTCAAAAAACGTTTTGGAGTCATCTTTACATTATGATCAACCCACTTCTATCCATAAATTCTATAGTTGGTCGAATGAACCACTAGCATAACACTCATAATAAAATTAGATCAAAACTAACATAATTCATTAACACTAGGTTGGGTCACCTAGTGACCCTTGTTACATTCACATTATTTTCAAGTTATTGCTTTAATAGTTACTACTATGTAACAATGCAATGTGACATCCATATCCTTGTGTATGTAATAAAACAATAAAAGAGCAACAATTCAATTGCAATACAGTACAAGTTAATTTTTAAGAAATAATAATCAAACTATACAGAATAGTTACCAATTGAAGAAGAAGAAAACCCACTACATAATCCCTAGAGTAAAGAAATCTTTTAATAACCAATAACGATTAGAAAATTTCTAAAATTACAATAAGGGGATCATAGACATCATATCAGTTTTAGGAGTTTTGTACCTTGAACCTGGGATACCTCGCTTGACCACCTTGCATGATGAGAAATTGCTGCCCCAAGTAATTCACTTGAAGAAAACCCTAACTATACAAGTGAGAAACAACTTTACATTTAACCTCCCTAAATATAAAACGATTCGCATTACACTCCAAAGATAGTGTCTATGGCACAATGCTCATTTAAATACTTCAAAAAGTACATTAATCCCAAGCAAAACATTAAGACCTCGTTGATTTATCTTAGGTACTCACCTTTGAAATGGTTGAGTTTTCATATAGAGAAAAATCGCATCGAAAGCCTCGTGTATCTGCCAAAAAAGGGACAAGAAGATATCAAAACAATATGTATCACCAAACAGCCAAAAATGATTAAATAACACCTTGAATAAATTTAAACTTCAAAAGAAGCCAAGTCGAGTGCTCTACACAACTAAAGCCCTTGTAAGTCAAATGGATACAACACACTATTAGAATAAGGAAATAAAGTCTATGTGCATATGATAGCTCCACAAGAATTGGATCCATGACCAATGGTTTCAAAATGTCACTAACTAGCTATTGAACGATGTCTATTTCTACTCCACATTGAAGAGTAATATACTTTCCAAATGCACTTTGGAAAAAACATAATGCCTACTAATTCATGACAAACACTAGCATATCTAGTCTCATGTTATGATGCCTAAAAATTATGTACTTTATGTTCATGTAATCATTTGTAATTTATTTGTTAGTTATTGGAGTTTTATGTTTGTTTAATATATGTTGGTTATTGGGGTTTTATGATAATATTTAGTTAGTGTGACATTTATTACCACAATTCATGTTAGTGTGAGTTACAAAAGGAATTGAGAGTGTTGAACCCCAAGGGGATGCCTTAGACATACAAGGTATGTGGCATGTCATGGAGACCCAGGTACAACCTCAACTAAAGGAGGAAATCATGAAACTTATAGTAGATGACTCCAAGATGTTGGAAGACCCTAATGAGCGTGTTCAGAGCCACCATCATCTAGACCTGTCTAAAGAATAACTTGAGAATCTCAACTCCACTATGGCTAGGAGGGGTACAACAAAGACAAGATGACACCTAATCAAATCCTATGAGTATACCAAGAAGAGATCTACCGTGGGGTACAATTCGAGGATGTTAGAGGAAATACATGATGACTCTAATGACAACACTCAATGCACATTACCTCACCATGATTATTGTCGGGCAATTGCTCATGGGGCAATATATACAAGTTGAAAGGGAAGCTTTGTTTATTCCATGTTTTGCCACCCTATATATTTGGGATTCTTGAAAGGCTAACCGCTTGTGTATCTATGGAAGATTATTGACTCCGGTTACGAGGAGAGGTAAACTAATATGGACCTTGAAGGATTATGATCGTGATCAAGATAAAGGGACTAGAGGTAGGAGAGGATACACTACCAATTCTCGTGGTGAGAAGAAAGGGAAACACAAATATGCTCCAGTGCCATCAAGTAGTAAGCCAACAATGAGAGGGAAGAAGCATAATCATTTCAACTATGAGGACATTCAACATAGCAACGAGCAAGCATTCCAAATTCCCCACCCATCCCCAATCCATGCTCCAATAGAAGCCTAAGAGCATTAGGGGAAATTTCTACGTGGGAAGGACAAGGTTTATTTGGATGGAGGGCCCTCTTAGTTCTCTCCAAAAGACCCCAAAAACACTAAATGGAAAAGAAATATTTTTAGAGCCTCCATTGAACATAGAATAAGAAATCGTCGATAAATCGAAAAATAGCGATTTTTTCGAGCAAACGATTTTTTGTTTAATAAAAATAGTGATTTTTTGAGTTTAAAAAAAATTGTGATTTTTTTGAAAAACTCGTCGTTGTTTTGGAAAAAATCACCATGTCCGCCAGGGCGTGGATTAAAAGCCCGATTTAGTTTTTTTTATCATTTTGTTTTGCAGTTGATGTGGAGCAACAAGGGAAGAGGTGTGTGGAGGCCTAATCTTTCCCCGTAAAAGGGGGAGAGGGCATTGATGTCATATAGCTAGTTGCTAGTTTGGGGACATATACATTTATATATGTGATCATTGATGTCATTTTGTATTGGTTTCAGACTTTCAGTAACGACTTTGATGTATCGGTTTTTATTTGGCATCCACTATATCATATATATCAGTTCTTTCTCCATATTTATGGGCTTATGTGTTTATATGATGTTGTTGTTGCTTTATATATTGAAAAATGTTTAAAATTTTGAAAAAAATGAATAAATTATGTATTTTTTAAAGTTTGCCAAGGTTATCCGATTTTTTCGCCAATTTTTCCGATAAGATGTTTTCAGGACCCTTGCCGATTTTTTGTCGATTCCGATGTTTTCTTCTATGCCATTGAATCCCATTGAATGGTAAATGAAGTAGTAAGCTCTGTTGGAGGTATCATCTAAAACTTGGAATATCTACACCAATATTTTCATCCCTGCACTCTCCATCTATTGAAGGATTCCCCTTGATATCAATATTTGATTTAAACTTCATAATGTAGAGAAGTATTGCCTTGGACAAACATGCCATCCTCTCCAACAACCACATGAACCTACTTCTCTATGAGATTAGAATCTGAAGCAAGGAAGTTTGAACAAGGGACCATCAACACGCAATACCTAATCGAGTGCACAACACACCATCTTTCTATACAAAGCACAAGCACCCAACTAAGATTTTGGTTTTTTGATGTTGTCTTTCACTCAAATATATATGCTAGAGATTCAATCTATATGGTTAAAGTTATATACCAATATCTCAGTTACCAATCCAACAAGAAGGCTAATAGTTGTATAGAATATGTTGTTATCAATCCATGATATGGATTTTTTGAGATCATACTTTGAAAGACTGATAAAAATCGGCCTTCTTTAGTATAGTTTAAAAGATCGTGGTTAGCAACATAGCTTTAAATTATGTTAGAGGCAATCTAAGGTCCTAAACATACATATTGTCATACCCTATTACTAAGACAACAAGCTGAACTATAATCTTGGTACTCTTTTAATATTGATAGGAACTCCTTTTATTTACCAAAACAAAGTTACAAAGATATTGATTTATAAGTGGCAATAAGAATCTTGTTCGGTGGGAGTTACTAAAATAAACCAACAAGTGGCAATAGGAATCTTGCTAGGTGCCAAAATGTTAAAGATTATGCATGAATGTAAAGCCACCTAACCCATGTGCAAATAACAAAGGGAGAAGTGGGGGAAGAAATCATAAATAGGACCATAAGCCTCAGAAGAAGTGTGTTGTTGGAATGTTTTGTTGTAGGCAGTCTTGAGAGATTGACTCTTTGACCAAGAGCAGCACCCATACTGCTCATCGACTTGGCCCAGGTTTGCATACATACCTTCTCAGGAAAGTTTATGTTATCTTGTATATTGTCTGAAATAAAAAAAGAGTGTTTGTTTCAACTTTCAAGTCTTTTTGGATATTTTGTATTGTTCCTTTGACTGCCAAAGTAGTTTAGACCTACAAGTTTTCACATTTTTTGTTTTAGAAATTCAGATTTCCTATCTCAGTCGATAATGTTCATCTTTTAGTTTCAGCTGTAATTTTTCCAGTTTCAGTTTCAGATTTCAGTTAGCAGGGTCTTTTCAGTTATAACAGCACTTTCCAGTCAATTTATTAGCAGTTATCAGGTTAAGTTCACAACAGTGGTATCAGAGCAATTTCTTGGCCTCATGATTGTACACAGCAAAGGCAGATCTTAGATGCAAAAAAGTTATAGGAGAGGTRGAACATTTGTTGGCTCTGGCCCTCATTAACRAATATCAAAGMTTACGGGAATCTTATCATGAAGAATMTCCTGAAAGAAGTTTCTCGGAATACATTTATCTTTATGAAGAAGATCAAAGAAGACGGATCTTGGAACTCAAAGATTCTAAAGATGAGGCTACAAATGAGATTGAATATGAARGTGAAAAATGYAAATCACATTGAGAATCATAAGGATGAACTTAAGATCTATGTAAATAGCTTGGACACTCTAGAATTTGAGAGGGTCCATCAATATTAGCTTCATTTTCTGTTGGTAAGATCGAGAACACCACTGAATCACCAAGGACTACAGCACAACATACCGAAGGCCGTGATGGAGATCACGATTGAGTTATTACCCTACCGATTAGCTCATATGTCAACCAGAAGTTGTGGAGAGACCATGCAACAAAACCTGCTAATGTTGTTTGTTCTCCTAGAAATCAACAATTTGTTCATTCCATTGTTCTAGCTGACCTAAGGAAGACTACAAAATTAACCTTGGGGTACCAGTCCATTCCTCTTTCAGAAAGCTTAACTCCTTGAATGAAAAATATTTTGAAATTGCACGTGTGGATAGATAATGGACTATTATTCTTTCCAACAAGCTAAATGCTCACTACTAAATTTTAGAGAAAACCCATCTATTCATGACAAAATACCCTTAGTCATACATCACACGTGACACAATAGCAATGTGGCATCCCAACTCTCCCATATCTGCACAGCTACTTGCAACAATTCGTCATATGGACTAGCGCCAAAATAATTACCAAAAACAAAAACCGTTTGGAGGAGGCTGTTTGCTTTTCTCCATCCAAATATTCCGACAAGTGACAAAATACTAAATAAAATACATAAAGACAGGAAAGAGGATATTGTAGCCAACCTTAAATCCAACACAAATGTATATACCAATATAGCACAAGAAGAAATGAAGAAAATTGAAACGGAGATGCAGTCTGATTTTTAACCGAAATTGTAATCAACTCACATGGAGCAGCATTGGCCGGCGAAAAGTGTATTCCTTGAGAGTACCAACAACTAGATTTTGCAGGGCCGGAAACTGGAACCTTATCCCAACAGCATATGGAAGTAGCCGACAACTGAGCCATTTTAATCCACGGGAACACTCGTATTCCTTGAAACCTTGTTTGAGAACAGTAAATAAGCTAGCGATATGCAGAAATCGCGGAAACCTTCTTTGACAACCGCAGATAAGCTAGCGAGGTGTAGAAATCGCGGAAACTTTCTTTAAGATCCGTAAATAAGTTAGCGAGACGCGGAAACCGAGGAAGGGACGATCTGCTAGTGGTTTCGAAACGGGGTTTAGGGTTTATGGGGATTAAAATTGCACGTTCAACACATGGTTACATCATTCGACCATTTTTATCGAAAAAGAAGCACATTGGCCGAATGTAAGCATCGACGAATTTAATGGGCCAGGCTATCGTTAACTATTTCGGGGAGAGGGTATTGTTAATGGTCTGATTTGGGATCGACTAACTAGTAACGATGGATGTCTGTCCGTCGGAGTGAGCCGCTTGCTTGTGTGGGACCGGGAAAGCGCAGGAAAGTTCAGTAACAAGGGGTTGCAGGGGAGGTGCCCCTGCATGGGGGTTTTGAGGCAAAGCCCCCGAAAAAAAAATTGGTGGTTTTTGCGTCTATTTTTAGCAATTTTTCGACACATGGTTTATGTCGATGGTTTTCTAATTTTGGTTAAGGAAATAGGATTGTTGACTAGTCTGGTTCAATGGATTAAGGATTTTGGATGCTGCAAGATCCTATATATATTGTATTGTAAACAATGAAGATGATGAATAAAGAATTAGAGGTGCAACTCTAAACAAGATGTTGGTTTTTCCGGTTTGGGTTTTAAGGGTAAAATCTTTGTGTAATGTGTGTGTGTCATTGTATCTTTTTCTATTTTTATTAAGAATCCATTTGCGGTAGCTTATTGTACAAGGTTAAAATTTATATTTGGTATCAAAGCAATTATTGGTTTCAAGGGAACACCTTTGTGGTGAGGGGTTTGGCTCGAGTTTATGATAAACCTTGTTACAGTAGGAGCTCAGCGGTAACGATTCTTCAGGTGAAAAGAAATGGCGAGCATTTCGAAAATAAAGATCGAGAAATTTAATGGGCAAAGTTTTGAGCTACGGAAGCTCAAGATGGAAGGTTTGTCGGTGGAGAAAGATCAGTGGATCGCTCTGGATCCAGGTATTGCACCTACAAGAATGTCAACAAAAGACTGGGCAAAATTGGATCGGAAGGTGAAGAGCACTATACAATTCTCTCCTATTCAATATTATTGAATGAGTCAGGGGAAGCTATAGCCAAGGAATTTTGGCATAAGTTAGGGGCTTTGTATCAGTCAAAGTCCTAGGTAAAAAAATTGTTCCTGCGGAAGAAGTTGTACAACCTAAGGATGAAAGATGGAAACTCAGTGATATATCATCTAAATGCCTTCAATACTATAGTAAGTCAACTATTATATGTTGATATTAATATTTTTGATGAAGATAAGTGTATTAGTTTATTGTGCTCTTTACCAGACTCATGGGATAGTCTGGTTGTGGCCATAAGTAGTAATGCAACTACTTTAAGCTTCAATGATGTGGTTTCATCCTTGTTATCAAAGGAGATGAGGTGGAAGAACATGGAAGGACAGAGCACAGAAGTCTTATTTGCAAGAGGACACTCCCATGAAAGAAATAGATCTAAGTCCTCAAGTGGGAGATCTAAATATAGGGGAAGATTTAAATCTCATGGAAAACTTGTAAATGTATGTTGGAGATGTGGAAGCTCTACAAGAAATAATGTAGATCCAAAAGTGTTGAGAGAGGGAAGGGATTTGATTATGTTCCTTCTACAGAAACAAAAACCTTTGTGGACGAAAGAGGGGATGTGTACTTGGCTTCTTCAAGAACACAGGCAGATCATGAGACATGGTTGGTTGACTCAGGTGTATATTATTTGCACGGCCAAACCTAGTGTTTGTGTTGCACCATGTGTGCATGGGTCACAGGGAGGCATTAGCCCCCCAAGCTAGTTGTGGCAGAAGGACAATTTTATAAAATAAAAATTGTGACCTTCACTCAAAAGAGTGGGGCCAAGACCTTTAGCACATTCTAACTACATATATCATAGAATTATGATAGGGACAATAGAACTATTTATTTAATTCTTTTGACATAACAGTTCTATTGCGACGACACCTGCAAAGAAATAATATTATAGCTAGAATATGAATTCCATAATTATTTAGACTGCAGAGGAGGAATTAAATGGACCCTGACAAACTAACATAGAATCATGTGATAGAAGTAATCGGGAAAAGAGATTCATTGTTACTAACCATGGTTAAGGAAGTAACCCGGATACACCAAACGTCCTCTTGCCAACTAGTAACTCTAGCTCCATTGCACAAATCTAGGTCTATGGTTTTGTTGGCAACACAACATGATTAGATTTTGAGGGAGAGTGAGAGAGAAGAGACCTTGGGAAATATTTTGCTTGCTTGTGCAAGAATAAGAAGTTCTCGATTTGGATCTGGAAATGGACATTCAGTAGCATTCAAGATAGGTCAAGTGAGGTGATCAACAGGAGCAATCTACAACATGGGGTTCTTTGATGCCAATACCAACTCTAGGGTCCATAGTCATTGTTGCTTCACATCTGGGATCTTGTTGGGATTAACACTAATTATAGCATTCGCATTCTCCCCCACTGGTAAGGTTCTCAATCCAACCCACATTTCGGTGCAACTATTTTTTCTTATTGTATTTTTTTTCTTCAGGGATAGTGATTTATCATGTCATTGCTCATCAAACCTTTTCACTTTCATTCAAATGGTCATCGGAGCTTTTCACTTTCATTCCAGTGCTCATTTTGCTTAAAAAAATGTTACCAAACCTCTTTTATTATCAATTGAATGCAAAATACTGCTAGATCCCAAATGCACATGCTCTGTAACTGATGTATTCATTGTGTGTTTATAATACAGTGTGATTATTTTCTTTAGAGTTCAGATCTAGGGCTCCTTTTTACAATATGTTTATTGAAGTGAGATTTTTTTTATGTAGGGGCGTATGATCCACTTGATCATAACAACAACATAACTATAAAATGGGATATCATGTCCAAGACACCAGATGGTTATTTGGTAAGTATGCACCCACACCATAGTACACATTGCACACTCATGCTATGCCCTTGTAGAGATCCTTCATAGACTAGTTTTTTCTTTGGAGTAGTTGCAAAAAGTTAGGGATCCACAACGGTGGTGATGAGTATCCACACCTGATACTTGCACCCATTGCACTCTTTGAAAGAAAATGTTTTTGACAATGGGTTTATACCAAAATCAAACTTTGTCATCCTTCGTTTGCATTGTTTAAATTTATATAGAACACCCATATATGTGTTTGCTTGTATTTTTGTGATATTCCCACTATGGTCCCCAAGCAATATTCAAATGCCCCAAAGACAATTTATTGTCTTAGCTGGTAGAGTCGTAGGTTATTCAAGGTTCAATTTTTGAAGGCATGACTTACATATTAATAGTCTACTTCTTCTATGGTATGTACATTCAATATAAAGATAAAAGTCATGGCCATGTGTTATTAACAGTTCGACATCTCCACCTTACACCCATCGAGACACCTAATTCTTCCATGATATTTGTATCTAGTGACCATACTCATCAAGGCCATGCCTCTATGGGATTATTATCCACATCTTATGGGTGCACAATGCTTACATAACCTTTCAAATTCTACCACTAGTGAGCTTACCATAAGGAGAAGAAGTTTGGCAAAGGAAGAGATGCAGACACGGAATACCAATAAAAATAACATTTACTTGTAATCATATGCACCATTAGTCTAAAAAATTATGTTTTTACCCTTGCAGGATGTTGTAACTATAAACAATTTTCAGTAGTATAGACACCTACAGAGTCCTGGATGGGCTTTGAGATGGACTTGGGAAAAAAAGGAGGTGATTTGGTCAATGGTTGGTGCTCATACAACAAAGCAAGGGGATTGTTCTAAGTGCAATGGAAATATTCCATGTTGTTGCAAAAAAGATCCCACATTTGTTAATTTATTACCAAGAACTCCTTACAACCAATATATTGTTAATTGTTGTAAAGGTGGAGTGATTGCATCTACTAACAAGGGGAAGTTGCATGGAAACTAGTCCCTGCATTTGCTTATCAAATATCATTCGACAACATAGGTATTCCAACAAAGGATGAACACCTTTACTAACCACTCACACAACCAGATCAAAGATCAATACATCGATGTTTTGATGTCGTGAAACCCCTATGGGGAAGCATCCACGACCCCAACCAATGTGGCCACTTGGAGCAATTTATCAATGCAAAAGAAAAATATTACAGAGACAGTTACAATAGATTTTATAACAATCGATCATCAACAAATGACCCTCCATGCTCTTTAAATAGAGGTCATGGACCAATCGGGTGTTAAGCCATGGATCAATGTAGTCGTTAAGATTGAGGAGACTATGAATCGTCGGATCACTCTATGTTGGGAACATATCATGATCGTTGGATTACCTAACTACAAATACATACTAAAGAAACACACTTTTACCTAATGACACATTAGTCCAAGTTGATCTTAACTAACTCCTAAGTGTCTAAATATCCTAACATCCCCCCTTAAGAACAACTTGGGATAGGATTGAATGCTTTACAAAGGCGACACAATAGGAGAAGGATGGAGGAATTAGAACCTATCCCCCCTTAATGACAACTTCTTAAACTCCTAACATAGATCAAAGTTTGGAAAACTTCACTTCTGTAAGAGAATTTGTGAATTTGTCAACAACTTAATCTTCTGTAGAGAAAAAGAGCACTTCAATAACTCAATCATGAATGAGCTTTCGGATGAAGTGCATGTGTAGCTCGATGTGTTTGGTGTGTTGATGTTGAATCGGGTCTTTGGTGAGCTTGATGGCACTCTAATTGTCACACCAGAGGGTTGTTGGTTGATGTTGTTGGAATCCAAACTCTAAAAGGATATGTCAAAGCCACAAGGCGTCTTAACTTGCATTAATCATTGCTCGGTACTTTGCTTATGCTGAAGAAAGAGAAATAGCATGTTGTTTCTTACAGGCCCAAGTGACAGGTCTTGAACCAAGGTTGAAAACATAACCTGCAATCGAATTTCGATCATTAAGGTCGTTGGTTCAATCTGAATCAATGAAGCCAACCAATAAAGGAGTCCTCCCTGAGTTGTAATATATCTCAAACTGAAGTACACCCCAGACACACCGAAGTATCATGTTAGCTACTTTCCATTGGCTTTTGTGGGCTAGTTGCATATACTGGGCAACAAGACCAACAAAAAAGGAAATATCAGGACGAGTATGAGTCAAACATAAGAGCCTATCAACTAACTGACGGTACAAGGTGGCATCAACTTTGGGAGAAGTACAAGTGGCAACAAGTTTGACTCCAAATTGGAAGGGAGAAGGGGATGGTTTAGAATCATCCATGTGAAAGTGGAAAAGAAGGTCACGAGCATACTTAGACTAGGAAAGAAGGATTCCTTCCTTGGTTTGCAATACTTGGAGGCCAAGAAAATAGTGCAAATAGCTTAAGTCGATCATTTCAAATTTCTTCTTAAGGATGGTTTAAAAGTTTAGGGTCACTACCAGTGAGGATAAGATCATTAACATAAAGAATAAGGATTATGAGATGGCTTGCTACTTTCTTGGTACATGCATTAGGATCATAATGGAATCTAGAAAAGCTAGTGTCAAGAAGCAAGTTGTTTATTTAGGCATACCAAGCTCGGGGAGCTTGCTTGGGGAGGGGAGAGCTTGAGCTGGTGGGATTGAAATGCTTAGTCAAAAGTGTGCGGGATTTGGAGATGACCACACTAGGCAAGGGGAGGTCCTACTTAAAAATATAAATTTTCCTAGCTAACCAAAGTTGTCAACAGATGAATTTAGGGAGGGTGACACATATTTTATTGAAGAGGGGATTGTAGAGGAAGGAGCCCATGTACGAAGAGTCTCAGTTTTTGAGGAGATACCCAATCAGATCGGGCTAGCGAACTCAATGAGAAATCCCTTGGAGACTCATTTACCAAACTACCTTGGAGTAATTGCAACTCAAAAAAAGGTGTCGAGAGGATTCGCTTGTAATGCCATAGAGAAGACACCTGGAGGGGCCTTGGATTTCTTACTTGATTATATTTTCCCTTATGAGGATCTTCCCATGAGCTATGATCCAACAAAAGATGTTGATTGACGAAAGGCAATCGAGACTCCAAATGTTGTTCCAAATTTTGGCCTTGGGCGGAAGAACGGAGTTTAGGAGTTGACATTGGTAGCCCGCATGCACTGTGAAGCCCTAGGCTCCCCAACCATGGGATTCAAGGTCGAAGAGGTGTCGGGGGGGCTTCCCACCAAGGTTCAAAGCAAGACAATTAGTAGAATCTTACAGGTGGTATGGGACATCTAAAAAGTGCTAACTGAGCCATAGAACTCTGGAGGACCAAGTGGAGATGTCGAAGAGGGTGGATTCCCCCCGTGTCATGACTCGGTTTTTGAGAGGGGTAAAGAGAGGATCGAAAGACAAGGGGGGGTTCCCCATGACATTGTCCTCCCAAACATTGATTTTTTTTTGTTCACGGGGATCCATGTTAGTAGGTCCTGAATCAAGGGGAGGGAAACTTTGAGAAAGTTCCAGGTTCTCAAACCACGAGGAGCCTCAGGGGGACTGTCAAGGCAGTGAAGCCAATCTCTACACAGATATTTGAAGAGGATGACTTTTTTCCATGAGATATTTATGCTCGATATTATCCTTTAAAGGATATTTTCTCTACAGGCCTCGTTCATGAGGGATGGATCAATGATTCCCAACCCACCTCTTATCTTTTGAGCTCTGACTATGTTCCAATTTACCGAATGAAATCATTTGTGGTTGGAATTCCCACCCTACCAAAGGAACTTTCTGATCTCCCTTGATAGAGCTAAGTTGAAGTTCCCAAGGGCGAGCATCGAGGAGTATTGATAAATGGGATAGGTTGGAAGGATGGATTTGATCTGAACCAATCAACTTGTAGGATTGTGCCATTGAGCTCCCCATTTCCGGAGCTTAATATTAATTTTGTCAAGGATGTGGTGTCAAAGCGCAGAGGTTGGGGAGTGCAAATAGATAGGCATGCTTGGGTATTCGAAGGAGCTCAAGTTTACGATGAAGGAGAACTGAACAATTTTGGCCAGAGAGACAAGGGAGTGAATGCTTATGTTCCAGGCATAAATTTAGCTCTTGTGGTTGTTAACTAGTCCCTCGAAGCTTTAGAAAATTGATCTAAAGTTGCTTTGAACTAGGTTGCAATGAGTCTTGAAGCTCCTCCAAGCAACAGAGTGTCATCTGCAAATTGTAGATGATTTATCTTTTTGACTCCCTGGATGATACTGATTCCTGGGATTTGTCCCGTGACTCTTTCATCTTTTAGGATTTTGCTAAGAGCTTCTGCCATGAGGATGTACAAAAAGGAGGAAAGGGGGTAGCCTTTTATAAGGACATGATAAGATTGGAAGAAAGCAGTGGGGTGACCATTTACCAACGGGACAATCCAGGGTGTGTTGATGCAAGTAGAGATCCAACAAGTGAATCTTGTCTCAAAGCCAATTTTTTCTAGGATCACGAAAATAAATTTGTGCCTAACTCTATCAAACACATTTGCTATGTCAATTTTGATGATCATTCCTTTGTCTCCCTGAGCCTTCCTGGAGTGGATTGCTTCTTGGACTAGCATAATGCTGTCCAAAATCTACCTCTTCTCAACAAATTCTCCTTAATTGGGGGACATGAGCTTGTGGAGGAGTGGTTTGAGCCCATTCACAACGATCTTAGCCATGATATTGTGCGATACGTTACATAGAGAGATAGGTTGGAACCTGGAGAAGGAGGTGGCATTTTCTTCCTTGGGGATGAGTGGCAGGAAGGCCAAATTGGTCGCTCCTCCCATCTTAGAAGATTTTTGGATGTCAAGAATCATCCTTACCAAGTCAAATTTTATTATATGCCAACACTTCTTGTAAAAATGTCTCGAAAACCCATCTAGCCCAGGGGCCTTGTCGAGTTCGAATTGGAGGATTGTCTTCCATATTTCTTCTTCTGTGACCAAGAGAGAAAGGGAGAGGCCGTCTTCTAGGGTGACGAGGGATGGAATAAGGACCAAGAGATGGTTTTAGGCTTTAGTACAGTGGGGTCTCACTTCCGAATAAAGACACTCGAAGTGTTTGAAATTGACTTCCTTAATCTCTTCAAAAGTGGAACACACTGTCCCATACTCTAATCTGATTTATTTCACAGTATTCTTCCAAAGGTGAGCTTTGGATTACTGGTGGAAAAAGGAGGTGGTTCGATCTCCATTATGTAGCAAAAGATAGCTCGAATTTAACTTCCAAATGTTCCTCCTCTCTACGAAGGGAAAACTGGTACTGTATAAAGATCATTTGTTCTACTTTTAGAATGTCCTAGGTGATAGGGGACTCCTCCATTCTTAGCTGGAGTGAATCCAACCAACGTTGTATGGTATGAATCTCACAATCAGGGCTGAAGATATTTTTGGCCCACTACTTGATGGTGAGCTTAGTGGATTTGAGCTTCTGTTCCCAAAAGTAGACCAAGGAGCCCAAGATCCAGCGAATCCAAGAGGTAGCAACAAGAGAAAGAAAGGAGGGGTCGTCGAGCCAGAGGGGGTTGAAGAGAAAGGAGATAGGGCCAAAGTTGAGGGGATCAACTAGAAGAAGAGTGATGGGCCAGTGGTCGGAGCAGGCCCAAGGAAGAATAGAGAAGGTGAGGGTATATTGAGAGTCTAGGAAGGATCCAGGAACGAGGAACATGTCCAACTGAGTTGCAATGTGACCAGGGCTTGTCCGCCTATAGACCAAGTGTAACGTCCTTTGGAGGGGTGGATGTCCAACATGTTCAGGGATTGAATGAGATCCTCCATCTGTTCACTAAAGGGTCTCTAACAATAAAGCCCCCTTTTTCTCGTTGTTATGTAGTGTCGTGTTAAAGTACCCTACAAAAATGCAATTTGAAGCAAAATCATAGTCTTGGAACTCAAGGAGAGATTTCTGGCATGCCTGCTTCTCATGGTAGTTATTAGGCATATAAACAATGAATAAATTCACCATCTAACCTGTGGGTAGGTGAATGAGTCCGACTAATAGCAAGTGGAGGGAATCTAGAATGAAATCCAGATTAAAGAAACCGGGGTTCCAAAGGGTGCAGAGTCCCCCCTTAAGCTCCTTTAGAGCTTACTGCAAGACCAATACTTTTATGCTAAAATCTGTGACTCAATTGAAGGATGTTTGAATCCTTCATTTTTGTGTCTTGGATGAGGAGGATGTGGCTATTTTCTTTCTTGATTAATCTTTTGAGGGAATACACTTTTTCTTTATTTCCTAGACCTATACAATTTTAGGAGATAACTTTCATTATTTATCTTCTGGTTTTGAAGCCCCACCCTTAGCAAGAATGGATCCTCCACGGCTTCTAGTGATCACTACTTATTTTATGAGGGAACTTTTGATTGTAGTATGAGTGCCTAGATCTTTTTCTCTTTCTACTACATATTCTGTTTTGTTTTGGTTTGATCTTCTTCCTACTTGCTTGGAAGGTTAGCTCTATGCTTGATCTCTGTATAAATCTCTTTATGTCTCCTCAAAGGGTTCTTATTCAAAGATGATTGTGGCACTGGTCTTTTTCCAGGCTGCATAGTGTTGGGGGGCCGTCTCTTCAAGCTGGGAAGGATGAGGTGATTGGGTTGGGGGAGTGTTCTCAGGTATTTTCTCTCCTTCTTTGAGCACATCTTCTATCACAACGGGATTGTTTTGGTTTTCATCCATGGTATCTTCATGATTTGATAGGGATTCATCCATTAGAAGGGTTTCCTTCTTGATTAGAAGGGGCTAGAGGTTTCTTACCTTTTAAGGAGAACGGATCTGGTTGGGGAGGGGATGAGGAGTTATAGGTTGGGGTCCATGCTTCTAGGCCATATGTCTTCCTTTTGGTTGTTGCCATCGTTCTTCTTGCTCCACCTGTGAGGGGGATTCTGGTGCTTTAGGGAAGTTTTTGGCAAAGTGGCCATATTCGTGACAGGATTTGCACTTGAAGGGAAGTTGGTCGTAGTCCACTTGTTGCCAGTAAGTCCGATTGTCTAAGGTTAGGTGCACAACTTCAAGTAGGCCCTTTTAAGGTCTACTTCAAAACAGATGTGTGCACAGGATTGTATGCCATCGTGTGGTTCCGCGCGATATATATACTTTCCCAAGGCATTGCCAATACTTCGTACCGTGTCATCGTTCTAGTAGTGGAGGGGGAGGTAGCGTAGATGGACCCAGACTGGGATGACTGAGTGGATATCATTTCCAGGGCTGAAATCAAGAGTTTGACAATCGAGATACATATCTCGAGTAACCATGAAATATGGCCCACTTATGAAGATGACATCCGTATTTGATTTTTCTTCAAAGTGAAAGACGAAGAACTCCCTGTCGCAAAAGGTTGTGGAGAGATCTTGTTTGATCAGAGGGCACTAGTTCTTATCGACCTAGTTGTTCATAGAGTGAGGAGAGGGCAATATACCCATGAACTAGTTGACCAAACCATGATCCGCTAGTCTGAAAGCTAGGCTACAAGAGTTGGAGGGGTGAACTGGAACTTTAGGGATTGTGTCCAGTTTCTTGACAAATCTTGATGGGGGAGGATGAATTGACTTATTGAGCGAGGCTACTAGAGGGCAGAAGGCGACAATGTCTGGAGGGAGAGAGGAGCTCCCCCTAGAGGCCGAATCCATTGATGCACTAACAACGAAAGATCGAGGAGGAAGGTTTTCAGAAACCCTAGGGTTTCAACGAATATATCATGTAAATTGATATCTATAATCATAATCAATGTTAATTAAATATCTAAATTAACATCCAACTTATAATGATTAAACTTGACCATATAATAAAAAATGAAAACATTGCAAACATATATTCACAAAATACATATAAATGACTTTAAAAAAATGGTGCAGACATAAAATGTTGAACATTGATGTCTCATTTTGCTTCAACTATTTGTTTTGGAGTATATTAGCATGGTTTTTCCAGTTAGATGGAAAAAACAGTGAACACATTTTTTACTCCAAAAGCATTGGACACTTGTTCCATACAATTGGAAGCTCTATGTTAATACACCAAAAGGAAGTAACAAGAAAATAATGAGACACCACCGGGTCTCCATGAATAAGCACGCCCTCCAAGGATCTCAAGTCAAACTATCATGATGAGTAAATCAAATCAATAAATGAGCCACCTAAGCATGTGCATCAAAGATTACCTTGTCAAACAAGTAAGTGCTCAAAGACATTATGTGACTTGCCAAGCTTGGATATGGGAGGGTTGACGAGGTGTCCTATTGGGTAGATCTTTCCTAGGTCAAGGAGTGTTTCCCAAGTGATCCCTCTCTAATCCATGTAAAGTGGATGAAGTGGTTAAGGATTGAGACTCAATGGGCATGGGGTTCATGACATACAATGGGTTGTAGTGTCTCATCCATGGGTGGCTTTGTAGAGGGTGTATGGCACCTTCATTTGCAATTCAATTTTTCGTAGCCCATTGTTTTTCCATTCTTTGTTTCTTTCTTGTTTTAAGAACGAGTTGAAGGCCACTTTCATGGCATGGTGTCCAGATAATGACAGTGTCATTCACAAATGTCTTGCGGAAATGGGAACGTTGGTTAGTGATGAGACCACTTTTCTCTTAGCCATGCAACTGAGAGCCATTACACTGGCTTGGTGACCAGATGATGGTAATGTAATAGCACTAGATACCATGATCATGATAGGTTGGCTCATTATGAGACCTCCTATCCTCCAACTAACCCCCCAAGCATTCTATCATTTATTCTGGTGGATCCCCCTTTTCTTACAGAGAAGCGTTTCATTGCTTTCTTGGGGATCCTTGGGTGAAGCATATGGAAGGTTTATATATAGGCTTTGATATTTTTACCAACAATAATGCCTCTGGGCCTTCAACCCCTTCTTGCCATAGAATAAGGGACAACCCCTTCTTGGGTTAGTATGCCCTAAAATCCCAAGAGATAAGAAAATGGGGGGGTTTTAGTGATGGAAAGTAGTAAGTATGGTTGGGAACAGTACAATGGCTCTTCAAGGGAGTTCCTAGTAGCAAACCCATTCTCGAGGAAGACCACTTACTAGGGCACAATGTCAACTACCAAGGTGAAGCGAGGCAAAAGGCATAATGTCCAAGCATATATCATGAAATCTAAAGCAGTCTAAAATACAACATACTCAAAATGCCTCAAATATTGAATTGACACTCACCATAATACCTGACTTGTACCTCATGGAGCAAGGCCCAGTGCCTCTCGGAAGCCAGCTGGTCTGGTGGATGCCATCTGAAAATCCTGACCTCCGTAGTGGTGAGAAGGGTCTCCATCTGTGTAAGTGGATATTGTTGGTCATCGACTCTCTCGACACTCCATATCTACAACCCGAGGGCCTTGAGACATGATCTCCTTAGTTATCCCACAAAATGGGGATAATAGACTCTACGAAGAGTACATGTCCCCAAGTAGGAGCCACATGTTATCCCCAATTTCTTGGGATAACTAAGGATATGATGCCTAGAGGCTCTCAGGTTGCAGACATGGAGTACCGAGAGACAAATGATCGACAACATCCACATGCCTAGAGGCTCTCGGTCGAATTTTGAAGGAAACAACTATTAAAATACATTGTACTAGGGCTAGAGTACATGATGGGCAACATTGACCTATAAATGGGGCCAAAGTTGAAAATTTTTCAATATGTTTCTTTATGCACCAAAATTTGACATGGATACTCTGTTCACATTTGACATGCACCGAAATTTGACATGGATAGTTTGTTCCATGTCAAATTTCAAGATTGTTTCGACAACAATTCTATAGAAGGGAATGACAAACATTGACAATGAGACATGCATGATGAACGTTGATGCAAATTTGGATGATCTCAAATATTATGTGGGGACATCATACATCGTTGAGTCTTGAAACCCTCCCATACTATCAAGGCATGTGTCTAGTTTAACCATGTCAAATTTTGACGCATACAGAAACATATTGAAGAAATTTCAATGTTGGCCCCATTCACTGCTCACTATGTGGGGTCGGTGCATGACATTTGTGGTGGGTGAATTGGAAGTTCCATGACATTTCAAGAGAGTTCAAACAAATATTATACATATGGAAATGATGAATGATGACAATGAGACATCCATTATGAACGTTGATGCAAACATGGATGATCTCAAAGATTATGTGGGGACATCATACATCCTTGAGTCTTGAAACCCTCCCATATTGTCAAGGCATGTTTCTAGTCTAACCATGTTGAATTTCGACGTATACATGTATAGACATGTATAGTTTGAAGAAATTTCAACGTTGACCCCATTCACTGCTCACTATGCGAGGTTGATGCAAGATGACATTGGTGATGGGTGTATTGGAAGTGCCATGACATTTCAAGAGAGTTACGACAAAGATTGTATATATCGAAATAATGAATGATGACAATGAGACATCCATTATATTGAACGTTGATGCAAACATGGACGATCTCAAATATTATGCGGGGACATCAAACATCCTTAAGTCTTGAAACCCTCCCACACCATCAAGGCAACTATCTAGTCTAACCATGTCAAATTTCAATGCATACAGGAACAGATGGAAAAAATTTCAACGTTGGCCCCATTCACTGCTCACTGTGTGGGTTCAGTGGAAGAAATTTGTGATGGGTGTATTGGAAGTTCCATGTCAAATTTCAACATAGTTCCGACAACGATTCTATAGAAGGGAATGACGAATGATGACAATGAGAGGTGTAGTATGATGAACATTGATGCAAATGTGGATTATCTCAAAGATTATGTGGGGACATCATACATCCTTTAGTCTTGAAACCATCCCATACCGTCAAGGCTTGTGTCTAGTGTAACCATGTCAAATTTCGATGCATACAGGCACATATTGAAGAAATTTCAACGTTAGCCCCATTCACTGCTCACTATGCGGGGTCGGTGCATGACATTTGTGGTGGGTGAATTGGAAGTTCCATGACATTTCAAGAGAGTTCCAACAAATATTCTATAGATGGAGACAACGAATGATGACAATGAGACACCCATTGTGAATGTTGTTGCAAACATGGATGATCTCAAAGATTATGTGGGGACATCAGACGTCCTTGAGTCTTGAAACCCTCACATACTGTCAAGGCATGTGTATAGTCTAACCATATCGAATTTCGATGCATACATGCACAATTTGAAGAAATTTCAATGTGGGCCCCATTCACTGCTCACTATGCGAGGTCGAGGCAAGATGACATTTGTGATGGGTGTATTGGAAGTGCCATGACATGTCAAGAAAGTTCCAAAAAAGATTCTATAGATGGTAACGATGAATGATGACAATGAGACATCCATTATATTGAACATTGATGCAAACATGGATGATCTCAAATATTATGTGGGGACATCAAACATCCTTAAGTATCGAAACCATCCCATACCTTCAAGGCAACTATCTAGTCTAACCATGTCAAATTTCGATGCATACAGGTACATATTGAAAAAATTTCAACGTTGGCCCCATTCAATGCTCATTGTGTGGGGTCGGTGGAAGACATTTGTGATGTCTGTTGTATTTGAAGTTCCATGTCAAATTTCAAGATAGTTCCGATGACAATTCTATAGAAGGGAATGACAAACATTGGCAATGAGACATGCATGATGAACGTTGATGCAAATGTGGACGATATCAAATATTATGTGGGGACATCATACATCCTTGAGTCTTGAAACCCTCCCATACTGTCAAGGCATGTTTCTAGTCTAACCATGTCAAATTTTGACGCATACATGAACATATTAAAGAAATTTCAACATTGGCCCCATTCACTGCTCACTATGCGGGGTCAGTGCATGACATTTGTGGTGGGTGAATTGAAGCTTCTTCAACATCAACTCAACATGGTAATTCAATAATCAAACTCTCCTTAAGTATTATGTGGGGACATCAAACATCCTTAAGTATCAAAACCCTCCCATACCTTCAAGGCAACTATCTAGTCTAACCATGTCAAATTTCGACGCATACGGGTATAGTTTGAAAAAATTTCAACATTGGCCCTATTCACTGCTCAATGTGTGGGTTCAATGGAAGAAATTTGTGATGGGTGTATTGGAAGTTTCATGTCAAATTTCAAGATAGTTCCGACAACAATTATATAGAAGGGAATGACAAATGTCGATGACAATGAGAGCTGCAACATGATGAACGTTGATGCAAATGTGGACGATCTCAAATATTATGTGGGGACATCATACATCCTTGAGTCTTGAAACCCTCTCATACTGTCAACACATGTGTCTAGTCTAACCATGTCAAATTTATACAGACACATATTGAAGAAATTTCAAAGTTGGTCCCATTCACTGCTCACTATGCGGGATCGGTGCATGACATTTGTGGTGGGTGAATTGGAAGTTCCATGTTAAGTGATGGTCTTATTTATTGATTGATGAGGGGCCACCCCTTTCTTTATGGATTTAGTTTATCATTGAAGGCATTTCACATGTTTTCTTCATATATAATTTGATGCCTTATTTCATAGATCCACATGCTTGGAACTTGTTTTGAGGAAGACATTCACCATTCGGGGCCATTCTGCACTTTTCCATGCTTTGTTTGACGGGAGGTTTCTCTTGGAGGTCTCACACTTTCTATCATTGGAAGTTTGACTTAATTCAAACTTTTAGTTTGTGGAGATGTCCACCTTTGGATGTTACATTTCATACCTTTTATTTATTGTTGATGGGACATCTCACATTGGGATCAGAAGGTTTCATGGTTTTATGTCCTAGATCATGAAGGAAGATACCCACTTATGGATGTTGCTTGCACTTATGTTTATGCTTATTATTGAGGACACCCACCTTTCTTGGAGCCTTATTTCACTTTCTTTCATTACGATTCCTCATGTGGGCGCCCAGCCTTTCCCAGGCCAACTTGAAAAAGTTAAGTCAAAGCCAAAATTGCTCCTTATCTGACATTTGACTCGTCTTCTTTCCTAGTGCTCCCTTGTGTGGCCATTTTCATGCCTTTCATGTGGGTGGGCACACCTCTTTCCAACTCACCTTGCATTGTGTTTGGGTGCTCTGCCTCCTTTTTGTTACAATTCCTCTTGTGGGTGCCCCTCTTTCCAACTCGCCTTGCCTTGCCTTTGGGCACCCTGGCTTCTTTTCATTATGATTCCTCATGTGGGCGCCCCTCTTGCAAACTCACCTTGCATTGCGATTGGGTGCTCAGCCTTGTCGAGGCCGTCTTGAAAAAGTTATTTCGAAGCCAAAATTGCTCCTTATCTGGCATCTGGCTTGTCTTCTTGCCTAGTGCTCCCTTATGTGGCCCTTTTCGTGCCTTTCATATGGGTGGGCACACCTCTTTCCAACTCGCCTTGCATTGCATTTGGGCACTCTGCCTTGTTTTTGTTATGTTTCCTCTCGTGGGCGCCCCTCTTACGAACTCTCCTTGCGTTGCGTTTGGGCACCCTGCCTTGTTTTCGTTACGATTCCTCATATGGGTGCCCCTCTTGCAAACTCATCTTGCATTGTGTTTGGGCGCCCAACCTTTCCCAGGTCATCTTGAAAAGGTTAAGTCGAAGCCAAAATTGCTCCTTATTCGGCATCTGGCTCATCTTATTTCCTAGTGCTCCCTTGTGTGGTTGTTTTTGTGCCTTTCATGTGGGTGGGAACACCTCTTTCCAACTCGCCCTGCATTGCGTTTGGGCACTCTACCTCATTTTTGTTACGATTCCTCTTGTGGGGCGCGCCCCTCTTGCCAACTTGCCGAATAAGGAGCTGCTCCTTATTCGGCATCTGGCTCATCTTATTTCAGAGTGCTCCCTTGTGTGGCTGTTTTTGTGCCTTTCATGTGGGTGGGCATAGCTCTTTCCAACTCGCCTTGCATTGCGTTTGGGCACTCTACCTCATTTTTGTTACGATTCCTCTTGTGGGGCGCGCCCCTCTTGCCAACTTGACTTGCCTTTCCTTTGGGCACCCTGCCTTGTTTTCGTTACGATTCCTCATTTGGCTGCCCCTCTTGCCAACTCACCTTACGTTGCTTTTGGCCACCCTACCTCATTTTCGTTACGATTCCTCATGTGGGCTTACATAGAATTCACCTATAATGTGAGACACACAATTTCCACAGAGAGCATATATATATATATATATATTTAATACAACAATAAAACAAACAAAACAAAATTCTCAAAACCTTTAACCTTAAAACCACCAACTCTTAGCATTTTTAAGATCTCTATAGACTCATGTCCCTTAACAGTTATAACCACCATCCCCTATAAATCCTAACCCATATAACCTCTAGAACTTTTAATCATTAAAAGCTAATTTCTATATCTTCGTAACCCTTGATTCTTATAACATCTATCACATCAAATCCTTATCCCTTATAACCTCTAATTTACTTTAAAGCACTATAATTTTTATCCCATATGGCTCATATCACCACTAACTAGTATAATCACTAATTAAATCTTATAGCCTCAAACCCCTATAATTGTACAAATCCTAACACCTACAAAACTTATATACCTTTATCCCTATTACCCCTAACATCCCCAACCCCTATAACCCTAAATATTTAACCTATGACCCATACAACACTTAACATCTAACTTCTACAACCCACAAAACTAACATAAACTCCAACCCCTAGTAATTATCCCTTATAACTCTTATAACCCCTAACATATAATAGGTGTAATTCCTAACACCTAACTCCTACCCAACCCCTAACATGTATAGCCTGTAACCCTCGTAAACTCTAGATTCCAACTCTCAAACCCTTATAATTATATAACTCCTAACACTTATAATGATGTTTGAATTTAATGCCTAATCCATAATGTTTGTAACTCTTGACCCCTATAACATTAAACCCTTATAATACCTAATACCTAACCCCTAGCCCTTGTAAAAACTATAACCTTGAATTATTAAAATTATTAAATACTATAACCTTTAAAACACTACCTCTTATGTATAACATATATCACATGTATGTTATAACATATATGTAACATACATGTGATATATGTTATAACATAACTATACACAAGAAAACCAAACTGAGAACCGCGTTGTCCCATTAACACTCTACTATTCATTTTAATGATACCTGTACCTACGCACGAGACCATCGAGATTAGGCAATTTCGAGATTAGAGGGGAGGGAAATAGTTGCGCCTACGCGATACCGTCGAGATCATGCAATTCTAAGATCGAGGGGAGGGAAATAGTTGCACCTGCGCACGAGACCATCGAGGGACATATGTGAAATTGATCAGGCGACGTCGAGACTGAGGGAGAGGGCAAGGATGGTGAGTACCTATGCACACTCGAATTCAAATTGGCCATAAACTTGAATTATCCTTTATCCTACGTTTGCTTTTGTGTGAAGTGATTTTGTCCTACCAATACGAACATCTAGCTTGAGGCCAATTTGAACATTTGTAACCCTAGGGACTAGAAAACATGCACAATTATTCTCAGCAAATGCAAAGCTCTTTAACCGGAGAAAACCCTGCTAAACAAACATAAAGGTTTGAGTTAGGGAGTGAAATCCAGTTGCTATATCACTAACTTTGGGAAGCCCTTCTAACACATGTCAAGCACGAGGTCGCATTGGGGCCAACAAATTAATAAACACAGGTCAGGTTCGTGATACGTCGTACACACAGGAATAAAATGAGCACTCTTCGTCAGAGTGTCGACTACCACAAAAATCGAGTCGTGTCTCCTTATCGTCAATGGAAATCCAACAGTGAAATCCATCGAAATGACCTCCCATTTCGATTCCAGAATAGCGTGTGGCTGTAGTGATCCTGTTGGATGTCTATGTTCAGCCTTCACCTGCTGACATTCTAGACATCTTGCCACTTAGTTGACTATGTCTACCTTCATTCCTTTCTAGAAGAATAAGGGTTTAAGGTATGCCCTCATCTTCCTGACTACAGGATGAGCCATGTACACTGCTCTGTGAGCCTCATTAAGGATCAAACTGCTCAACTCATCATTCGGTGGTACGTAAATTTGACTTTTAAATCTCAATAGTCCGTCGTCGTCCATATTAAACCCTTAAGATTTTGGTACCATCATTGTGTTTTGTTCGATAAAATCCTTGACTTCTTTGTACCAGTCATTGTCGTGATGTAAAGTTAGAATCTTTTCACATAGATTCGTCTGAAGAGGCTTCACTGAAAAGATGTGTGGTCTCCGACTCCACGCATCCACCACTCTGTTCACTATCCCTTTTATGTAAGTAATCTTGAAATCATACTCGCTAAGCAATTACGACCAACGTCGTTGTCACGCGTTCAAGTCGCTTTGCATAAAGATGTGTTGTAGTCCACAGTGGTCTGTTTTTAGTTCGAATTTCCATCCAATAAGGTAGTGTCTCCAAACTCTCAAGGCATAAACAATGACTGACAACTCTAAATCGTGCATCGCATAGTTCTCCTCACGCCTTCTCAACTTTATTGAGATGTAAGTGATCACTCGACCATCTTGCATCAAGACTCCGCCTAAGCCTTCCTTGGATGTGTTAGTGCATAACAAGAAGTCCATGTCCATGTCAGAGACCTTTAGAATCGGTGTTGTCATCAACAGCTCCTTGAGCCTCCAGAATGCCTCCGCGCATTTCTCGGTCCAAACAAATCTCTTGTTCTTCTTCTGCAATTTCGTAATCGGATTTGCTATCTTCGAAAACCCTCGATGAACTGTCGATAGTATCCCACTAAACCCATGAAGCTACACATTTCGGGGACATTCGTCGGCATAGGCCATTCCATAATAGCCTCGACCTTTGCTGGATCCATGGCGATATGTTCGCCATAGATGACATGCCCTAAGTAGTGAATCTTTGATTGATAAAACGAGCATTTAGACAATTTCCCATATAATTTGTTCTCTCGCAGACACTGTAGTACCAAACGCAAGTTCTCATCATGCTCCTCCAACGTTCGAGATTAAATCAAAATATCGTCAATGAACACTTGGATGAACTTGTCCAGGTATTCATGAAACACTGTGTTCATCAAACTCATAAATACACATGGGGCGTTCGTCAGTCCAAAAGGTAGAACAATGAACTTGTAACGTCCAAACCTCATCTTAAAGGCAGTCTTAGGGATGTCGTCCTCTTTGATCCGTAACTGGTGATACCCTAATCTCAAGTCGATCTTTGAAAACACTGTCGCGCCTTTCATTTTATCAAATAGATCATCAATCCTTGGCAACAGATACTGATTCTTGATCGATGCCTTGTTCAATTGACGATAGTCAATGCAGAGTCTCCACGACCCATCCTTCTTCTATATGAAGATAACAGGTGCACCCCATGGTGACACACTTGGGCGTATAAGTCCTAGGTCCAACAACTCCTTCAGTTGAATTTTCAACTCCTGTAACTCCGGGGTCGACATCCAATAAGGCGTTCTTTCTATCGGTTCAGTCCCCTGTGTTAGGTCTATTGTAAATTCCAATTCCCTCTTTGGAGGCATCCCAGGTAATTCCTTAGGGAAGACGTCCACAAACTCTCTCACTATCGGAAGGTGTTCTAGACCTTCCTCTACTCCCTTCTCTTTTAACGCCAGGATCGCATAAAGCTTACATCCATTGCGCATGCTCTTCCGTAGTTGCAAGGAAGAGATGAACCTCATAGAAAATCCTTGGTTCCAACCTACAATCATGCGTGTCTTTCCCTCATCATCGACCAAGCTCAACCGCTTCGTCTTACAGTTGAGTATCGCCTCTTGTGATTCCAACCAGTCCATACCGATCACTACGTCATAAGATCCTAATATCGCGACGTACATGTTTTCGCTGGTGACAAACTCTCCCAGGTTAAGGCTACGACCCATAATATTCCCTCCAACCTTTTGTTTGGCTACCGAAGCCATTTCTACAAAGCTAAACTCGTCTTGTTTGACTGCCTTTACCTTAATTCTTTTTACCGCTGCACTAGAAATAAAACTTTTGGTAGCACCTAGATCTATCAAAATACTAAGGGTATGGTCAGCGACGGTACCTGACGTCTCGAGCACAGTCGACTGGTGATATACCTGACAGTTATTCACCGCTGCATGAATTCGATGGGCCTTGCCTAAATCTGCCATAGTAGTGGGTCTGACTGATCTAGATGCTCTAGTCCTCTCCACTGGGCAGTCGCGCTGGTAATGTGGCTCCCCACATGTCCAACACCCTTTCTTCGGTCCAGTACTCCCGATACCCGAAGTAGAAGCTGACGGCCCACCGACCTGGAACCCTGGTCTATTCTGCTGAACATGCCTAAACTGTTGTTGCTGCAGTCGACGCTGTTGCTGGTGCTGTGGTCCTCGGTAAGGAGTCCGCTATTGAGGCGTTGGTCGCCGAGGTGTAGTGAAAGTGGATCCTCTCTGGAAGCCACGATATCCTGGCGAATGTCTACTTGGTGTCTGATGCTCTTGTGCACCAGATGACACTTGCCCTGCTGGTCTCGCTGGAGTCCTGTTCTCAACCCCGTTGATAAGCTCCTCTTCTGCTATGAGGACCTTCTAAACAACATCATGCAAGGTTTGGGGCATCATAATCCTAACCTTCGCATGAATGCTGACATTAAGGCCAAATAGGAACCTGTTGACCTTAAGTTTCTCGGTATTCAGGTGTAGAGCATACCATAGAAACTCCATAAAATTCGCCTCATACTCGGGCACCGTACGGATGCCCTATCGCAAGGCGTTGAACTCATTGAGCTGACGCTCAATGAATTCCTCCGAGAGATACCTCTCTCGAAACCGTTCCTCGAACAGTTCCCATGACACGTCTTCGACTACCATGTTCAATTATGATAGGAGCGTCTTCCACCATAGAAGAGCGCTCCCCTTTCAGTTGAATGACCGCCATGCAGACCTTCATGCTAGAGGTCGTAATTGCAAAGCGTGAAGCACATTGCCTTGCTCTCCAGCCATGCCTTGACGGATGAGCTGTCTGCGACACTCATGGACTTGGGAACTTATCCCTCTCGAGTTCTTAGTGAATGCTAATGGTACTAGCTAGGGCGCAATGTGGACCCTTAGGGGTACAAGCGCACTGGCCTCAACTCAATACAATTGGTGAATCAAGGCCTCTGAAATTCCCTGGAAGGACCTTGTCAGACCATCACCATCCCTTACAGCAATCGAATCCATCCCAAGGACTTGTTCTTCCCCTTGGGAGTTAGACTCCGAGGGCGCAGGCACTTCTGGAGGCGTCGCACCTCCTTCCACGACACCACGTTGCAAACCTCTGTGGCGTCCTCTAATTGAGATCACAACATGGACACGTTAAAGTTTTAATTAGCGCTAGGTTATTACTCAAGGGTTTACTGCAGTGGAAAGCATGGCTATCCATAGTCACAGGGTTGAACCCGCTCTGATACCATATGTAACGACGCTCGTCGTTATGACAACAAGCGACACAAAACAAGTGCAATTTTTTTTTTTAAGTAGGGAAGCAACAACGACAACAATTAATCAACACAACTTGACGACGATCACAATGCACGCAAATTGGGCACATACAACAATGACCCAACATTCTAGCACATCATGCAACTGGACAAAACAACGAGAATCAATGAAGCCAAAATAAAATGAATACTTGCCCAACACAAGCGAGACACGCCTACAAGCTAAAGAACAACATCAACAAACCCAACACATCGGCTTCGATGACCAGTAACTAGAAACCTCTACGACGAGCAAAACCAATCACATTAAGGCATTACATAACCAAGTACCAACATCCATTACAACGAACAATACGCTCACATTGGGAAGCACAAGACTCTGGTCAGGTTATCATTCGCATCTATCAATCAGGCATGCAATGGTCCCCTCATTAGGAATCAGGTCATCACAAGCGGTAGGCGAGGCAGTAACGAAGGGACAACATAGCATATCTAGACCATTAGCCTAATAAAAATCCAATGCGCCAGGAGACCGAATTAACTGTCAAAATACATGAAGGCTAAACCCAAGCACCCAATCAACAAGTCAACAAGACGTAAGGGAAATCTGAATACTCTAACAATCATACAACACATTAAATTCCTGGCGCAAAAAATTCTATTGGAAACATACATCAATTAAAGGACGTGATTAGCCATCGATGAAATATTCCCTCAAGAATCCGTTCTGCAATAACATGCTATCTATTAATAAGAAATCAACAATCAACATATCTTTACCCTGACCATTTAAAAATAAAAGAAAGAATCCAGAGTAGATTAAGTTAGCAGTACGTAGGGATATCATGCTAACCATTCATTTGTTACTAAATTGTTGTTTATCAATTATTTCACTGTTTAACAATAAATCTTTGTCTATTACTATTCATGGTCAACAACAACATCGTGGTCTATTAAACACATGATGTTGTTGTCTATAAAATATAGGATAATGTTGTCTATCAACCACACGATATTGTTGTATATTAAATGTATGATTTCATTGTCTATTAAATACATGACATCATTGTCTATTAATTACATTATATTGTTGTATATTAAATATGTGATAATGTTGTCTATCAACCCTATGATATCGTTGTCTATTAAACACATGATATCGTTGTCTATAAAATATATAAAATTGTTGTCCATAAAATTTATAAGATCGAATATATGTTGTCCATAAAATATATAAAATCGTTGTCCATAAAATATATAATATCGTTGTCCATAAAATCAAATGTATAAAATCGTTGTCCATAAAATATATAAAATTGAATATATGTTGTCCATAAAATATATAAAATCGTTGTCCATAAAATATATAAAATCGTTGTCCATAAAATCGAATATATAAAAATGTTGTCCATAAAATATATAAAATCGAATATATGTTGTGCATAAAATATATAAAATCGTTGTCTATAAAATATATAAAATCGTTGTCCATTAACAAGTCTAATGATAATTCCATTGATAAAACTATTGATAAACATATTGATAATCTGTTGATATGCCGGGTAAAGGCTGGGCAAATCGTCCAGAAAATCGTGGTGTAACTCTTTGTAATTTGCCAAAAAAATCGTGGTTGCATACTTTGTAAAATGCCAAGAAAAACGTGGTTGAATGTTGTGTAATGTGCCCAAAAAAACGTGGTTGAATACGGTGTAATGTGCCCATAAAAACGTGGTTGAATGCTGTGTAATCACTGGGCGAAATCGATGTCTAAGAACTGGGTAAATGGCTGTGTAGTTACCTTAAAAAGGGAATTTACAATTCTATGAAACTACATCTTGCCAGGCAAATTCACTATCTAGATTTGTTGTGTTTAGAGCATAAAAATTTGTTGTCAGGCATTTGATTAGAGCATAAAAATTCGTTGTCAGACATTGTATAGATTCACTGTGTTTTATCAAAAAGACGCAGAGATTTTACGATTTCAAAACGCTGGGATTTATGAATAAAAAACACATAGTTTTACCATCAAAAAACGCTGGGATTTATCAATAAAAAACACAAAGATGTATCATTCAAAAACGCACAGATGGAATTCTGGGAAGGACGCAGGGATTGTGCATAAAAGAAAAACGTGAAGATCATAGATTAATCATAAGAGAAAAACGCAGAGATAAGTAAGGGATAGATAGATGGGCGAAAATTTATCCTTAACTTATTATCCATGCACAGGAAAGCAGGGCATTTAAATCTCAGTCTTAAACACTAGAGTGAAAACAGTCGATTAGGCTCTTGGCCGACTGCTCAGGCATAGACTAATAACTTAAAGGATAAGGGACATAAGATAAAAACACAAATTTTCTTCGTATTAAATCAATAAAACAAACACAGAGAAGTCATTGCAGTCAGAGTTTGGGTTCGCCATGGGAAATCAATTCAAAATACAACAAGCATAAGGTTGGGATGAATTTAAGTTATATGATCATAAAATGCTGGGCTCATCAAGACAATTTGCTGAAGATAAATCTGAAATCTCTGGATAGTGTTATGCTGAATAAAACATAAATTTTAACATAGTAGAAGTACATTACTGAAGGCGAAGGAACAATATTTAAACTACCATTCAATACAAATATACACATACATACCTTAGCCAAATGTGAAAGCTTTGAAGTCGTTGTCCCACGCGCGCTTTGTCCAGCTCCCGCTTGCCAATCGATGTGACCTCACCAGTACCTCCCAGCCAACGCTCGGGGTACTCTTCTTCCCCCGAGCCGCAAAGGGGCCACACACACAATACCAGAGAATGCTAGCACCCAACTCGCCTCATAAGGTCGAGCTACCACTCGTTACCCGAGCTGGGTATCCTAACTCCCACAAGAGAAAGTTCAATCAAGATGAAATTTCAGCAACATAATGTTACGCAAGCCAAATGATGATCCACACTCTTTCTCCTCCATCCTTTTTATAGAGTTTTCATGTAATTAGTTTCCCAAAATTCTCATTAGATTCTTTTTTCATTAATTAATTAGGAAAAACCTCTCCCGTACACATGTCGCTCAATCTCCTAGTTGCACCAGAAAAACAATTTTATTAATCAATTAAATATTCTTACTTCCCTCACCCACTAAGAGCATTCCTAAAAACACTCCTCGGTGTCCAAATATTCCCTTACAATTCTTAAATGACTTACACTTTAGTTAATTCCTAGTTAAGTTCATAAATAGAAAGTTTCAAAGACAAGATTCCTTACAAAGTTAGACATTCAACTTTTTCTTTAGGTTTCCCCTTTTCTTTAAGTTTCCTATTTCTTTTAAGTTTCCCCCTTTTTCCTTTTTAACTAAAAAAATCAATTTAGCAAGTGTAGATAAAACAACCATTTACCCTTTTTACTTTTTAATTAAAAATAATTTAGCAAGTGTAGATAAAAACAACCATTTACCCTCTTTTATTTTTAACTTAAAAATTAAATTAGCAAATGTAGATAAAAACAACCATTACCCCCTTTTTTAAAAATTTAATCCTCCCATATATATATATATATAT
>JASDQU010102241.1:70808-105915 GCA_032191745.1 Picea mariana
CCCCTAGAGGGTTTCCCAGGATAAATGTTGTGTCTATTGTGGATGTGTATTTCTCAGTGATCTTGTGGTTATTATGCTCTTATCTTTATGAAATGCAAAGAACTATAATGATGGCATAAAACATTAACACTTCTCATGGTAGTTGTTAGGCATATAAACATTGAATAAATTCACCATCTAACATGTGGGTAGGTGAGTGAGTCCGACTAATAGCAAGTGGAGGGAATCTAGAATGAAATCCAGATTAAAGAAACCGGGGTTCCAAAGGGTGCAGAGTCCCCCCTGAGGCTCCTCTAGAGCTTACTGCAAGACCAATACTTTTATGCTAAAATCTGTGACTCAATTGAAGGATGTTTGAATCCTTCATTTTTGTGTCTTGGATGAGGAGGATATGGCAATTTTCTTTCTTGATTAATCTTTTGAGGGGATACACTTTTTCTTTATTTCCTAGACCTCTACAATTTTGGGAGATAACCTTCATTATTTACCTTCTGGTTTTGAAGCCCCGCCCTTAGTAGGAATGGATCCTCCGTGGCTTCTAGTGATCACTACTTATTTTATGAGGGAACTTTTGATTGTAGTATGAGTGCCTAGATCTTTTTCTCTTTCTACTACATATTCTCTTTTGTTTTGGTTTGATCTTCTTCCTACTTGCTTGGGAGGTTGGCTCTATGCTTGATTTCTGTATAAATCTCTTTATGTCTCCTCAAAGGGTTCTTATTCAAAGATGATTGTGGCACTGGTCTTTTTCCAGGCTGCATAGTGTTGGGGGGTCGTCTCTTCAAGCTGGGAAGGATGAGGCCATTGGGTTGGGGGAGTGTTCTCAGGTATTTTCTCTCCTTCTTTGAGCACATCTTCTGTCACAACAGGATTGTTTTGGTTTTAATCCATGGTATCTTCATGATTTGATAGGGATTCATCCATTAGAAGGGTTTCCTTCTTGATTAGAAGGGGCTAGAGGTTTCTTACCTTTTAAGGAGATCGGATCTGGTTGGGGAGGGGATGAGGAGTTATAGGTTGGGGTCCATGCTTCTAGGCCATATGTCTTCCTTTTGGTTGTTGCCATTGTTCTTCCTGCTCCACCTGTGAGGGGGATTCTGGTGCTTTAGGGAAGTTTTTGGCGAAGTCGCCATATTCGTGACAGGATTTGCACTTGAAGGGAAGTTGGTCATAGTCCACTTGTTTCCGGTAAGACCAATTGTCTAAGGTTAGGTGCACAACTTCAGGTAGGCCCTTTTAAGGTCTACTTCAAAACAGATGTGTGCACAGGATTGTATGCCATCGCATGTTTCCGCGCAATATATATACTTTACCAAGGCATTGCCAATATTTCGTACCATGTCATCATTCTAGTAGTGGAGGGGGAGGTAGCATAGATGGACCCAGACTGGGATGACTGAGTGGATATCATTTCCAAGGCTAAAATCAAGAGTTTGACAATCGAGATACATATCTCGAGTACCCATGAAATATGGCCCACTTATGAAGATGACATCCCTATCTTATTTTTCTTCAAAGTGAAAGACGAAGAACTCCTTGTCACAGAAGGTTGTGGAGAGATCTTGTTTGATCAGAGGGCACTAGTTCTTATCGACCTAGTTGTTCATAGAGTGAGGAGAGGGCAATATACCCATGAACTAGTTGACCAAACCATGATCTGCTAGTCTGAAAGCTAGGTTACAAGAGTTGGAGAGGTGAACTGGAACTTTAGGGATTGTGTCCAGTTTCTTGACAAATCTTGATGGGGGAGGATGAATTGACTTGTTGAGCGAGGCTACTAGAGGGCAGAAGGCGACAATGTCTGGAGAGAGAGAGGAGCTCCCCCTAGAGGCCGAATCCATTGATGCACTAAAAACACAAGATCGAGGAGGAAGGTTTTCATAAACCCTAGGGTTTCAACTAATATATCATGTAAATTGATATCTATAATCATAATCAATGTTAATTATATATCTAAATTAACATCCAACTTATAATGATTAAACTTGACCATATAATAAAAAATGAAAACTTTGCAAACATATATTCATAAAATACATATAAATGACTTTAAAAAAATGGTACAGACATAAATTGTTGAACATTGATGTCTCATTTTGTTTCAACTATTTGTTTTGGAGTATATTAGCATGGTTTTTCCAATTGCATGGAAAAAACAATGAACACATTTTTTACTCCAAAAGCATTGGACACTTGTTCCATACAATTGTAAGCTCTATGTTAATACACCAAAAGGAAGTAACAAAAAAATAATGAGACACCACCGGGTCTCCATGAATACGTACGTCCTCCAAGGATCTCAAGTCAAACTATCACGATGAGTAAATCAAATCAATAAATGAGCCACCTAAGCATGTGCATCGAAGATTACCCTGTCAAACAAGTAAGTGCTCAAAGACATTATGCGACTTGCCAAGCTTGGATATGGGAGGGTTGACGAGGTGTCCTATTGGGTAGATCTTTCCTAGGTCAAGGAGTGTTTCCCAAGTGATCCCTCTCTAATCCATGTAAAGTGCATTAAGTGGTTAAGGATCGAGACTCAATGGGCATGGGGTTCATGACATACAATGGGTTGTAGTGTCTCATCCATGGGTGCCTTTGTAGAGGGTGTATGGCACCTTCATTTGCAATTCAATTTTTCGAAGCCCATCATTTTTCCATTCTTTGTTTCTTTTTTGTTTTAAGAACGAGTTGAAGGCCACTTTCATGGCACGGTGTCCAGATAATGACAGTGTCATTCACAAATGTCTTGCGGAAATGAGAACGTTGGCTCGTGATGAGACCACTTTTCTCTTAGCCATGCAACTGAGAGCCATTACACTGGCTTGGTGACCAGATGATGGTAATGTAATACCACTAGATACCATGATCATGATAGGTTGGCTCATGATGAGACCTCCTATCCTCCAACTAACCCCCTAAGCATTCTATCATTTATTCTGGTGGGTCCCCCTTTTCTTACAGAGAAGTGTTTCATTGCTTTCTTGGGGATCCCTAGGTGAAGCATATGGAAGGTTTATATATAGGCTTTGATATTTTTACCAACAATAATCCCTCTGGGCCTTCAACCCCTTCTTCCCATAGAATGAGGGACAACCCCTTATTGGGTTAGTATGCCCTAAAATCCCAAGAGATAAGAAAATGGGGGGGNGGGGTTTAGTGATGGAAAGTAGTAAGTATGGTTGGGAACAGTACGATGGATCTTCAAGGGAGTTCCTAGTAGCAAACCCATTCTTGAGGAAGACCACTTACTAGGGCACAATGTCAACTACCAAGGTGAAGCGAGGCAAAAGGCATAATGTCCAAGCATATATCATGAAATCTAAAGCGATCTAAGATACAACATACTCAAAATGCCTCAAATATTGAATTGACACTCACCATAATACCTGACTTGTACCTCATGGAGCAAGGCCCAGTGCCTCTCGGAAGCCAGCTGGTGTGGTGGATGCCATCTGAAAATCCTGACCTTCGTGGTGGTGAGAAGGGTCTCCATCTGTGTAAGTGGATATTGTTGGTCATCTACTCTCTTGACACTCCATATCTGCAACCCGAGGGCCTCGAGACATGATCTCCTTAGTTATCCCACAAAATGGGGATAACAGACTCTACGAAGAGCACATGTCCCCAAGTAGGAGCCACATGTTATCCCCAATTTCTTGGGTTAACTAAGGATATGATGCCTAGAGGCTCTCAGGTTGCAGACATGGAGTACCGAGAGACAAATGATCGACAACATCCACATGCACACACAAAGACCCACTTCACCACCACATATCCTGGATTCGTCACGATGACATTCACCACATCAACTTGCTTCCGGAAGATGACGGGTCTTGCTCCATGAGGTACAAGTCAGGTATTGTGGTAAGTGTCACTTTAATACTCAAGGCATTTGAATATGTTGCAATTAACGCTGCTTTTGATTATAGAACTTATGCTTGGAAATTATGGTCTTTGCTTTGTTTCACCTTGGTGGTTAACATTGTGCCCTAGTAAGTGCTCACTCTTGGGAATGGGTTTGCTACTAGGAGGTCCTCTTGATGAGTCATTATATCATTCCCAATCATACTTATCACTTTTCACACTTCACCCATTTTCTTCTCCTTATCTTTTGGGATTTCCGGGTGTACTGACCCAAGAAGGGATTGTACCTCTTTTCATGGGAAGAAGGGGTTGAAGGCCCATAAACAATGTAGCTGGAAAAGGATAAAATCCAAAACTATAACCTTTCAAATGCTCACCCAAAATAGGTCTTGAGCACAATGAAATGTTTCTCCTAAAAAATCAAAGACCTCTAAGAAACAATTTCATATTATATAGATGTCCTAATTGTTGAGGGATCTACACAAGTGCGTTGCAACCTTTGTTTTACCCTGTGACACTCTATGTACTTCTCCCTTCAAGTGACATTGTGGTACTACCCCCCAAGCTTTTTGTTACCCATTGGGAGTACCCAATTGTTGTGGATTTTAATTATTAATGGAAAATGAATGGACTTGGAAAAGGGATGCATTGAAAACGAAGGTGCAACACACCCTCTACAAAGGCACCCATAAAAGAGACAATACGAACCCTTGTATGTCATGAACCCCATGCCCAAAAGTCTTACCCCCCATCCACTTCATCTTGTCCACATGACTTAGAGAGGGTCCACCTAGGAAACACTCCTTGACTTAAGGAATGATTTGCCTAATAGGTTACCTTGTCAACCCTCCCATACCTAAACCTGGAAAATTGCATGGGGTCTTTGAGCACATGTTTAATTTGATAAGGTAGTTTTGATGCACATGTTTAGGTGTATCTTGTATTAAATGTGATTTTGCTTTTCATGATACATTTGACTTGGGATCCTTGAAGGGCAAACTTGTATATCTTTCCAGGACCTTGTTGATGGACATTTTGGAGGCACAAGCCCAGTTTGGGCCTTCATTGAAGTCCACGGGTTGGATGCCATGACCCAGACATTGGGAGTAACTAGAGATTGAACATTTTCATTGGAGACAAGAGAAGAGACTTTGGATGATGAGACCTAGCCCAACGTTTGGCCTTGAAAGCTCAAAACGTCATCTTAGAGGGCTTGGCGTCACCCTAAAGCTAGTTTTTTTTATGATGGTGGTGATCTTTGAAGATGGTTTGGCATGATTAATGGAGAAGGATGACACATTTCACAATGAGACATGGCCTTTGGAGGCCTAGTGATCCCTCCAACAACTCAACGACTTCCATAAAGTGCCAAAATGTCACCCTTCTATAGTGTGACATCGTATTTCTAGGGTTTCTTAATGTGTAAATTCAAATTAAAGTTGTAAAGGGGAAAAATTAAGCGGGATGGCTCCCTTATTTTGTGGTTTACCCTAATTATATGTGGACAAACACTTTTTAGAGGTCTTCTATAAATAAAGGCCAAAATCATTTCATTCAATCATAACTCTCTCATGTGAGAAAAGCTACTTGCCTGAAATTTTTGCCCCTCTTGGGCAACTTCATCTCTCTCTCTCTCTCTCTCTCTCTCTCTCTCTCTCTCTCTCTCTTATGCTATGGTTTATACTTGTCTTGTGGATAAAAGTGGTGTGCTACCTTTCTTGGAGGCTTGTTCTTGCATGTTGATGATATTTTCTTGGCAAATAAGGGTTTGTCTAGCATTTCTCTTCAAATTTGTAAGGAAAATCTGCATATTGTTAGTTCTTCTTTCTTGTTTCATTGTTGTTCTTGGCTAGATCCTTGGAGGAATAAAAGGGATTATACCCTCCACCAAGTTATCATTGTTGTTGATTGGATAAGCTTATGAAAAGGTTGCTAGGAGGAGTAAAAGGGCTTACACTCTCCTAGATTTACCTTGTTAGGGTTACTTGCTCAAGGGAGTAAAAGGGTTTACACCCCTTGAGAAGTAGTAGACCTAACCTAATACAAGAAGACTCCATAACCCATTTGGCAAGGCACCAATCTAGTTTTGCATTGGAGAAATAAATTTCTCACATTGGTACACATGATTTTGAGAGATATTGAAATTGTTCAAGTTGGAATCTTTTCTTGGTGTCTTAAGCTTGCTAAAACCACTAGGGCATCTTGATTGGCCTAGTAGTTCCTTGGTTATAATCAACTAAAATCTACATCCATTAGGGATGCAACAAAACACTTTCAAATTCTTACTTTAACTTGATTTTCAACCGTGGAAATTACTTGTAAACTTGCATTTTTATTCTATTGCTTATTGTCTATCTTTTTGATGGTTTACTTGTCAATTTTCGTGGTTGGAATTTGTTGTTGTAGCAAATATTTACTACAACCACTTGGCTATTACAATAATTCTCTAAAACCACTATCTAACACCCTCTTTTACCATCAAATTTTGTGTTTGAATATTTGAAAGTTATCAATTGATTTAGTGCTTCATTGTCCAACAAATAATTGATAATTTTGATGGTAAATCTGCAATAACTAGCTCTTATTCTTGTTGATATATATTTTTGTTTACTATTGCAATATAGGACAACAAGATTCTCTTGCTTGTCCACTTGATTTTTGGGCTTGTATCTTGATTGTTTGTCTTGTCTCAAGTAGGTGTAAATCTTGGTGCAAATACTCAATTCTTTGGCAACCATTTACCATCATCAAGACTCATTTCCAAGCCCCCACACTTCTTCTATCATTTACCTAATGGGTTCCTCTCAAAATATCTTCGTCCTCCGTCTCAACCCCCCTAGGGTCACCTGAGATTCACCTCTTGAGGTGATTTTATCATCTCTAAAGCGAGGGGATTACCTATCTAAGGTGATAGTGGGTAGGTATTCTCATAGTTCTCGTCATCTTGTGGATTGGGTTGGGCTTTTCCCAACCTACAATTTGTGTGATAACATAGCCATAGTCCAGTTCTCTACAAAATTGCATCCTTATAGATCAATGCTTTCCTAATATGACCTCTATACTACTTCTTTACATTTCTAAAGGTGTAAACTTTGATAAAGTATTCTATAGTAAGTAGGTTTTACAGACATGAACTATTACAAAATAGTCTAAACTATCAAAGCATAATCTCAATGTTGTTCGACAACACATCTATTCAAACAGAGGATGGAGACCTTAAGTAACGACTCACACAACCAGATCAAATATCAACACACTTATGTTTTGACATGGTAAAACCCCTACGGGGAAACATCCACGGCCCCAACCAACGCGACCACTTGGAGCAGTTTATTAATGCAAAAGAAAAAGATTACAGAGAGATTTTACAAGGGAGTTTCTCACAATTAATCATCGACAAATGACCCTCCATTCTCTTTAAATAGAGATCATGGACCAATCGGGTGTTAAGCCACGTATCAATGGTTGTTAAGATCGAGGTGAATATGAACCGTCAGATCACTCTATGTCGGGAACATATCATGATCGTCGAATTTCCTAAATACAAATGCATACTAAAGAAACACACTAAGAAATATAGTTTTACCTAATGACACATTAAACCAAGTAGATCTTAACTAACTCCTAAGTGTCTAAATATGTTAACATCCCCCCTTAAGAACAACTTGGAATAGGATTGAAGGATTTATAATAGTGACACAATCAGACAAGGAAGGAGGCATTAGAGCCTATCCCCCTTTGATGACAACTTCCTGAACTCCTAACATAGATTGAAGTTTGGAAAACTTCACTTCTGTAAGAGACTTTGTAAAATGTTTGCAACTTGATCTTTTGCAGGGCAAAAGAGCATTTCAATAACTTGATCATGAATGAGAATTTTGATGAAGAGCATGTGTAGCTCAATGTGTTTGCTACACTGATGGTGAACTGGGTCTTTGGTGAGCTTGATGGCATTCTGATTGTTGCACCAAAGGTTGGTCGGATGTTGTTGCTGGAATACAAACTCTCACTAGTACATATTGAAGAAATTGTGACGTTCTATTTGCGACGGTATGGACAAAAATGGCCATACTGTCGAAAAATAGAGGAAATTTTAAATTTTTTTCTCCATATTGCCAAATAATGTCGCTATTGTGACGTACTACTAAAACTGTCGCTCTTGCGGTGAAGTTCAGAGGACGTCGCTCTTGTGACGACCAAATATTTTCATCTCTCTTGCGACGTTGGTAAAATATTTGTCACACTTGCGACGTTGTGGACACTAGGTTTTCCCCACCCCAACGGTCACCTAATATTTGACCAAGTCAACTTTGACTTGGTCAACTATCGTCGAAATTGTGACATTATAAAATCTATAAATATGTTGCATTTTACGGATGTTGTGACAAGTTTTCTATAATGACGACAGTTCAAAAAGGGTATAAGTCGGTCTTCTTGGTGAACAAAAAACATGTATTTTTTCAGTATATGTTTGTGGGGAAAATGCCAGAAAACATTAGAGGTGGGAAAAAAATTAAAGAGGGTGAAAAGGGTGATGGTAAATGTTATTTCCCTTGCAAAAATTGTTGTCCTAGACGTCCCGAAAGAGTTTTAATAGCAACGGCTAAAACACATTGTAGAAAATATGGGCACATGGACGAGGGATCAAATGAATATCGTCCCATGGTAATTAGCTATATATATATATATATATATATATATATTCATAATTTGTTTTAATATTTATTGTATTCTCAAACTTTTATATTGCTTTATACATGCACTATTTTTTCATGATTTTTTGTAAATATAAAGTTAGGTTTGCCCCCTAACTTTATGCACAAAGCACCAAGTAGTAGCAGAAATGATGTTGTACAAGATGAAGAAGTTGAAGCAGATAATGAAGATAAAGTTAATGATCCCATGGAAGTAGATGACAATAATAACATAGTTCAAGATGATGGGACAAATNAAATGATCCAAGACTTATTCGGTCATCCAGATGAGGATCATGGGGACAATAGTGATGGTATTTATGATGAACCTCTGATTGAAAAGGAAAATAAACGAATTTATAAAGGGTCAAGAGAAAATCTTCTCTCCACTACATTGTTGCTGGTGAATTTAAAGGTTACAAATCATTTTTCAATCACTTATATGACACAGATCCTAAGGTATGTAATATGTTTCATCACATCTACATAAAGGTTGACTTTTCCCCATTTTTTTTAGTGTTAATTAATGTGTAAAATAAAAATGCAATATTTACCATTACTATTCTTTACATTAACTATTTATTTTTTATGTTTTAGATTGTTAGGGGAATTTTTGTTACCCTCGTCAAATATTTTACCTCCCACATATCGAGATTTACATGCCATTATGAAAGACATTGGAATGGAGTATCAAAGTATAGATGCATGCCCCAATGATCATATTATATATTATGGACAACATGCGTCGAAAACAAAATGCCCGGTATGTGGTATCAGTAGATATCGAACCGATCAAGTAACAAAAATGGTCCCTTGAAAGGTTCTTCGACATATTCCCATAATTCCACGTTTGCAGTGACTGTGTAGGTGCCAAAGCATAGCACAGTTTATGGATTACCATGCACGAAAGAAAATTGAAGATGGCGTTCTTCGAATGCCTGTAGATGGTTATGCATTTAAGGAAATTGCTGCAAAATGGCCAGAATTTACAAATGAACCTCGTAATGTTAAGCTTTCATTGGCAACTGACAGTGTTAATCCATTTGGAGAGCTTCGGTCTATTTACTCAGTGTGGCCTATTTTTGTTATCAACAATAACAATCCTCCTTGGATGTCAATAAAGAGGGAGAACATAATGTTGACAATGATTATTCCAGGTATTCGTTTACATTAAATTTTCGAATGTAAATTTTTCATTTTTCTCTTTTTTTGCATAACATCTTTTATTTATTTATTTACGTATATATACATACCATGGTAGTAATTTCGTGTAATTTCAAACAATTAGGTAAGTAACAAGTTAAATATATGAATGTGTATATCGAGCCTCTTATTGACGAGCTACTAAAGTTATGGGAGGGCATCACTATGTATGACATCTGTAAACCAATTGGGCAGAAGAGATTTCAATGTCGTGGAATACTTTTATGGATAATTCATGATGCCCCTGGACTAACACATTTTTGTGGTATGTAACGTTTCATATTGCATGCTTGAATAGTATATAATTAATTGAATATATCATGCATGTTGTTTAAATAATCATTTCGTATTTAATAATTCACATTAATCCATCTGTTGCAGGTCTTCAAAAAAGGGTAAATTTTCATGTCCAGTTTGTGGTCCTAAGATGAAATCTCGTTGGTCAAAAAGTTTAGGAAAGGAGGTGTTTGATGAGTATAGGCACTTCCTATCTAAGAACCATAAGTATTGTACTACTGGAAAAGATCTTTTCAATGGGAAACAAGAGACTGGACTAAAACCACAAACAATGACACCTCGCCTATGGAAGTTGGCATATGACATAATTAATACACATTTTGTTTATGTATCGTAAATGGAATCATGTTTTGCAATTTTATTTTAATTATTCATTTTATTTTACCACATTTGATAAATAATGTTTTGATTTTTGTTATGCTTCATCAATGTCGTCGTCGTGAATGTAGTAATAATGGGCTTCCACGAGGAATGAAATGTTATCCCACTCAATTCATGAAGTTGCCTTACTATGAGGACCTAAAAATAGTTCATTTATTTGATACAATGCATGTTAGGAAGAATGTGACAGAAAAATTATGGCGAATCATAGATGGCAGGAGGGAAAAAGGAAAAATTGTCAAAATTTGTAATGACATTTGGGAAGCCAATCATGCAATGCAAAGTGTGATCCGATCAAATAAAAATGGAGACCAAAATAACCTTCCATGGTTATTAATAGAGCAACAAATCAATGGTGTAAAAGAGGCCATTCAAAAAATTGAATTTCCCACAAGTTTTTGTTCAAACATAAAGAATACGTTAATGAAGAAAGGTGAATTTGGTGGGGTAAAAACACATGATTGACATACCTTCATTAAGGTAATTAATTATTTTTGTATTCATATTTATATATTGGTCGTATACATTTTTTGAGTTTTTTTATTTTTTTTGTCTATTTTTGAACAAGTAACGATTTGTTTTTATTGTTACAGTATGTTCTACCTCTATCTCTCCCAAACGACTTTGACAACTATGTCAAACAAGTTATATATGATCTTGGAAAATACATGAGGTAAGTAGTTGCAATATATATGCAAAAAAAAAAAAAAAACATTTTTTTGTTGTACTTAATGATATGTGTTTTACTTGTAATGTAATAAGTATCATGTTTTGTTGAAACATGTTATTTTCTTGTGTCATGATCTGTAGATGGTTGTCATTGAAAGAAATCCATGAAGACGATATAAAGTATTGAAAGAGAGAAATTCCTCGGATATAAAGTATTGAAAGAGAGAAATTCCTCGACTAATGTGTGAAATGCATAAGTATTTACCTCCAACATTTTTCAATGCACAAGAACACTACCTCATACACCAAGTTGAGGAGATTGAAATGTGTGGACCTGTACACACAAGGTCAATGTGGATGGTGGAGAGGCACTTGAAATCATTGAAGGCTTTGGTTAGACAAAGAGCACGTCCCAAGGGTTCTATGGTGGATGGATATATGGTATATGAATCCATGGTGTATATTAGTCAGTATCTTCCTAAATTAGCTATGCATGTAGTGGATTGCATTTGGGATGTGAACTCCATCAAAAGTTTTGAAAGGGAGCAGCTGTTGGGGAAAGGTACAATGAAGAAAGTGAGAGGTAATTAAATTGTGGATATTTTTAATAAATATAAATTTTTTCGTTTTTTTATGTATATGATCATACTCATTTAATATTTATTCTTTCATCATTTATTAATATTTACCATGGTTAAAACTAATATTTAATATTGGTGAATTGTGATTTTTTGATCGGTCAGTTGCTCAAGATTGGGATGCACTACATTTATACTTTGCAAACAATCTTGACTGGATGAAGGTATGCATTGATAGATGTAAAGAACGTCATGGCGGTAGGTTATCATGGAAAGAACTGTCTGAATTGGTTAGAGAAGCTCGTCGTAATGGAGATTTCGATGTTACGCAGAGGGAAATAGATTTAACATATCGTTTGAAAGATGGGAAGGCAAGCAAATTCACCCATTTTATTCAGTTATTTTATATTATATTAATGCGATTGTAGGTGTGTTTTTTCATATTATACTTTCCAAATTATATAAATTTGTTTATTATTAATTGACAATGCATCTTTTACATGTATTGAATATTGCAGTTGAAACACCACAAGGCTATGTGGTGCAATGGTCATAAATTTCACATCAAACAGTTGGATGAAACCAAAAAAACTTTTGATAGTGGGATAGTTGCAGTATTCCAGGTCACTAATGTTTCCTCTAGGAGTGACAGACGTCCTCGAGAATTGAGTGTGACTTTAATTCCTTCAAATTAGTTTTGTTCGATGTCAAATGGTATAGGTTATGAGTGCATGAACATGATGAGGAAATAACCGTTATTCAACATGCCAACAGATTTTCGATGATTAAAACAACAGTTTTTGAAAAAGCAAATGACCGCTATGTTTTTCCAAGTCAATGTGAACAAGTCTTTTACTCAAAGGTTCCAAGTAAGAGGGATTGGTCATTTGTTGTTAGATATGATCCAAGAGGAAGGCCAATAAAGTATATTGTAGTTGAATATGATGATATTGAAGAAGAAGATGAGTGCAGGAAGAATATGGGTCGACAGATGAAGAAGACAGAGAAGATGAACCAGGCATAGGAGACAATGCACCAGTTATTGATGATGATATCGATGAAGATATACTCGAAAATGACATTGATGATGATGATGATATCATCAATCCTTTCAACATTGTTTCTGAATCATATGTTGATACAGATGTCGAGTTGGATGATCAAGAAGAAGATACAAAAGAAGGATGATATAAATGTGTCGTTGGTCGATGAGGTACGTAACTAGATATTTTAATTTGTATGAATTATTCTCTTTAAATAATTTTTTATGTGGGTTAATTACATGTTTTTAAGTTTTATTTCATTTTTGTTTTGGTAGTTTCTATGCATGATTACTATGTTTATTTTGTTTATTTTTTGTTTTATAGATTGGGTATTGGGGAATTGAGAGCGATGTGAGCAGGAGGGGGGGGAGGAGGGGCCATATGAGCTTCCACCTTCACATGGTTGGCCTTTTTTAGTAGAGATTAAATTATTCTTGAAACCAAGAGAAGTTCATTCATTCATCTTTATACTCAAAGATCACTCACAGACCCACTCTATATATCGTCTCATCTCGTCCTAGTTTCGTTTTAATTTTCTCGGTCGAATTTTAAAGGAAACAACTATTAAAATACATTGTACTAGGGCTAGAGTACATGATGGGCAACATTGACCTATGAATGGGGCCAACATTGAAATTTTTTCAATATGTTTCTTTATGCACCGAAATTTGACATGGATACTCTGTTCACATTTGACATGCACCGAAATTTGACATGGATACTCTGTTCACATTTGACATGCACCGAAATTTGACATGGATAGTTTGTTCCATGTCAAATTTCAAGATAGTTCCGACAACAATTCTATAGAAGGGAATGACAAACATTGACAATGAGACGTGCATGATGAACGTTGATGCAAATTTGGATGATCTCAAATATTACGTGGGGACATCATACATCCTTGAGTCTTGAAACCCTCCCATACTATCAAGGCATGCGTATAGTTTAACCATGTCAAATTTTGACACATACAGGAACATATTGAAGAAATTTCAATGTTGGCCCCATTCACTGCTCACTATGTGGGGTCGGTGCATGACATTTTTAGTGGGTGAATTGGAAGTTCCATGACATTTCAAGAGAGTTCAAACGAAGATTATACATATGGGAACGATGAATGATGACAATGAGACATCCATTATGAACGTTGATGCAAACATGGATGATCTCAAAGATTATGTGGGGACATCATACATCTTTGAGTCTTGAAACCCTCCCATACTGTCAAGGCATGTTTCTAGTCTAACCATGTTGAATTTCGACGTATACATGTATAGACATGTATAGTTTGAAGAAATTTCAACGTTGACCCCATTCACTGCTCACTATGCGAGGTTGATGCAAGATGACATTGGTGATGGGTGTATTGGAAGTGCCATGACATTTCAAGAGAGTTCTGACAAAGATTATATATATCGAAATAATGAATGATGACAATGAGACATCCATTATATTAAACGTTGATGCAAACATGGACGATCTCAAATATTATGCGGGGACATCAAACATCCTTAAGTCTTGAAACCCTCCCACACCATCAAGGCAACTATCTAGTCTAACCATGTCAAATTTCAATGCATACAGGAACAGATTGAAAAAATTTCAACGTTGGCCCCATTCACTACTCACTGTGTGGGTTCAGTGGAAGAAATTTGTGATGGGTGTATTGGAAGTTCCATGTCAAATTTCAAGATAGTTCCGACAACGATTCTATAGAAGGGAATGACGAATGATGACAATGAGAGGTGTAGCATGATGAACGTTGAAGCAAATGTGGACGATCTCAAAGATTATGTGGGGACATCATACATCCTTGAGTCTTGAAACCCTCCCATACCATCAAGGCTTGTGTCTAGTGTAACCATGTCAAATTTCGATGCATACAGGCACATATTGAAGAAATTTCAATGTTGGACCCATTCACTGCTCACTATGTGGGGTCGGTGCATGACATTTGCGGTGGGTGAATTGGAAGTTCCATGACATTTCAAGAGAGTTCCAACAAATATTCTACAGATGGAGACAACGAATGATGACAATGAGACACCCATTGTGAATGTTGTTGCAAACATGGACGATCTCAAAGATTACGTGGGGACATCAGACATCCTTGAGTCTTGAAACCCTCACATACCATCAAGGCATGTGTCTAGTCTAACCATATCGAATTTCGACGCATACATGCACAATTTGAAGAAATTTCAATGTTGGCCCCATTCACTACTCACTGTGTGAGGTCGAGGCAAGATGACATTTGTGATGGGTGTATTGGAAATGCCATGACATTTCAAGAAAGTTCAAAAAAAGATTCTATAGATGGTAATGATGAATGATGACAATGAAACATCCATTATATTGAACATTGATGCAAACATGGATGATCTCAAATATTATGCGGGGACATCAAACATCCTTGAGTAACGAAACCATCCCATACCTTCAAGGCAACTATCTAGTCTAACCATGTCAAATTTTGATGCATACGGGCACATATTGAAAAAATTTCAACGTTGGCCCCATTCAATGCTCACTGTACGGGGTCGGTGGAAGACATTTGTGATGTCCGATGTATTTGAAGTTCCATGTCAAATTTCAAGATAGTTCCGATAACAATTCTATAGAAGGGAATGACAAACATTGGCAATGAGACATGCATGATGAACGTTGATGCAAATGTGGACGATATCAAATATTATGTGGGGAGATCATATATCCTTGAGTCTTGAAACCCTCCCATACTGTCAAGGCATGTGTCTAGTCTAACCATGTCAAATTTTGACGCATATAGGAACATATTGAAGAAATTTCAACATTGGCCCCATTCACTACTCACTATGCAGGGTCAGTGCATGACATTTGTGGTGGGTGAATTGAAGCTTCTGCGACATCAACTCAACCTAGTAATTCAATAATCAAACTCTCCTTAAGTATTATGCGAGGACATCAAACATCCTTAAGTATTGAAACCCTCCCATACCTTCAAGGCAACTATCTAGTCTAACCATTTCAAATTTCGACGCATACGGGAACATATTGAAAAAATTTCAACGTTGGCCCTATTCACTGCTCAATGTGTGGGTTCAATGGAAGAAATTTGTGATGGGTGTATTGGAAGTTTCATGTCAAATTTCAAGATAGTTCCAACAACAATTATATAGAAGGGAATGACGAATGTTGATGACAATGAGAGGTGCAACATGATGAACGTTGATGCAAATGTGGACGATCTCAAATATTATGTGGGGACATCATACATCCTTGAGTATTGAAACCCTCCCATATTGTCAACACATGTGTCTAGTCTAACCATGTCAAATTTCGATGCATATAGACACATATTGAAGAAATTTCAAAGTTGGTCCCATTCACTGCTCACTATGCGGGGTCGGTGCATGACATTTGTGGTGGGTGAATTGGAAGTTCCATGTTAAGTGATGGTCTTATTTATTGATTGATGAGGGGCCACCCCTTTCTTTATGGATTTATTTTATCATTGAAGGCATTTCACATGTGTTCTTCATATATAATTTGATGCCTTATTTCATGGATCCACATGCTTGGAACTTGTTTTGAGGAAGACATCCACCATTTGGGGCCATTCTGCACTTTTCCATGCTTTGTTTGACGGGAGGTTTCTCTTGAAGGTCTCACACTTTCTATCATTGGAGGTTTGACTTAATTCAAACTTCTAGTTTGTGGAGATGTCCACCTTTGGATGTTACATTTCATACCTTTTATTTCTTGTTGATGAGACATCTCACATTGGGATCAGAAGGTTTCATGGTTTTATGTCCTAGATCATGAAGGAAGATACCCACTTATGGATGTTGCTTGCACTTATGTTTATGCTTATTATTGAGGACACCCACCTTTCTTGGAGCCTTATTTCACTTTCTTTCGTTACGATTCCTCATGTGGGCACCCAGCCTTTCCCAGGCCGTCTTGAAAAAGTTAAGTCAAAGCCAAAATTGCTCCTTATCTAACATCTGACTCGTCTTCTTTCCTAATGCTCCCTTGTGTGGCCATTTTCATGCCTTTCATGTGGGTGGGTGCACCTCTTTCCAACTCACCTTGCATTGTGTTTGGGTACTCTGCCTCTTTTTTGTTACGATTCCTCTTGTGGGTGCCCCTCTTGCCAACTTGCCTTACCTTGCCTTTGGGCACCCTGCCTTCTTTTCATTATGATTCTTCATGTGGGCGCCCCTCTTGCAAACTCACCTTGCATTGTGTTTGGGTGCTCAGCCTTATTGAGGCTGTCTTGAAAATGTTAAGTCGAAGCCAAAATTGCTCCTTATCTGGCATCTGGCTCGTCTTCTTGCCTAGTGCTCCCTTGTGTGGCCCTTTTCATGCCTTTCATATGGGTGGGCACACCTCTTGCCAACTCGCCTTGCATTGCATTTGGGCACTCTGCCTTGTTTTTGTTATGTTTCCTCTCATGGGCACCCCTCTTGCGAACTCGCCTTGCATTACGTTTGGGCACCCTGCCTTGTTTTCATTACGATTCCTCATGTGGGTGCCCCTCTTGCAAACTCATCTTGCGTTGCGTTTGGGGGCCCAACCTTTCCCAGGTCGTCTTGAAAAGGTTAAGTTGAAGCCAAAATTGCTCCTTATTCGGCATCTGGCTCATCTTATTTCAGAGTGCTCCCTTGTGTGGCTGTTTTTGTGCCTTTCATGTGGGTGGGCATAGCTCTTTCCAACTCGCCTTGCATTGCGTTTGGGCACTCTACCTCATTTTTGTTACGATTCCTCTTGTGGGGCGCGCCCCTCTTGCCAACTTGCCTTGCCTTTCCTTTGGGCACCCTGCCTTGTTTTCGTGACGATTCCTCATCTGGCCGCCCCTCTTGCCAACTCACCTTACGTTGCTTTTGGCCGCCCTACCTCATTTTCGTTACGATTCCTCATGTGGGCTTACATAGAATTCACCTATAATGTGAGACACAAAATTTCCACAGAGAGCATATACATACATACATACATACATACATACATACATACATACATATATATATATATTTAATACAACAATAAAACAAACAAAACAAAATTCTTAAAACCTTTAACCTTAAAACCACCAACTCTTAGCATTTTTAAGATCTCTATAGACTCATGTCCCTTGACACTTATAACCACCATCCCCTATAAATCCTAACCCATATAACCTCTAGAACTTTTAATCATTGAAAGCTAATTTCTATATCTTCATAACCCTTGATTCTTATAACATCTATCACATCAAATCCTTATCCCTTATAACCTCTAATTTACTCTAAAGCACTATAATTTTTATCCCAGATTGCTCATATCACCACTAACTAGTATAATCACTAATTAAATCTTATAACCTCAAACCCTTATAATTGTACAAATCCTAACACCTACAAAACTTATATACCTTTATCCCTATTATCCCTAACATCCCCAACCCCTATAACCCTAAATATTTAACCTATGACCCATATAACACTTAACATCTAACTTCCACAACCCACAAAACTAACATAAACTCCAACCCCTAATAATTATCCCTTATAACTCTTATAACCCCTAACATATAATAGGTATAATTTCTAACGCCTAACTCCTACCCAACCCCTAACATGTATAACTTGTAACCCTCGTAAACTCTAGATTCTAACTCTCAAACCCTTGTAATTGTATAACTCCTAACACTTATAATGATGCTTGAATTTAATGCCTAATCCATAATGTTTGTAACTTTTGACCCCTATAACATTAAACCCTTATAATACCTAATACCTAACCCCTAGCCCTTGTAAAAACTATAACCTCGAATTATTAAAATTATTAAACACTATAACCTTTAAAACACTACCTCTTATGTATAACATATGTAACATAATGTTATAACATATATCACATGTATGTTATAACATATATGTAACATACATGTGATATATGTTATAACATAGCTATACACAAGAAAACCAAACTGAGAACCGCACGGTCCCATTCACACTCTACTATTCATTTTAACGATACATGTACCTACACACGAGACCGTCGAGATCAGGCAATTTCAAGATTTGAGGGGAGGGAAATAATTGCGCCTGCGCGATATCGTTGAGATCATGCAATTCTGAGATCGAGGGGAGGGAAATAGTTGCATCTGCGCACGAGACCGTCAAGGGACATATGTGAAATTGATCAGGCGATGCTGAGACTGAGGGAGAGGGCAAGGATGGTGAGTACCTATGCACACTCAAATTCAAATTGGCCATAAACTTGAATTATCCTTTATCCTACATTTGCTTTTGTGTGAAGTGATTTTTTCCTACCAATACGAACATCCAGCTTGAGGCCAATTTGAACATTTGTAACCCTAAGGACTGGAAAACATGCACAATTCTTCTCAGCAAATGCAAAGCTCTTTAACTGGAGAAAACCCTGATAAACAAACATAAAGGTTTTAGTTAGGGAGTGAAATCCAGTTGCGATATCACTAACTTTGGGAAGCCCTTCTAACACATGGGTCAAGCACGAGGTCGCATTGGGACCAACAGAGTAATAAACATAGGTCAAGTTCCTGATACGTCGTACGCACAAGAATAAAATGAGCATTCTTCGTCAAAGTGTCGACTACCACAAAAATCGAGTCGTGTCTCCTTACCGTCAATGGAAATCCAACAATGAAATCCATCGAAATGACCTCCCATTTTGATTCCGGAATAGCGTGTGGCTCTAGTAATCCTGTTGGATGTCTATGTTCAGCCTTCACTTGCTGACATTCTAGACATCTTGCCACTTAGTTGACTATGTCTGCCTTCATTCCTTTCTAGAAGAATAAGGGTTTAAGGTATGCCCTCATCTTCCTGACTACCGGATGAGCCATGTACACTGCTTTGTGAGCCTCGTTAAGGATCAAACTCCTTAACTCGTTGTTCGACAATACATAAATTTGACTTTTAAATCTCAATAGTCCGTCGTCGTCCATATTACACCCTTCAAATTTTGGTACCATCATTGTGTTTTGTTCAATAAAATCCTTGACTTCTTTGTACCAGTCATTGTTGTGATGTAAAGTTAGAATCTTTTCACGTAGATTCGTCTGAAGAGGCATCACCAAAAAGATGTGTGGTCTTCGACTCCACGCATCCACCACTCTGTTCACTGTCCCTTTTATGTAAGTAATCTTGAAATCATACTCGCTAAGCAATTACGACCAACGTCGTTGTCACGCGTTCAAGTCGCTTTGCGTAAAGATGTGTTGTAGTCCACAGTGGTCTGTTTTTACTTCGAATTTCCATCTAATAAGGTAGTGTCTCCAAACTCTCAAGGCACAAACAATGGCTAACAACTCCAAATTGTACGTCGCATAGTTCTCCTCACGCATTCTCAACTTTATTGAGATGTAAGCGATCACTCGACTGTCTTGCATCAAGACTCTGCCTAAGCCTTCCTTGGATGCGTCAGTGCATAATAAGAAGTCCATATCCATGTCAGGGACCTTTAGAATCAGTGTTGTCGTCAACAGCTCCTTGAGCCTCCAAAATACCTCCGAGCATTTCTCTGTCCAAACAAATCTCTTGTTCTTCTTCTGCAATTCCGTAATCGGATTTGCTATCTTCGAAAAACCTCGACGAACCGTCGATAGTATCCCGCTAAACCCATGAAGCTACGCATTTCAGGGACATTCGTCGAAGTAGGCCATTCCATAATAGCCTCGACCTTTGCTGGATCCACGACGATACCTTCGTCGTAGATGACATGCCCTAAGTAGTGAATCTTTGATTGATAAAACAAGCATTTAGACAATTTCCCATACAATTTGTTCTCTCGCAGACACTGTAGTACCAAACGCAAGTGCTCATCATGCTCCTCCAATGTCCTAGATTAAATCAAAATATCGTCAATGAACACTTGGACGAACTTGTCCAAGTATTCGCGAAACACCCTGTTCATCAAACTCATAAATACACATGGGGAGTTCGTCAGTCCAAAAGGTAGAACAATGAACTCGTAATGTCCAAACCTCGTCTTAAAGGCAGTCCTAGGGATGTCGTCCTCTTTGATCCGTAACCGGTGATACCCTGATCTCAAGTCGATCTTTGAAAACATTGTCGCGCCTTTCATCTGATCAAACAGATCATCAATCCCTGGCAATAGATACTGATTCTTGATCGATGCCTTGTTCAATTGATGATAGTCAATGTAGAGTCTCGACGACCCATCCTTCTTCCATATGAAGATAACAGGTGCACCCCATGGTGACACACTTGGGCGTATAAGTCATAGGTCCAACAACTCCTTCAGTTGAATTTTCAACTCCTGTAACTCCGGGTTCAACATTCGATAAGGCGTTCTTGCTATCGGTTCAGTCCCCAGTGTTAGGTCTATTGTAAATTCCAATTCCCTCTCCAGAGGCATCCCAGGTAATTCCTTAGGGAAGACGTCCACAAACTCTCTCACTATCGGAAGGTGTTCTAGACCTTCCTCTACTCCCTTCTCGTTTAACGCTAGAATCACATAAAGCTTACATCCCTTGCGCATGCTCTTCCGTAGCTGCAAGAAAGAGATGAACCTCAAGGAAAATCCCTGGTTCCAACCTACAATTACACATCTCTTTCCCTCATCATCGACCAAGCTCAACTGCTTCGTCTTACAGTTGAGTATCGCCTCATGTGATTCCAACCAGTCCATATCGATCACTACGTCATAAGATCCTAATATCGTGACGTACATGTTTTCCCTGGTGACAAACTCTCCCAGGTTAAGGATACGACCTGTAATATTCCCTCCAGCCTTTTGTTTGGCTACCGAAGCCATTTCTACAAAGCTAAACTCGTCCTGTTTGACTGCCTTTACCTTAATTCTTTTTAGCACTGCACCAGAAATAAAACTTTCGGTAGCACCTAGATCTACCAAAATACTAAGGGTATGGTCAGCGACGGTACCTAACGTCTCGAGCATAGTCAACTGGTGATATACCTGGCGGTTATTCACCACTGCATGAATGCGATGGGCCTTGCCTAAATCTCCCACAGTAGTGGGTCCGACTGATYTAGATGCTCTAGTCCTCTCCACTAGGCAGTCGCGCTAGTAATGTGGCTCCCCACATGTCCAACACCCTTTCTTCGGTCCAGTATTCCCGATACCCGAAGTAGAAGTTGATGGCCCACCGACCTGGAACCCTGGTCTATTCTGCTGAACATGCCTAAATTGTTGTTGCTGCGATCGACGCTGTTGCTGGTGCTGTGGTCCTCGGTAAGGAGTCCGCTACTAAGGCATTGGTCGCCGAGGTGTAGTGAAAGTGGATCCTCTCTGGAAGCCACGATATCATGGCGAATGTATACCTGGTGTCTGATGCTGTTGCGCACTAGATGACACCTGCCCTACTGGTCTCGCTGGAGTCCTCCTCTCAACCCCACTGATAAGCTCCTCCTTTGCTATGAGAACCTTCTAAACAACATCATGCAAGGTTTGGGGCATCATAATCCTAACCTTTGCATGAATGCTGACATTAAGGACAAACAAGAACCTGTTGACCTTAAGTTTCTTGGTATTCAGGTGCAGAGCATACCAGAGCAACTCCATAAAATGAGCCTCATAGTCAGGCACCGTATGGACGCCCTGTAGCAAGGCATTGAACTTGTTGAGCTGATGCTCAATGAATTCCTCCGAGAGATACCTCTCTCAGAACCATTCCTCGAACAATTCCCATGACATGTCTTCAACTACCATGTTCAATTATGGCAAGAGTGTCTTCCACCATAGAAGAGTGCTCCCCTTCCAGTTGAATGATCGCCATGCGGACCTTCATGCTGGAGGCTGTAATCATGAAGCGTGAAGCACATTGCCTTGCTCTCCAACCATGCCTCAATGGATGAGCTGTCTGTGACACTCGTGGACTTGGGAACTTATCCCTCTTGAGTTCTCAGTGAATGCTAATGGTACTGGCTAGGGCGCAATGTGGACCCTCAGGGGTACAAGCGCACTGGCCTCAACTCAGAACAATTGGTGAATCAAGGCCTTTGCAATTCCCTAGAAGGACCTTGTCAGACCATCATCATCCCTTACAACAATCAAATCCATCCCAAGAACTTGTTCTTCCCCTTGGGGGTTAGACTCCGAGGGCGTAGGCACTTCTGGAGGCGTCGCACCTCCTTCCACGACACCACGTTGCGAACCTCTGTGGCGTCCTCTAATTGAGATCACAACATGGACACGTTAAAGTTTTAATTAGTGCTAGGTTATTACTCAAGGGTTTACTGCAGTGGAAAGCATGGCTATCCACAATCGCAGGGTTGAACCCGCTCTGATACCATATGTAACGACCTCTGTCGTTATGACAACAGGCGACACAAAACAAGTGCAATTTTTTTTTTTTAAGCAGGGAAGCAACAACGACAACAATTAATCAACACAACTTGATGACGATCACAACACACTTAAATTGGGCACAGACAACAATGACCCAACATTCTAGCACATCATGCAACTGGACGAAACAATGAGAATCAATGAAGCCAAAATAAAACGAATACCTTCCCGACACAAGCGAGACACACCTACAAGCTAAAGAACAACATCAACAAACCCGACACATCGGCTTCGACGACCAGTAACTAGAAACCTCTACGACGAGCAAAAGCAATCACATTAAGGTGTTACAGAACCAAGTACCAACATCCATTACAATGAATAATATGCCCACATTGGGAAGCACAAGACTCTGGCCAGGTTATCATTCACATCTATCAATCAGGCATGCAATGGTTCCCTCATCGGGAATCAGGTTGTCACAAGCGGTAGGCGAGGCAGTGACCAAGGCGCAACATAACATATCTAGACCAATAACCTAATAAAAATCCAACGCGCTAGGAGACCGAATTAACTGTCAAAATACATGAAGACTAAACCCAAGCACCCAATCGACAAGTCGACAAGACGCAAGGGAAATCTGAATACTATAACAATCATACAACACATTAAATTCCTGGCGCAAAAAATTCTATTGCAAACATACATCAATGAAAGGACACGATTAGCCATCGATGAAATATTCCCTCAAGAATCCATTCTGCAATAACATGCTATCTATTAATAAGAAATCAACAATCAACATATCTTTACCCTGACCATTTAAAAATAAAAGAAAGAATCCAGAGTAGAATAAGTTAGCAGTACGTAGGGATACCATGCTAACCATTCATTTGTTACTAAATCATTGTTTATCAATTATTTTACTGTTTAACAATAATATCTCTGTCTATTACTATTCATGGTCAACAACAACATCGCGGTCTATTAAACACATGATGTTGTTGTCTATAAAATATAGGATAATGTTGTCTATCAACCATACGATATTGCTATATATTAAATGTATGATTTCACTGTCTATTAAATACATGACATCGTTGTCTATTAATTACATTATATTGTTGTATATTAAATATGTGATAATGTTGTCTATCAACCCTATGATATCGTTGTCTATTAAACACATGATATTGTTGTCTATAAAATATATAAAATCATTGTCCATAAAATATATAAGATCGAATATATGCTGTCCATAAAATATATAAAATCACTGTCCATAAAATCGTTGTCCATAAAATATATAAAATCGAATATATGTTGTCCATAAAATATATAAAATCGTTGTCCATAAAATCGAATGTATAAAATCGTTGTCCATAAAATATATAAAATCGAATATATGTTATCCATAAAATATATAAAATCGTTGTCCATAAAATCGAATATATAAAATTGTTGTCCATAAAATATATAAAATAGAATATATGTTGTGCATAAAATATATAAAATCATTGTCTATAAAATATATAAAATTCTTGTCCATTAACAAGTCTAATGATAATTCCATTGATAAAACTATTGATAAACATATTGATAATCTGTTGATATGTCGGGTAAAGGCTAGGCAAATCGTCCATAAAATCGTGGTGTAACTCTGTGTAATTTGCCAAAAAAAATCGTGGTTTCATACTGTGTAAAATGCCAAGAAAAACATGGTTGAATGTTGTGTAATGTGCCCAGAAAAACGTGGTTGAATACTGTGTAATATTCCCATAAAAACGTGGTTGAATGCTGTGTAATCACTGGGCGAAATCGATGTCTAAGAACTGGGTAAATGGCTGTGTAGTTACCTTAAAAGGGGAATTTAAAATTCTATGAAAATTACATCTTGCCAGGGAAATTCACTATCTAGATTTGTTGTGTTTAGAGCATAAAAATTCCTTGTCAGGCATTTGATTAGAGCATAAAAATTCATTGTCAGACAATGTATAGATTCATTGTGTTTTATCAAAAAGACGCAGAGATTTTACCATTTCAAAATGCTGGGATTTATGAATAAAAAACACATAGTTTTACCATCCAAAAACGTTGGGATTTATCAATAAAAAACACAGAGATGTATCATTCAGAAACGCACAGATGGAATTCTGGGAAGGACGCAGGGATTATGCATAAAAGAAAAATGCGAATATCATAGATTAATCATAAGAGAAAAACACAGAGATAAGTAAGGGATAGATAGCTGGGTGAAAATTTATCCTTCACTTATTATCCATGCACAGGAAAGCAGGGCATTTAAATCTCAGTCTTAAATACCAGAGTGAAGACAGTGGATTAGGCTCTTGGCCGACTACTCAGGCACAAACTAATAACTTAAAGGATAAGGGACATAAGATAAAAACACAAATTTTCTTCGTATTAAATCAATAAAACAAACGCAGAGAAGTCATTGCAGTCAGAGTTTGGGTTCGCCATGGGAAATCAATTCAAAATACAATGAGCATAAGGTTGGGATGAATTTAAGTTCTATGATCATAAAACACTGGGCTCATCAAGACAATTTGTTGAAGATAAAACTGAAATCTCTGGATAGTGTTATGCTGAATAAAACATAAACTTTAACATAGTAGAAGTACATTACTGAAGGCGCAGGAACAATATTTAAACTACCATTCAATACAAATATACACATGCGTACCTTAGCCAAATGCGAAAGGTCTGAAGTCGTTGTCCCACGCGTGCTCTGTCCAGCTCCCGCTTGCCAATCGATGTGACCTCACCAGTACCTCCCAACCAACACTAGGGGTACTCTTCTTCCCCTGAGCCGCAAAGGGGCCACACACACAATACCAGAGAATGCTAGCACCCAAATCGCATCACAAGGTCAAGCTACCACTCGTTACCCGAGCTGGGTATCCCAACTCCCACAAGAGAAAGTTCAATCAAGATGAAATTTCAGCAGCGTAATGTTACGCAAGCCAAATGATGATCCACACTCTTTCTCCTCCATCCTTTTTATAGAGTTTTCATGTAATTAGTTTCCCAAAATTCTCATTAGATTCATTTTTCATTAATTAATTAGGAAAAACCTCCCTTGTACACATGTCGCTCGATCTCCTAGGTCCACCAGAAAAACAATTTTATTAATCAATTAAATATTCTTATTTCCCTCACCCACTAAGAGCATTTCTAAAAATACTCCTCGGTGTCCAAATATTCCCTTACAATTCTTAAATGACTTACGCCTTACTTAATTCTTAGTTGAGTTCATAAATAGAAAGTTCCAAAGACAAGATTCCTTACAAAGTTAGACATTCAGCTTTTTCTTTAGGTTTCCCCTTTTCTTTAAGTTTCCCTTTTTCTTTAAGTTTCCTATTTCTATTAAGTTTCCCCCTTTTTCCTTTTTAACTAAAAAAATCAATTTAGCAAGTGTAGATAAAACAACCATTTACCCTTTTTACTTTTTAATTAAAATTAATTTAGCAAGTGTAGATAAAAACAACCATTTACCCTCTTTTATTTTTAACTTAAAAATTAAATTAGCAAATGTAGATAAAAACAACCATTACCCCTTTTTTTAAAAATTTAATTCTCCCATATATATATATATATATATATATATATATATATATATATACTTTAATAAATAAAGTTTGAATTTCTTTACGCCCTTCTTGTTATATGTCTAAATATTTTTTTTCAGAGGTTCTGCTTAGACCTAGGTTTTACATTCACTAGGCTGGGTGACATTTTTAAGGGAAAAATTGTTTTTAAACTTTACTTATCATATCATTCATTTTAAGGCCGACTAGGTCCTAAGGAGGCATAGTTTTCTAGGCACTAGGTTTATTCACTTACTAGTTAAAATCACAACGTGACCTTCAGGACGCACTACGTGCTCCAAGGGTGCCACTCGCCTCTTTCCGTTTTTCATGTGCGACATGCCCTTCAAGGCACACCATGTGATCCAAGGGTGCCACTCTCCTCTTTTCGTTTTCCTTGCGGGACGTTCCCTTCAAGACGCACCACGTGCGCCAAGGGTGCCACTCGCCTCTTGACTGAATTTGGTAGATGTCAAACCTCTGGAGTCAATACTCCGCCAGGTGATCTTGTGGGAAACTAAGGGCCTATAAGGAATAAGGCCCCTGCCTTATTGCATGCCCCTTAAAATCATCATGAGCGACTGTCACAGTCTGCCCTCACGACATTGTGGGTCTTCTCAAAGTAGGTAATCGTTAACCTACAATTTGAGCCACGACGGGAGTGCTAGTAGGCTGTGGCAGGGCTGCTACCACACCTCTCCCTCAATGTATCTGGTTGTCGTGCCTGACCGCTCTACTCCAAATGTGAGTCTGGTCGACAAACTATTGTCAGCTTGCATCCATCAACAAATCATGTCAGCAATAACAATCAATCATCATAACATCTAATCATATGTACATATGTCACATCAACAACATTCAAACCCCAAACAACCCACTCCCTGACTTGATCCAGAGTCCAAGGAGTTTCATCGATGCCTCTGCATCATCAAGGTCCGAAGTCCTGCACACTCAAGAGAACCTAGTCAATAGCACTTGTCTATGTAAATACAACAAAATAACATATCATAAAATGCACAATATCTCATAATCATAATCAAAATGACCAATAATATAATAACCCAGATCACTATCACACAAGTATCCTCAAAGAATAAGTTCGCTCAGTGACCGCAAGAGCGGGATGTTACAACATCATAGGGAAGGTGTTGTTGTACCTGAGATTGACATTGGCTAGACTCACTCGAACTCCTTGGAGGGTTGCCCACTGCTCGGTGAGGTAACTTGCACCAGGGTGTTAGTTCGTTAAGCAGGTTGTCAACGTAACTTTCCCACCCACCGAAACTCAACACCTTCGCGCATTGATCTTGCGATGTTGAATTCCATCACCAATTAGCGCTTCTTTGTGAGAAGGTTTGTTTGCATGCTTGACTCCTAGATTAATTAGCATGTGATAGATTGCAATAGTGACATGTACATAATCCATCCAAACATTTTCAAAGGGCTAGTTAGTGGAATATATATTTATTTAATCTATTAAGGGCTATTTGTTAAATTTTGAGCTTGATTTCTTAAGCGGATTATTTCTTTGAATTCTTCAACACTTTGATTCCATCTTAAAACATTTCAACAATATAGAATCATAACTGAATAGAAATAGTCATGTAGATATGTAAGCATGCACATCAACAACACATATACCTCGGGGAAACCCTATACAGGGAGAAAAACCCCAACAAACGATATTCCTTTATTGCATTAATAATGTAAGATCACTTACAAACATCCACCATGAAAAAAATCTGCTCTTAAAAGAGCTTGCCAAGACGCCTTAGACTGGACTAAAAACTTTTAAAAGAAGAGAAGCTTTGCTGATATGTTTTATGATTATTGACCAACATTGAGGAAGAGACCATGCACAACCTATGTGCTGCGTTGCTGTCCTTTTCTGGACTAATATGCAGCCTCACTTTATCAGGGTTATACGTTGTCTCTCATGACTGATATGTTGCTCTTTTCTTGAGAGATTAGCTACCTTTCTTCTTTGTTGTTATGATGTCTATTCCTTGACTGATATGTTGTTTAAATTGTGACTAATATGTTGTCTAACTCGTGACTGATACGTTGTCTAACTTGTGACTGATACGCTAATTTCCTCCTAGATGAAATGCTGATATTTAATGGTTGATGCGCTGATATCTCTTAGCTGATATCCTCCTGGCAGCCTCCCTCTCCAAGACAAGACGTTAAACAATGAGGTTTGAGCTGTGTATAAGTAGGTGCTTGAGAGAGGAGAGGGATAATTCGAAAATAGAGCATGTTTGCATGCCTTTCACAACTCGCCTTAACTCAAATTAGAACTAGAGAAGAGACTTTACTTAGAACGGAACTTGGCTTTGATGACTCGACTCTTAACTCACCCTTGACTTGGCATGCATGCGAGCTAACTTAGCATGCACATGTCCTGCATGCATGCAACATGCAACTAGACATGCATGCAACGTGCAACATGCAACATGCGACAACTTGACAACAATGCCTTTGACTTAGACATGTAACTCTGACTTCTACAACTCGACTCTTTACAAGGCAATTCAAAATTCTCTTCATGGTGGACAATGTCACATGTGCCAACGCACTAGATCAATACATTTATATCATTTGCAATATTAGGAATATCCTTTGTTTCTAGCTCATAGGAATTTTATATTCAACCTAACTTTTGTTAGATGCCTTGACTTTTGCTCATGGATCACAAGGCCTGACTAGGCTCACAGAGGTTGTATGTTCCCCTTCACTTTTGCACTAGTCTGTCTATGCTCATAGAGGTTGTACATTCCCCCTAACTTTTGCACTAGACTGTCTATGCTCACAAAGTTTGTATGTTCCCCTTGGATTTTGTCAATACCTCACAAGATTGGTTGATTCTCCAAATCTCCTTGGCTAGCCTCAGGGTGGCCCATATGGCCTCTCATTGGAGAATGATTGTCGATGCTGCCAAATTTAACACGATCTCTATTAAATAAGTCCCCACAAGGTAGTAGAGTATGAAATCGAAAACTATAAGTGGCCTAATTAAATCAACATCGTCTTCATCTCCTAATATTTCCATTTCAAAACTAATGAAACATGCCCTAATAGAAAAATCAATTCCCACAATTGGTATGGAAGGGAATAGTGATGTCACCAAAGAACACTTTCATGTTGAAATATCTAACAATACTCATTTCTATGCAACACATCGTCCCAATCTTACTACTCATTCCCTTTCTCTACTCTACCCCTCTCTTTTGATGGTCTAGATTATATACAATGCTACCAACAATTGTCTAAATGGAATGACCAACACATAAATGTCCAAGATGCTTGCACATGGGATGATGATGTCATTGTCACCTATGATACATGTAATTCCATAGGTGTATTAAATTCCTAGTTGATAAACTATATTGTTAAACTCAAAGCCACCTGCACTTCTATTGATTTCTTAAGCCAATCCCTTACCAACGAGTTCATCCCTAACCAGGGCCACATGCATGAAATCCTTGTCAAAGATTTCATAAATCTGCATTTGTGTGACACTATAATTTTTAATATATATATCACAACCTAAGAAAGATACTTATATGATCTAAGATATCACAAATTTTCCCTTACAAACACTCATTCCCTCAAAAGTTTGTTTTCCCATTGGAGAAAATGGTAGCCACATGTATGGCATGCAAGGAAAGACCACTCAATTTATCTAGTGGAAAATATTGTCAACAATTTCTTTCTTTCTATGATATATTTATGCATCAAAAGAAAATTTGTCTCAAAAATACAAAAAATAAATTTCAAATCCTTTGTTCTTTGTACTAAATCCAGTTGTCATTGTTCAAAGAAAAATAAAATATGTTCAACATTCTTTTGTTAATCTGTTTCGTCAACAGTATCACCATTTGTTTTTAATCAAAGCCGGGAAGTCTTTAGAATCTTATTGCCACCAAGGAAAACACTCTTTAAACTCCAATTCCATAAGCAATGTGTAGGGAAATATGATGCTTCCTTTGCAGAAAGAAAGGAATTTGATGAAAAATGTCATGGCGGAGCTTCTAAAATCCATTTCTTCTATGACGATTCAACTAATCAACATTCATGAGATTATGTTGAGCATGATCATGAATCCAATGATGAATGTTTGAGATTCATTAAGATACTTACTCAGATATAGAGGCAACCAACATTGTAGAAGACACAAGTATGGGAATCTTTAACCCAAAAAATGTAGAAGAGCATCCATGCTAGTTTTTTCAATGACTAGATTAATCACTAGCATGTTTTTACACTCATTGATATTACCACATTAGTAGCTCATGAATGCTTGGATTCATCCAACTCCACAGTACCCTCCACCTACCCTCTAGCACTAGAGAATATTAGATCGCAAAAATAGCTTGATCTACCTATTATAAAAATTACTATTGGTCTATACATATTAGGTACTATACAGTTTGAAACTCACTCACCATGTACTTTTCATTTTTTTCTTGATATCATTTTTCCCACAATGTTGCAAAGAAACTAACCATTCCCCCTACCTAGTAGAAAAAATTCATTTCTCCTCACAACAATTATGTCCATGAAAATCAAAGTGTCATATGTAAATATTTTGCACCCTCCGTTCCTTGAAAATTCCTTAACCAGTAGTATCATATTGAGTTCTATTAGTACCCTATAATAAATGGACATTTTTCTCTCTAATAGATGTTTCTCACTCCCCTCGTACAAATTTTTAATACTCCCTCCTCCCCATATCATCTTGAAAACCTTCACTTATAAAGAAGTGGTTCCTCTTCACCAAACTCACGATGACCAATGGCATAAGAGTCCAAATTTGTTTTTGGACTACCACGAGTAATTACCTAAGAGTATTTATCATATTTAGGACACGATTGATTATAGAAATATGATACCTTATGGTTATATTTGTTAGCAAGGAGATCATGATTAGGTTTCCGATTTTCAGGTTCATATTCATTAGACAAAAATAGGCTTCCAAATCGATCATGCTCGAAAAAATTATTTGTCATATCATCAAACTGAAAGTTGCCAATGTTTACATCAAGATCTAGATTTATCTTTATATGGTGGAATATTTTTGTATTTGAAATATTATCAGGAAGAGAATTTTGTGAGTTATTTCCATCGTTGAATGTTTGGATTTTCTTCTGGCCAAAGAGAGAGGTTTTAAAGGAATGTGTCTAAAGTTGGACTATTACAAGGCCTATGACAAGTTGGAGTGGAAATTCATTCTCCACATGCTTGAGTGGCTAGGCTTTGGGTCAAAGTTCATATATTATGTCAATATTCTCTTTTCCAATTCTTTGGTTATTATGTGTGTTAATAGATCCCTTACTTATCTTATTCCTCTTAGCAGATCAATGACGCAGGCCTACCCTATAGCCATTGATTTATATGTTCTCACATATGATGCCTTGGGTTATCTATTATAAAATGTAGTTTACCAAGGTAAAGTTACTGGCCTTCCCCAGTAATATTTAGTCAACTCCCACTATGCTTATGAACACCTTTTGTAATCTTCTAAAGAGATACTAAAAGAGGAGAAAACTTGTATGATACTTATTGGATTAGACGATCACCCAGGGTGGATTCCTTCCCAATGGAAATGGGTTCAAAGGGGCGAAATCACCAAGTATCTTGGTATTCTATTAGCATTGACATGACTCGAAATCAGATGTGAAACTGGGTTATTAATAAGTTTACAATCAAACTAGAATACTAGAATAGTCAAGACCTTTCCTTAGCACCTAAAATCCAAGTGGGGAACAAAATTTTCAGTTTAATGCATATATATTATTTGTCTCTTTGGCTTCCCAACCAATAGGGCTACAATAAAACTCTATCTTAACAGATCTCTTTTGGGTGAAGAATAAAGGGGAAAAGGTCTACCTATGGTCAAGTGGTTGGTGTGCACTAGGAAACCACAAGATGGAGGACTTAGCATTCCTCATTTGGCCACTTATGGCCTTACCTTGGTAGCAAAGTGGTTTCTTAAGGCCACACAGGGAAATGAATTATGGAAATAGATCATAAGGGACAAAATTGGCCAGCTATATGTGAAAAATTTTCTTCATAGCCAATTCCTTCTTTTTGCACATAGCCTTTTTCTACTAATTGTTATTTGTAGTTTTCATTGGTACCATCAAACTTATACTTGGCTCCAAAAATCCATCTGCAACTAATTGTCCTTTTATCTGCTAGAAACTCAACCAAACTTTAAGTTCTATTTATTCTAAAAACTTCAAGCTTTGACTACATGGCATCACATTACTCAACTTTCTTTGTTCTCTTCATATGTATGTGGTTCTTTTTCACTAAGACTTTCACTCATCAATGCATAATTAACTAAAGGTGACTCTAATCACTTTCTTCTTCTAAGATCAACTTTACTTTCTATGCACTCTCTATCTACTTTTGTCTTCTAGTTCTCAATCTATCATACATTTCAGGTTCTACAAAAAAATCTTAACCATCTTCACCAACCACTTGGGTGTCCTTGGCATTAGAGTAGATTATTTATTTTCTTATCCAAATTAAGGTTGAATTTCAAGAGTGTTAGTAACAATGATATCTTGTGCATCAACATACTTCTCAAATTCTGTTGTGCATGCTTCATAAAAAAAACAAAATGCTTTATTACAAATTTCTGATTTTCCAAGTCCCATAAGAAATATGCCTTCAACTGCTCCTCATATCTAATAAAAATAATACACTTGTGCACTCTATCAGAGAAATTTGAATTGTGTTTCTCCTTTGGAATATGAATATAATAGATGCTCCCAAATATATGCAATTATTTAACAGTAGATTTGTGATCACTCCATGCTTCCTCTGGAATAACATTCCAAATAATTTTAGTTAAACTTCTATTGATCAAATAAACCACACAATTACAATGTTCAACCCTTTCTAGTAAATATTTATGTACTTCAATATGCGATGTGCCATGTTGTAAATAACACGATTCTCACACTCTACAACTCCATTCTATTTTGGTGTATAAGAGGTTGTGAATTGCCTGTTAATATCATGTTTTTTGTAGAATGAATCAAAATCATTTGACTTGTATTCTCCACCACTATCAAATATTATGGATTTTAAAAATTTACCACTCTACTTTTAAACTAGATCCTTCCACTCTTTGAAAAATTCAAATGCATATGCTCTCTTCTCTAGAAAATAAAGCGACGAATTTATGATGTTATTATCAATTAAGTTCATAACATACATCTCACCTCCAACATATGGTCTACTTGCTAGTACTAACTTTGCATTCCACACTTTTCCAATAGGGAAACTCTCTTGCTACGAATACAAGCACAAAGGTCCCATGTTTATGGTAATCCATACATTATGTTCATCACCAATAATTTTTTTTATTACTTGAGGCCAAGTTTCCAAAAATATTGCAGATGCGCTAATTGATTTAGAAGCCAAGTAAAATAAGAGAAGGTCTAAAAATGGCAGGAAATGTTAAATCTGGCGGAAGCTCTAAGTTGATCAGGCCTGAAAAGTCATGTATCGTGATCCATTGAGATCAACGGCTAGGAACAATTGCAGAGGTTAAAGTTGGGTGGAGTATAACACCTAAAAAAGGTCCTGCAATTTAAACCACATGTTTTTCTCGAGGGTACGTGGCATCACCAGGCGCATTGTGGAATGAAAGGCGGATTTCCTCAAAACCACTTTCTCACACCCCCGCAAAGTTGAAAAGTATTAAAGGTCGTCCATTGATTTATTTCATTTGTTTTTTTATTTCGAATACTGAAACCATTAGAACCTTGGCGCGATCACAGTTTTCCACTTGTAGCCCAACAATACACCATCTACACACCATTTCTGCTCATTTCCAGGTATTCACATCATAACCATGGATCCCATTATTTCCTCAGTGACAGAACAAGACACTACAACAATAGAAGAAGCCTTAATTGACAGGGACACATATGTTTTCGATGTTTAAATCACCATTTACCCTATCTCTGCGTCCAGAAGTAATTTTTCTGATATAATCGGTAAAAGTATATTGTTCTTAGAAGCAGTCTAGGCCACCATAGTACCCTATGCTATTGAAATTGCTTTCTCGTTCCCTAAATTTGTAGGTTGGTGCRCTGAACAATATTCTCATGAAGAAAGGGTCATTGTCAATAAACAAGGGTCCCAAGTCTTGTGTAGGATAGAAGGTTTGTCAATTCGATAATCCCTTGGTATACTAGAGCCTTTTTTTGCAAATTCTAAACCATTCAATGAAGAGAAATTGATTATGGTATATAGGGAATGTCCATCAGAAGTCCGAAGCCTGTTTTTACAACAAATTGTCAAACCTGAATAGTTTTCAGAATGTCTGTTTGTGCCATTGAATGTCAATCTAATGGTCATTGAATTCCTGTGGGTATGCTCCTTATTGAGTCAAGTCTTAGGGTTAGATAGTGACAAGTATGTGGTGGAAGTCATGCTTGATTTCCTTTTGACCTTTTTCAAGT
>JASDQU010102241.1:112508-175281 GCA_032191745.1 Picea mariana
ACATAGCCTTTTTCTACTAATTGTTATTTGTAGTTTTCATTGGTACCATCAAACTTATACTTGGCTCCAAAAATCCATCTGCAACTAATTGTCCTTTTATCTGCTAGAAACTCAACCAAACTTTAAGTTCTATTTATTCTAAAAACTTCAAGCTTTGACTACATGGCATCACATTACTCAACTTTCTTTGTTCTCTTCATATGTATGTGGTTCTTTTTCACTAAGACTTTCACTCATCAATGCATAATTAACTAAAGGTGACTCTAATCACTTTCTTCTTCTAAGATCAACTTTACTTTCTATGCACTCTCTATCTACTTTTGTCTTCTAGTTCTCAATCTATCATACATTTCAGGTTCTACAAAAAAATCTTAACCATCTTCACCAACCACTTGGGTGTCCTTGGCATTAGAGTAGATTATTTATTTTCTTATCCAAATTAAGGTTGAATTTCAAGAGTGTTAGTAACAATGATATCTTGTGCATCAACATACTTCTCAAATTCTGTTGTGCATGCTTCATAAAAAAAAATAAAAATGCTTTATTACAAATTTCTGATTTTCCAAGTCCCATAAGAAATATGCCTTCGACTGCTCCTCATATCCAAGAAAAATAATACACTTGTGCACTCTATCAGAGAAATTTGAATTGTGTTTCTCCTTTGGAATATGAATATAATAGATGCTCCCAAATATATGCAATTGTTTAACAGAAGATTTGTGATCACTCCATGCTTCCTCTGGAATAACATTCCAAATAATTTTAGCTAAACTTCTATTGATCAAATAAACCGCACAATTACAATGTTCAACCCTTTCTAGTAAATATTTATGTACTTCAATATGCGATGTGCCATGTCGTAAATAACACGATTCTCACACTCTACAACTCCATTCTATTTTGGTGTATAAGAGGTTGTGAATTGCCTGTTAATATCATGTTTTTTGTAGAATGAATCAAAATCATTTGACTTGTATTCTCCACCACTATCAAATATTATGGCTTTTAAAAATTTACCACTCTACTTTTAAACTAGATCCTTCCACTCTTTGAAAAATTCAAATGCATATGCTCTCTTCTCTAGAAATAAAGCGACAAATTTATGATGTTATTATCAATTAAGTTCATAATATACATCTCACCTCCAACATATGGTCTACTTGCTAGTACTAACTTTGCATTCCACACTTTTCCAATAGGGAAACTCTCTTGCTAAGAATACAAGCACAAAGGTCCCATGTTTATGGTAATCCATACACTATGTTCGTCACCAATAAATTTTTTTATTACTTGAAGCCAAGTTTCCAAAAATATTGCAGATGCGCTAATTGATTTAGAAGCCAGGTAAAATAAGAGAAGGTCTAAAGATGGCAGGAAATGTTAAATCTGGCAGAATTGCTGAGTTGATCAGGCCTGAAAAGTCATGAATTGTGATCCACTGAGATCAACGGCCGGGAACAATTGCGGAGGTTAAAGCTGGGCAGAGTATAACACCTAAAAGAGGTCCTTCAATTTAAACCACATGTTTTTCTCGAGGGTACGTGGCATCACCAGGCGCATTGAGGAATGAAAGACAGATTTCCTCAAAACCACTTTCTCACACCCCCGCAAAGTTGAAAAGTATTAAAGGTCGTCGGTTGATTTATTTCATTTGTTTTTTTCTTTCGAATACTGAAACCATTAGAACCTTGGCGCGACCACTGTTTTCCACTTGCAGCCCAACAATACACCATCTACACACCATTTCTGCTCGTTTCTAGGTATTCACATCATAACCATGGATCCCATTATTTCCTCAGTGACAGAACAAGACTCTACAACACTAGAAGAAGCCTTAATTGACAGGGACACATATGTTTCCGATGTTTAAATCACCATTTCCCCTATCTCTGTGTCTAGAAGTAATTTTTCTGATATAATCGGTAAAAGTATATTGTTCCTAGAAGCAGTCTAGGCCACCATAGTACCCTATGCCGTTGAAATTGCTTTCTCGTTCCCTAAATTTGTAGGTTGGTGCGCTGAACAATATTCTCATGAAGAAAGGGTCATTGTCAATAAACAAGGGTCCCGGGTCTTGTGTAGGATAGAAGGTTTGTCAATTCGATAATCCCTCGGTATACTAGAGTATTTTTTTGCAAATTCTAAACCATTCAATGAAGAGAAATTGATTATGGTATATAGGGAATGTCCATCAGAAGTCTGAAGCCTATTTTTACAACAAATTGTCAAACCTTAACAGTTTTCAGAAAGTCTGTCTGTGCCATTGAATGTCAATCTAATGGTCATTGAAGTCCTGTGGGTATGCTCCTTATTGAGTCAAGTCTTAGGGTTAGACAGTGACAAGTATGTGGTGGAAGTCATGGTTGATTTCCTTTTGACCTTTTTCAAGTTCGAGTCTGGTCTGTCAGTTCGTATTAACTTTGATAAATTCCTAGCTGATACTATTCATAAACAACTAGTGAATTTCCACTCCCTGAGGCATTTTAGATACTATACTTATCTGTTGAAACTTTTCCTAGCAAGTAATAGCAGATAATTTCCTTAAGCAACATTTATGTCAACTGAATGCAAAATAATTACATTGCTTATCTTCATTAACAAAGTTATGTCCATGATTTAAAGTACGATTTTCAATACTAGCCCGCCTAGAGTTCTGGATGACATGAGAAGTTATCTACAGCCAAATCCAGAGAACAGAGTGGGAGATTGGGTATTGTTCATGCATTCAACAATAATCTGGGTTTATGGTTGTCATGAATCTCCTTACCTATTGCCTGTTTTTCTAACTCCTAGAATCTTTTCCCTTGAATTCATTAGGTAAAGAATTATATTTGAAACATAGCATTTCCTAAAGTTGCACAGATCCTCCAACCTTAAGTTCCCCTTTTTCATTGGCCCCTTTATTGTCAAGTCCAGATCATGTTTATCTCAGGTTCAAGCAAAGCTCAAAGAGTTTGGTTTTGCACAGTTACAGGAAAGAAGGTATGATCCACACCAGATCATATCCAAAAGAAGACAGATGAACAAAAATGCTCCTTATGAGCATGAAAAAGTTGAAGGTTTTGATAGGTTGGCCAATCTAGAAGTCTGTGTTGATGTGGAAGCAACCCTGCAACCAATTCAAACACAACAAGTGGAAGTAACCCTGCAACCAATTCAAACACAACAAGATTCTCAGAAGCTGATGATTAAAGTTCCTAAGACAAGTGTTTACAGTAAGAGAGGCATTTCAGAGGCTATGGACATTGATGATCAACAGACTGTCAAAAAGAAGATGAAGGTTACACAGCTGACACAATTTGTGTATTTAGAAGATGAAGAGTCCAGGGATCAAGAAAATCTAAATATGGTGGAAAGTGGTACTAGCATTGTAGAGATCGAAGAAGGAAATAAACTCCAAAGTGAGGGAAACTCAAGAACCTTTTGCAGTAAAAAATATCTTTTTGATAAAACATCGGGGTTAGCTTATCAGTCTAGGGAAGATTTGGCAAAAGAATATGCTAAGAAGGGAAATGTAGCTTTGGGTGAGATCAAGGATTTATTCCCTGAAGTGGAAACAGTCTCTCATCATAAATATTTTCTGTTCACAGTAAGAGATGTTGAAAAGAAGACCTTTAACATTGCAGTTGTAGAAGAAGACAAATTTTCTGAGACAAAGATAAAATATGACAACATAATTGCCCCAGACAAGGTCAAATTCCACAAGAAAACTAGTGACCTATTATATTCTGATTACTTGAGTTTGAACTTGAAGAATTCAAAATTGTCATCTTATGCAGAAAAATTGGAAAGACAATTGAGGCAAGAAAGGGCATCTAACAAAGCTTGGCAAACTCAGGTTAAGAGGTTGGAATCTGAAGGTTCCCAAGGGGTGAAGTCTTCATTATATGAGAAAGACAAAATAATTCAAAGTTTGAAGAAGAGATTGAAAATGCCTGCTACAGAGCATCCACAAACAACATAATTGGTAGTTCTGGAGTAGGAAAAGACAAGACTTCGTCAAGAGACACTAGATTACAAAGCTAAGGTGTTGCAGCTGGAACAAGAAAAGGTGAAATGGTCACAAGAAAAGACATAATTGCTAGATAAGGCTATGGTTTTAGCTCCTACTATAGAAATTGGATCAAATACTAAAGAAATTTTCCAGGCTATGTCACAAGTTAGCCCAAAGGAAGGAGAAATCAAAGGACAGAAGGAAAGTATACAGAAATTGAAGCAGGAGATGCATGCAAAAAATGAAAGGATAGCTCAATTTCAAAAGGAGAATGCAGTCTTCCAAGAGAGAATAAATAAATTGAAAGTGAGGTTAAGAGGCAAAGGTCTGTTTCAGGGGGCCAAGCATATCATTTGGGACTCTATAGCTGCTGTAGCTGCCAAAATCGGATCATATTTGAATTTCGTTAAGGATAGAGACAACATACCCATGAAAACCAGACACATGTGTACTTTTGTGAATGAAAACTTAGCCAAAAATACATCAGAATGGTCCCAGAACGCCATAAATTTACACAACTCTATTCCTACTGCAGACCTTCAAACCATTGGAGTTAAGGACATAACTACATTGATTATTTGGGCTATCGCCAAACATAACCTTTTGAAATCAGTTCAAACTAAAGAACCACAAATGGAGCAGAGTGTACATGAGTTTAAAGATTTATTTGAAGAATTGTTTATCAAAGGTTGTCCACCATTTTGGGATGGAAAGGGAAAATTGTATGACCAGGAAGAATACAATACTCATTTGACTCAGTCCAAAATGGATCATTCTAAGTTTGAAACCTTGGAGGAGAGTTTGAAAGGAGCCACTTTAGTTGACCAGCTGATTACCGACTTTGAGATCCTGAATCAGTTCAAAATAGTCAAGCTTGGACTGCCAATCATGTCATATGCTTCTTGCATTGACTTGGAGATTCTGATAAAGGAGATGACGGATTACGACATTCCTTCCGATTTGCAGTGGAAGGAAATAGTCCGGCTGGGTAAGACAAAATGCATTTTTGTAGGGCCTAGTAGATGATGTCCAGATGTCAATAAATGACAACAAATCATATGAAAGGTCGAAGCAGAGTTAAAGGGTGAAGAAAAGGACTGGACTACCGAAAGGGACAAACCCCAGATTTTGTGAACAATTTCTTTCGTATTTTTGTAATCGGTTTCAAACCGAAACGATTCTTTCCTATTTTGTAATTGGTTTCAAACCGAAACAATTTCTTTTCTATTTTAATCAGTTTCAAGACAAAACGTTTTCTTTCCGATTTTATTGTAATCAGTTTCAAACCAAAGGAACCAAGCTTGTATAAATGTTAGGAGCTCCGAATGTATGGGGTGTTGGTAGAAGTGCAAGGGCACGAAATATAGCTATTCGGAACCTGAATGTAATTTTTTGAATCTGAATGGAATGCACATGCAGATGTCCTGAACTTTCTACGAAAATATTGTAATGGTGGTGGTCTGATATTTGTCTTCTTTCTTCGTATGTATTTCCCGTGTTCTTGATTTCATTTTCACTATCTCATGTTTAAATTGGATATTTAAAGGTCCATAATTCATCTTGTGATGCTCTCGACTTAAGCAATTTAAACTGTGTTAAGTTCTTCCTAACTATGTCAGAATTCATCTTATTTGATGCTCTGGTGTAGTTATCTGTTCTCCTTTCTTCTTACAACCTGTAAATTTCAATTTATAATTCAAACTCATTACCTTATTTAGCCTTTATCGTCTGGAGAGTTCTACCTACCAGTCATTGCTCTCATTTGTTTTCAGAAGTTTGACTCCATAGCCCTAAGTATCCCTCCCTTTCTTGCCAGCAAAATCATAAAAAACCCTTTCAAAGCAATGAACCTAGCCATCGACTTGTTAAAGAAAACTTACTTGTTAGAGACCAAGTGACAGGAGAGAGCCCTCTCTTAGCTGAGTAGGCTAGTACCCATCTCCAAAGTGGTTTGTAGGTTACCTTTGTCATTTGTTTTCTCAACCAAAACAAATTTATAGAGTGCTAACACACCATATTCAATTTATGTAGTAACGTTAAACTAGAGAAACTTAAGTATCCATACCTTCAATGACATAGTCTGCTAGAGTCAATTGTTGTTGCCAATGCACAATTAGCACCAATTTCTTTGCCTTACTTACGGTTGATATAGACCATCTTCTTCATAACTTGAGCTATGAGTGCATATCCTTTTTGAATTTCAATTATCATGTGCATTTTATCTTCAAATTCAAATTTCAAATCTAATTCTTTGTCGATGTCACATGTCTCACCTATATGTAGCAACATAAGTACATCACCTTCACCATCAATCTTTGGGGTCCTTTTATTGCCAAATTTTTATCTCATTATGTAGTGGTTCAAACTTGCCAAATTGATTACGCCTTCCAGTCATATGTCTGGTCACACCAAAGTCAATGTACCAAACATCTTTGAAAGTATCAATCACAACAAGTGATGTGACTCGTGCACCTTCCTGAATGTTGTTATCATAATTCTTCTTTGTCACATTTAATGAATGATTCTTACTCTAATAATGTGTTTTCTTGTATCAATCTTGCACATTATATTCTTTATATTTACAATAGTAACACACAACAATATTTTGTCGATATTTCTCTGCATTCTGCAAATTTTCTTCTCAAAAATCCATCTGCTCAAATTTCTTCCCTTGACTGTTCTTCATTTTTTTCACTGTGAGAGCTTGATCAAAACTTTCACTTTTGAACCTACTCAAGTGTTGTTATTTTTTGGAGTAACATGCCACCAAGAAAATCAAGTAAAATTGTTCCAATTCTTCGTGAAACATTAAAATTGGTTACAAAAGTTTGAAATACCTCATTCAACCAATATTTTTGTCAAAGAAACCAAATCCTTTGGATCCATTTTATCACCAATTGCAACCGGTTGGTCGCATACATCTTGTATGTGTATCACATAGTCAACAACATTATTTTTGTCACCAAGTTTCAAAACCTACAACTGGTTACCTAAGTAAAGACTCTTAATTTATTCAAGATCTCATACAAATTCTATAGTGTGGTTCATATATTATGTGAACTCTTCATGTTCCTAGTTTGAGGAATGATATGATCTACCCCACTAGAAATTATGATATACTATGCATCTTCAACATGTGCCTCAAACTTCACTAAATTAGTATGTTGCTTCAGTAGGAGAAACTTCCTTACTATCTACAATATTCAATAGCCTATGTTTCATTAACACATTTTGTATCTGGAATGTCCAAACGGAGTAGTTATATCCATCCCACGTGATCTATAATAGGGGAATGCTTGAAGAGGTCGAAAAAATTCCCCCCCTTGCTTAATAACCAAAATACATTTACTCTTGATACATATTTATAATTTTCCATAATGATATCGAACTAGGATTTGATACCATGTTGGGAAGGAGGCAGAATTCTTCTGCGTAGTTGAAAACCAATGCAATTCTAATCCTTTCCAGGATATGTTGATTGATGTGTTACACATTCATATAAACACTCCCAACCATCCTTAATGTATTTTTAGGTTACACAACCTATTCAACTAAGTACAACATAACAAGTTCTTCCTACAAAAATTGCATATTGCATCACACGTGCACGAGTTGATAATGAATGACACCCAAGAATGTTAACAATATCATTGAAAATAAGTTAAAAAAAATTTCATATGTCAACACAGATAATTTCAGGAAAACTTAAAGTAATTGTGTACCAAGCATCATAGTAAAATAACTAATAAATGAATTTGCAAAAAAAAAAAACTATTGTTTAAACTATGGCATGTATAGTATGGCTACATAAGGTACAAGAGTGGCTTTAGGTCAATAATCTTAACTACATCAACATACAACGCTTTGGATCGCATAGAAAATATCATAGCTTTGAGCTCACAACAAAAATATCCTTACAACCTATGGCTCAAAAATGTTTTATAGTTCTTTGTTCACTATTTACCTTAGCTTGTTCAAGCTCCACGTTGTTCATTTGTCATATCTCTCTCATATGGTTCATATATTATTTCATTGCATATATAACAAGGGCTGCATGGTAGCTTAGTCCCTGCCAAGTAGATTTGGAAATGGAAATGATAGTTTGATTATGGCTCCTCTGGTTTCGTAACCTTTGTACTTGAAAGATCTAATTAGTTGGTAATTGTGGGTAATTATGGTTGAATATGTGATCGTCGAGAGAATATTTTAGGCAATTGTTGTATATTTTTTTAGTAAAGGTATGGCTATGGAAGGTAAGTAAGAATCATGCTTTTGTGGATGAACTTCCTCTAAAAACTAAATATAATATGATGATATAACAACAAATTATGAATTTCAATTTTTCATTTCAAGAGTAGCATGAAATGCTTAGCTATGGTTTAATATGTGGTAATTGTATAATATGTGGCAATTATATGGCAAGTTTTTCCTTCATGGTCACTATCATATAGTGCTTTCCTCTTGAATGATGGGCTGGTGCAGTGTATGCGTAGGTTTGAAGATTATGCATTGATGGCTTCTATGAACCAGTCTTTATATTGTAATCATTCATTAAGTATTTAAGTATTTATGCATTGATGGCTTCTGCAGGGACTAATAATGCTTTTATTATAATCATGATAATAAAGGTTATATGCCTCTCCTCAAATATTTCCACACGTGTTGTATGTCTCTCCTCAAATATTTCCATCATGATAGTAAATATTATATGTTTTGTATGTCTCTCCTCAAATAGTTCCACATGTTTTTTACAATGTTCCTCTCCTTACCTCTCAAACACCTTGATTGGCATGAACTCTAGAGAGATCCAGACCTAGGATCTCCACTACACTTCACTCATTGATAACATCTATTGCAATGGATCCTCATAGTGTTAGGATAAGTTTAACTTAACACATATCAATTTCTCATATAATGACTAAGATCCGAACATATTCATCATTTTCGAAGGACAAGCCAACATTTTCACTAAATCCCTTACACTTACACCTAGGGCTTCTAGATCCACTTTCTATTTAGACACCTAAATTTAATTACCTAAATATGGTGGTAAACTGTGTAGAGATGTTCTATATTCATGGATCTGTAGCCTTGCTGCCTACTTGCAAACCTTCCCAAAGATGATAGAAGAGAATATCCTCCTTCTTGAAAGTAACCATTTAAACAGAATTGCCTAAGCATAGTGGTATTCTCACCGAACTTCTATAAAGATATATGTGGGGGTCATCAAAGAATAAGCTACCAACAACACTCTTACATGCATTACTACATGGGATGCATTGTGCTAGGCCTTGAGAATGAATATTTATTCTCTAGTTTATTTATCTAACTGAATGTGCAAGATGGCCTATCTCTCTTGAATGGAGAGAGTGATAATCGCTCTTCACAGAGCTTAAAGCAATCTCTTATCACAACAAACTGAAGGTGTTTAGATGGAGCATCCTAGAAGGAGGCTTAACCTCTTGTGCAAGACTCAAAAAGTATAACTTAAAGGATGGTAACTGTCCTTTTTGTTCTGTTAAGGAGACCACACTACACATGCTTTGGTTCTATCAGATTACTCAAGATATTTGGTGTAAAGCTAGATCAAAGTTATATGCCTTTATGGTGGCTAATAGTTGGTAGGAAGGGATTATAGGTCTAGGATTCTATGTTGATAAGATATTCAATATGATTATTGTTAATATGATCATCTCTTATCACATTTTGAAGATTGAATGTAAAGTTCGATTTGAAGAAGGGTTCTTAGTCAATGTTGTTGAGACAGTCTCAGATATCATTTCCATGTTCTTATTATAGCTGCAAGCAGAGTAAGTCGAAATGATAGCCCTTATGAACAAGAAAATAGAAAGTACTTCTTCATAGGTAGAAAAAAGCTACAATAGGTTGAACTTAAGGATATTGAATCTTGAAGGTGATATTTAGAGGTTGGTTAGGTCTCTCTCCTCAAGTCCTGGTCATACTCTTGTTGGATCCTCTCAAGAAGTGTAAGGTTCTCCACACAATTCCACTGACGTGGATTGTGAAGACTATGGTCCAACGAAAGTTCCTAAGGAGATTGGCCCTCGGTTCTAGCTTACACAACCTCTAAGATGAAGGGAAAAAGCTCATTTTTTTTTAAACACCTATAGGTCGTTGGTCTTCTGACGTCCCTAACGTTGGTCACATGGCATCCTTATCGTTCGTATATAGTTGACTGTCTCTCCACCGACGTTTCTAGCCGTCGGGCTTCTGATGTCCCTAACGTCGGTCACATGGCATCCTTGTCGTTGGTATATAACCCACTGTCTCTGCACCGACATTGCCAACCGTCGATCTTCCGACGTCCGATTTCGTCGGTCACTTGACGTCCTTGTCGTTGGTATATAGTTGACCATCACTCCACCGACGTTTCCAGCCGTCGGTCTTCTGACGTCCCTAATGTCGGTCACATGGCATCCTTGTCGTTGGTATATGGCTGACCGTCTCTCCACCGACGTTTCCAGCCGTCGGTCTTCCGACGTCCCTAATGCCGGTCACATGGCGTCAACATTGTGGAGACTGACGAAATGGGACGTCGGAATTTCGATGTCTCCGACGTCGCTGTAGCGACGACTATATGGGGTTTGGATAGTCAAATCCGAGATGACACGTGTTCACATTAAACTTCACAATAGAGATGATACCTATGGCATCGAAAAAGCGACGTCATGTGAAATGACATTTGAGGGGGTCTGATGTTTGTCGTTCTCTCGACAATATAAAGTGGGAATTGCATCGAATGCGCTGTCGGAATTTGAACCAAATGTACTAGTGTCTAAAAAGATATGTCGAAGCCACAAGGCTTCTTGAATTGCATTTACCACTACTCGATACTCTTCTTTTGTTGAAGAAATTGCAATAGCCTGTTGTTTCTTACAAGCCCAAGTGACAGGTCATGAACCAAGGCTGAAAACATAACCTATAGTAGACTTTTGATCATCATGGTTGTCAGTCGTCGGTCTTCCGATGTCCCTAACGTCGGTCACATGGCGTCCACATTGTGGAGACCGACGAAATGGGACGTCGAAATTCCGATGTCTCCGGCGTTGTTGTAGTGACGACTATATGGGGTTTGGACAGTCAAATTCGAGATGACATGTGTTCACATTAAACGTCGCAATAGAGATGATACCTATGGCATTGAAAAAGCGACGTCATGTGAAACGATGTTTGAGGGGGTCCAATGTTTGTCGTTCTCTCGACAATATAAAGTGGGAATTGCGTCGAACGCGCTGTTGGAATTTGACCCAAATGTACTAGTGTCTAAAAGGATATGTCAAAGCCACAAGGCTTCTTGAATTGCATTTACCGCTACTCGCTACTCTACTTCTGTTGAAGAAATTTCAATAGCCTGTTGTTTTTTACAGGCCCAAGTGACAGGTCATGAACCAAGGCTGAAAACATTACATGTAGTAGACTTTCGATCATCATGGTTGTTGGCCCAATCTGAATCAGTGAAACCAACCAATAAAGGAGTCCCCCCTGAAATGTAATGTATCTTGAACTGAACTGTACCTCGGACATATCGAAGTATCATTTTAGCTGCTTTCCAATGACTTTCATGGGGTGTTTGCATATACTGGGAAACAAGACCAACAACAAAGGAAAGATCAGGACAGGTATGAGTCGAGTATAAGAGGCTACCAACTAACTGATGGTACAAGGTGGCCTCAACTTCAGGAGAAGTACAGGTGGTAGCAAGCTTGACTCCAGACTGGAAGGGAGAAGGGGTTGGTTTACAATCTTCCATGTGAAAGTGACGAAGAAGGTCACAAGAATACTTAGATTGGGAAAGAAAAATTCCTTCATTGGTTTGCAAAAATTGGAGGCCAAGGAAATAGTGCAAAAAACCTAAGTATGTCATTTCAAATTTCTTCTTAAGGCTGGTTTTCACATGGTTTAAAAGTTTTGAGTCACTACCAATAAGGATAAGGTCATCAACATAAAGGAGAAAGATTATGAGATGGCTTCCTACTTTCTTGGTATAGACATTAGGATCATAATGACATCTAGAAAATCCGATGTCGATAAGAAAGCTGTCCATTTTGGCATACCAAGCTCGAGGAGCTTGGTTAAGACCATAAATATATTTCTTAAGGCGACAAACAAGGCTAGAGTCATTCTGGACATGGCCAGGAGGTTGTTCCATGTTGATTTCTTCTTGCAAATCCCCATGCAAGAAGGTGGATTTAACATCCATCTGATGGACCTTCCATTTATGTGAGGCAGCAAGGGCAAGAACAAGGAATATGGAATTCATTTTGGCTACATAGGCAATGGTTTCATTATAGTCAATTCCATCAACTTGGGAAAATCCTTTGGCAACTAACCGAGCCTTGTGTCTTTCAACACTTCCATCTTATGCATACTTAGTTCCGTAGACCCATTTACATTTGACAAGTTTTCTTCCTTTTGGAAGAGGTACAAGATCCCAAGTATCATTTTCCATTAAAGAAAAATACTCCTCACTCATTGTTGTATCCCAATCTGGATGACTTGAAGCTTCTACAAATGTCTCTAGATCATGATTCTCTAAAACTCGAGCCAAAAGAGAAGAGGCTTGCTAGAACAAAGAGCGTGTCTGACACTAATACGAAGGATCACCGACAAGACCACCAATTGCTTCTCATGTTGAACGAATCCATCTAGGAAGTAGTGGTGCTGGTGATGGTTCAAGTTCAATGGACTTATCTGGAGGAAGGTGAGCAGGAGAAGGTGGATTTTCGTCCTCACTGTAATCATCTAAAGAAGAAACCAAAATAGGAATAGAAGAAGGCACAAACGTTGAATATGGATCACAAGATGAAGAAGGCACAATCGCCGAATTAGGCTCATAAACCAAAATATTTTCATCAAATTTAACATCTCTTATAATAATACTTTCATTACAATGTGGTTGAAGAAGTCTATAACCTTTGACATCTTCAAAATAAGCAACAAATATACACTTCTCACTTTTAGGCTGCAATGCTTTCCTTTTCTCATCAGGAATGTGAGCCCATGCCATACTGCCAGATACACGGAAGTGACATACATTTGGTTTAATTTTAGTCCAAGCTTCTTCTGGTGTTATATTTTTAAGATCCTTTGTGGGAGTGGGATTTACTATGTAATTTACACAGTGATGGCATCCGCCTAATACTTTAGACTTAATCCCTTATATTGGATCATACAATTAGCCATTTATTTTAATGTGCGGTTCTTTATCTTAGCAACACCATTTTGTTGTGGTGTATATGGAACAACGTGTTGCATTTGGATGCCCCGTGCAGTGTAGTAACTTGTAAAATTATTGTTCACATATTCGTCTCCATTATCTATTCTTAACATTTGAATTTGATGTCCAGATTGCTTTTCTACAAGGGCCTTGTAGGCCAAAAAATTGTCAAAAACTTTGCTCTGAAGTTTTAAGAAGTAAACCCAAGTACGTTTTAAAAAGTCATCAATGAAAGTTAAAAAATACTTGCACCTAGAAAAAGGAGGAGAAGAAAGTGGACCACACAAGTCACTATGAACAAGCTACAAAGGGCCTGAGTCGTGCCAAGAGGCACGTTTGTCATAACTATCCTGATGATGTTTGCTGGGAACACTGTTGGACACATCGACTACACTAAGAGGGGGGGGTGAACAATGTAGGGCTCTTTTTTCCTTAGAACTTCCCTTTCACAAAACTCATTAATTAGAAATCACCATTTACTCATTACTTATTGCTGTCATTTATAACCAGTTAAATGTGAACATACAACAACAACATATATCAACAACATATCATCAATAAATCATCACCACAAGGAACACAAAGAACACAAGATGTATGTACAATTTTATTTTTATTACGGACTACAATCCTTGGGTTATCAACAACAACTGAATAGAGTACAACTCTACAAGAGCACCAACTCTATAATGCAAGACTCGACTTACACCCTCACCACCAACTGAGATGAGGCAACAATCCTCAACAAATATCAATCTGTCAACAGGTATGTGACTTGTCGGTAGTGCAGCATGCGTATGTACGTGCCTACCAGTAGTACAACTCATGTATGTACGCGGTGTTACACATTATTTTCGTCATCCCTATGACCGTTAATGATGTAAACCTATCTGTTTCCTTCAGAGGGGTCAGTGGCCTGAGTTCCTGAAGAAAGAAGAGAGAAGGACTTTTCCTAAGAAAATAAGTTGCATTCTCCTTTGTAAAAACCCTATTAAAGAGGATGTTCGCAGGTTTCTATATAGGCAGGGTGTGAGAATGCCTGATTCTCGTAGGTTGCACTATAGCTGGGTTGCGAGAGATTCGCAGGTTGCTCTATCAACAGGGTGCGAGAATGCTCATACGCGGGAAAAATAGGCATATTCTCGATGCTTCTAGAAGGAGAAACTTCCATGGTGAGGTGGCATCCAAATGGTTTGGATCTTACTCGCTTTCATGATTTAGTGGGATCATCCTAACCTCCTCACCTTATCCTCTTCAGCTTATAAAAGGAGAGGATCTCTCATGGAGAAAGTTAGTTGTTTTTGGCTTGGGATTGTTAGCTTGGTTAGAGTGGCTTTGAGATTTTCTTTGTCAAGATAGATTGTGAGTAGATATCAGATCCATGGAGCAAGAAGTGTGTGGGGAACGAAGGATAGTTGGAAGGGACCTTACGACATTAAGGCCATGGTTGTAATCTCTCTTTCACGTTTAATATGATACAATAATATGATTATTTCCTATAAATCTTGTTGTGTTTTATTGTATGATTCCTTGATCACATACATAGGTTTATATTGAGTTTATGCTATTGTTATCACTTTGGTTGGTTGTGTTCTTTTGCAGGTTCATCATTGTATGAGCGTTGGAATGGAGCTAGGATGGCGACGGTGGGAGGAAGCGACATTTAAATGGTATGTCATCCATCCCTCTTTAGTTAGTAAATTCAATATCTAAAACTTAAGGAAAGTGTCATGTTCTGGTGTGTTTTGTTCTAGATCTAGGTGGATCTAGGGAGATCAGTTAGTGTCCGCACCTATCGATTTATTCGATAAAAAAATTGGCGACTCCACTGGGGAAAGGATTGTTTCCTAGTTAGTCTAGTTTCCCTTCCTTTGATTGCTTGTTTTCTGGTTTCTAAGTCTATGGGACATCCATACAGACTCTATGGATCTAGAAGTTCACTTAGATTCCCTGTCCTTTTTCAAAATTTTCTTTGATTACAGACATCCTTGCACTGTACCTCTCTACAGCCTACGAAAACCATTGATTTTCGCACCCTGCTGTTAGATCCAGTGCAAAATTCTCGCACCCTACCAATGTTTAGCCTGCGAAAATACCTAATTCTCGCACTGTACTCCACTGCTAGGCTGCGAACTTGTTTGTGAACGTTTTTGGATTGGGTCTTGTCATCTTTTGATGAACCAGTTTTGCTTTGATCAGCTGGATTGAGCTTTTGGAGCCTATATTGATCTGTTTACAGCCTGCTTGACATTCTTTGAGTTACTTTTAGCCACATTGGCTTTGTTTGGTTTTGAAGGATTAGTCTCTTGCTTTGAGTATCTTTCAATTAGAAAGCGTGTGTTTTCTTTAGAATTGTTTAGGGAAAGATTAGATTTCTTCTGAATAGTTCGCTTTAAAAGAAAACTTTTAGTTTGGGTTTCTTTGTTTTAAGAAAGTTCGTTATTGCTTTTAGTGAAATTTTTGAAGCAAAAGGATTTAATTTCTTGATTTATATTAGATTGGGGGCATCCTTGCATTTGAAGTAGCGAAATTGCATGATTCTTGGCATTTTTTAGTCTTAAATTCTGAAAATTCCCCCCCTCATGGCCGAGGGGGGCCATGAATCGTGCATTGGTGTACAATACCTTTTTCTCATTTCTTGAGAATCTTGATATTGATGAGTTTAATATATTTTGGGACATTGTGTATATGGGAATGATAAATGTTTTCTCCTTCTCGTAGCATAGCTTTCATTGAAATGAAAAGATTGCATCCTCATCTCTTTGCATAACTTTCGAGTTGGTCAAAACACCATATTGTTCACGCCATTTTCCTATTGAGTAACAACAACCATAAAATAAAGCGCTTATAAAAGCTTATTAGACATTTTTTATACTTTCTGGTAGCAAACCTACATTAGATTAGTTATAGGGCTTTGGAATAGGTGTGAAAGATAACTTTCCAAAGTTGCAAACAAACATAGAATTTTGAGTTAGGGAGTGGTTAAATCCACTTATTACATTTTGTCCCAGGAAGCCCTTTTAACACAAGGGTCAATCACGAGGTCGCATTGAGACTGATAGAGTTACTCACCTTGCTTTGTTGGTCTTGGTGTAGAGGTTGCGTGTATTATGGGGGTCGCTTGAGAGGTATACCCACAATGATGAGTGGAAGCCTTTCAAGTTGATTTCGGGCTAGATACCCTGCCCTTGCATGTGGATCTAAATATTACATTAGTATGCTATGACAAGACATCAATCAATCAATCAATCCTTTGGCATCAACCAATTTCTTGACATCAATCAACCATCCTTTGGCATCAATCAATCACTTGACATCAATTAATTAAACCTTTGGCATCAATGACAACATGATCCAACAATCTCCCCCTTTAGCATTGATGGCAATACCAACATTGATGTCAACACCAATCATTGATGTCAACATGTAGACAAAGCATGCTCTACATCAATAGTCCTCGATCACATCAATGTGACTATCTCTCCCCCTTTGACATCAATGGAAAAGGGTCATTCTCCCCTTGGGGATTTTCCCCCTGCTTGAACTCTCATTGGGGCTGCTCCCCCTGTCTGAATGCCTTTGATCTTCCTTTGAATAATCTCTCCCCTTTTTGAACAAGGGATATCACTCTGATGTAATGTTGAAGATATATCTCTCATGCTCCTTCTGTGATCATCTCTCCCCTTGGAATTATGCCTCTGTGCTCTTTCTCCAAATATAGGGCTCTTTCCTTCTAGAATCATGGAAAGAAGAATGTCTCCCCCTATCTTCTCTGCAATATGAACAATATGCTACCACTGCAATATGCTTCTGCTGCAAATGCCACTGTTCAACTGGATCATAGAACAACCTCTCTTTCTATGACGATCCTTGGACCTCTCCATGCATCAACTCGTGCCATACCATACATCATGAAGCAAAATATATGTCAATAATGAAATAGATAATCATGAACAAAACATCAACCAAGTACATCATGTACCAAATTGTGTGCCCACCATGCACAACACCCATGTACATCAACCATGTACATCAACACCATACATTATGCCATAAGATATCATCAATGGAATGTATCAATCATATGCTAAAAAACATGTGCCAATGGTGTACCAATCATATGCCTCTACCAACATGCCAACCATGTGCATCTACCAATATGCCAACCATGTTGCATATCACTTCATGATATGTCTCCACCATGAACCAAGTATCATAATAATGTATCTCATGTATCAAAGTATATGCTAATCAAGTAATGCCAATGATGTACTTTTATCCAAGTACTCATCATCCAAACATATACCATATGTGAGTGTACCAAACATGTACATCAACATGTGTCACTACTTGTACCAAGCAAGTACATCAACCATGCATCAATACCACAATTAAATGGATCTTCATGCATGTATGCCAAATCCACCACAAAACATGTGCCAATCAAACTGCTAGTAGGTGCCTCTACTAATGTACTAGAAGTGTACCAATCATGTACCCCAACAAATCAACCTCAATCCTCCATTCACTACAACAAATACTAAGCATCCAACAATACATGTACTAGTAGTGTGCTTCAATATATCAATGACATTTCTAGCTTGCATCATCAAGATATATATCACATAACAAAAGTGTCATAACTTCATTGTCATAACCAACACGTTTCTTCAACAGAAAATGTCTCAATCCATACTCATGGGTTAGTGCCATGCATCCAAGATAGCCTTTCATTTTATATCATCACTTTACATAATCCAATATGTAATCATGAAACCTGCAATAAACAATGTCAGAACCTGCAACAAACCATGTCAGACCCTGCAACAAACCATGTCAGACCCTGCAACACAGAGTTATACCATCACATCAAGCTGCAACCCATGTGCATAGCCCTTTTCCCTAGTCTTTACCACATATACGCAGCTTGCTACACAAACAACTTGCATATGTATGTGACCTATTCAAGGTCAGCCTGCATATGTACGCGACTGTTACCACTGTCACCCACGTATGATTCAGTAGATGACACACTTGAGATTCCCTCGAGGCTTCCATTCTGCTCTGGTTATTCAGTCTTCTTCACCCACTTATGAAGGTGTCCTTGCTTCTCAGAACTTGAGCTTCGAGCTTCTGTCTTTTCAAAGATGTCTCCCTTCCTTACTTCATTCCTTCTTCTAGTCATGCTATATGAAGTCCTCATCATGGACTTTCTTCTTGTGTGCCAACAATCCTGGGATTTGTGGCCAAATCCACTACAGCTGTAGCACCTCATGCTATGACAGTGAACAACAATGTGTCCTACTTAATCACATCTCCAACACCTTATGGTGTTATGAAATCTTCCATGAAAAACACTTTCATACCTTTGCTTTGGTGTCCATCTTCTTTGAGGTGTAAAGATGGCTTCTTGATGTCTTCCTTGCTTTGTTCTTTTGAATTTTTCTCTGCCTTGTGTAGATGGTTGATTTTCAACATTGTCTTCATCCTTTGAGAATGAGGGACTTACCTCATGCTTCTTTGAGGTGCTTGCTTCAACATGTGTAGCTTCTCTCTTGTATCCAAGACCTGATTTATCATTTGGTGATCTTTGACTTTCCAAGATCTCATTCAAGATTTGTGAGCTATTCAAGAATTTGTTTGAATTCTCTACTTTCTTTCTAAGATCAACAACTTCAGCTTCTAACTTATGACATGACTCTTCCTTTTCATTTACTTGATTCTTCAATAGTTTCTCTACCCTTTTGGCTTCTTCAATTTGGGTCTTGAGATGGACAATAATTTCAAAACTTTTTCTAATCTCATCATCTACCTTCTTATCTTCTTTTTCATTCTTTAGTCTTGTGATATCTTCTTCCTTTTCTTCCAATTGAGTCTTTTTACTCTCTTCTTGATCTTTGAGCATTTCCTTTAACTTCAAGATGTGCCTTGGACTCTTCTTAGGAATTTTTTTAGTGTTATCCGAAAGATACCTATAGTCTATATAATAGTGGTCATTTCTATATTCATATAGACCTCTTTCAACTTTCTCTTTAAGCTCTAATAGTTTTTCTTCTACTTCTTCCATGGGATAACAATCAATTGATTCTATACAAACTATTTCTAGATTTTCTTCTTCACTTGTAGAAAAATATTCAATATCATCACATTTTGAATTATTGCAATCAAGAGTCTTTGAGGATTCTTTACCTTCATTTGAAATATCTTCAAGATCTTCCTTTTTGCCAACATCATCACATGATTCTTTTCCTTCATTTGAAATGTCTTCAAGATCTTCCTTGTTGCTTTGATATGTCTCCTCTAGCTTTAGCCATAGATCCTTGGTGGAAGTGCATTGTCCTATGATCTCTTTGATAGGGCTTGAGAGTCCACTAAGAATGGTCTTGAGAGCCAATGCATCATTCTTCTTTCCTTCCCTTTGAGCTGCAAACTTTGACTTGTTCTTCAAGGAAACTAATCCACTAATGGCTGCCTTCCAAATACCCACTCCCATTTCCTTCAAATGCACTCTCATTTCTATTCTCCAAGTAGAATAGTTTTCCTCATCAAGGATTGGAACTTCATCATCCATTTGTGTGTCCATATATCTCCTCCAAGCTTGTTAAGGCTTATAGTGAAGGTCGGCTCTGAAAGCAATTGTTGGACACACCGACTATACTGAGAGGGGGGGGGGGGTGAACAGTGTAGGGCTCTTTTTTCCTTAGAAATTCCCTTTCACAAAACTCATTAGTTAGAAATCACCATTTACTCATTACTTATTGCTGTCATTTATAACCAGTTAAATGTGAACATACATCAACAACATATATCAACAACATATCATCAATAATCATCACCACAAGGACCAGAAAGAACACAAGATGTATGTACACTTTTCTCTTTATTACAGACTACAATCCTTGGGTTATCAACAACAACTGAATAGAGTACAACTCTACAAGAGCACCAACTCTATAATGCAAGACTTAGCTTACACCCTTAGCACCAACTAAGATGAGGCAACAATCCTCATCATATATCAATCTGTCAACAGGTACACGACCTGTTGGTAGTGCAACACGCATATGTACGTGCCCTACCAGTAGTACAGCTCGCGTATGTACGTGGCTAGTCTGTACTACAACCTGCGTATAAAATCTGAGTACTTAGGGTTTTCTCTTCAAGATGAACTTAGATCCTCTGCAACCTTCAATCACATTCTCTTCTGTCTTTCACTGTCTAATATGACCCATAACCAATCACAACACATCCAAGCTCTCCAACAACTTACTCATGCTTCTCAACCATTCATCATGTATAAGCAACCAATATACTATAGAAATCATATCAATACTGAATCATAAGAGTGATGCTCACTCCATCAACCAACAAGAACCACATCACAACAACCATACCAAGAATGCCTTAAGCATTCACTACACAACAAGCAAGAGTATCCATCAAGACAACAATGTAACCATACCAGAGTTTCTATGGCATATCTGAGCCCATAGAATGCAGATATGGAACCTGCTTTAGTATTCAAGAGCCTGGCACTAGCTCACACACAAGTCTACGTGACTTCATCCACTATATGCGCCCTGTCCTCATTCAACCCGCGTATGTACGTGCCCTGGCTCACTGCAACCCACGTATACCTCAGAAACTAGGGTTTCTGAACTTCCTAGACTTTTTCCGTCATGATCTCAGACTTGCCAAAACTTTGATGTGTCCATGAGATCCTCCAGATATCCTCTCTCTCAGAATAGATCTTCAACACATGCTCAAGAGATACATAAGAGATACTCTCCAAGCAGCTTCCTTAGAAGCATCTTCTAGGTCACTTAACCTATTTTCCTCATGTTGGACAACTAAGAGGGAGGGGGGGGGGTTGAATCAGTTGTTACTATGCTTAGACAATTATGCCCATTTTAAACTCTTTACAAAACACTCAATGACGATCATAATGATGCAGGGAAGTAAGCAATAGAATATTAAACATCAATTACACACATGAAATATACAGAGACATATATTTCCTAAGGAAACCAATAAAGGGAAAAACCTCTTCTTCTTGATATGATAAGTAATCTTTATTTAATTTACATTATCATTCTTATGAGCTCCAACTCCTCTTGAGGCTACAACCTCTGTTTTAAAAGAAACAACTTGTTGAGAGCTTCAACTCTTTGGTTTCTCTAGCACCCACTAGAACGAAGCACCAACTCCTGAGTGTTCTAGCACCAACTGGATGGAAGCACCAACTTCCAGTCACACAGGCACCGAACTGTATAACAAAGAACAATAGTTCTCCCTTGCACCACACCGCCACCCTGGTTTTTCTGGCTGCAACTAGATGGAAGCTACAACTCCCTGGGTTCAAGGACCCACTTGAAACACTGAGGACAACATTCCTCCCTAGCACCTCCCTACCACCCTGAAATATTAATCTTTGCTTTCTTGAATTTATCAGAGTGATACAAAATTTATCTGTGGCTTACCAATCTCATCACTGTTCTGCTCTGCCTGCATCAGTGTCTCTCTCCTTGCGTCTGCTGCACTTTCTATTCTTCTCTCAGATATGCATCTCTGTTCCTTTCTTTTTCTACGCTTTATGCTCTATGTCTTCTTTCCATTCTAAAAACCACGCCTCTTCTGTGCGCTTCAGATCCAACACACAACATGCTTCTACTCCCATGAATCACACTCAATCGCCCCATTCTCTTCTTTGTTCTGCGTTTTTATATTCTCTGTGCACCAATTGCATGCTCTTCACCATTTACTACATAACTAACTCGCAGTCCCCTCACTTCTCTGTTCTGCATCTTTTCTATAACATAGAGTCCTTTGTCTTATCATCATAGCAACTCTTTGTCATCCCTGGTGGTTAGCTCAATGCGTTCATCATAAGTGGGCTTATCCTAAGATTCTCTGCCTTCTCTGGCAGTGTGACTCTTTGTCTTCTCTGTCACAGTCGAGATTACCCTCTCTGTGGCAGTTACAGACTTCGACACTTTTCCATCTGTCAATTGTCTCTATGATGAGTTTTCATTCCATTGGTAGTTACTTTGAGACCCTTCATCTCCTCTGGCGATCACATTGAGATTCTTCGAATTCTCTGGTAGATGCAATCAATCATTTTTTGCAGTTACCATCAGTCCGTCTCTAGCAGTTTATCAGAGAACCTCTGCGCACTCAAGTCTCTGCGCCTTTTCCCTTGCTGAGAAAAACTTCATAGTAGGCGTTATTTTTTCTGAATAAACCCCTTTCTTTCACGTGACCAGTGGTTGTGACTTGGGGCCATGCACTAGGGTGCTTCGTGATTTCACGTTTCACGATCTTCTGCTATGAGTTGCCTTGAATCTCCCAACTCGTAAAATCCTAAATACTCCATATCGGATCAACGGTCCAGATCTTTCCCTTTGATCGACGATTGGGATGAAATCGCGATTTCACATTTCGTGATTTCCTACTGTGAGTTGCCTCAAATATCTCAACTCACGAAACTTTGAGGTGGAGCCTAACAACGCTAGCTCCTTCCCTTCTCTTCTGTTGATGTGACCACTGGCTGTGACCACATCCCAAGCAAGAGGGGTACATCACGATTTCGCATATCATGAACTCCTGCTATGATTTGCCTCGAAACTCCCAACTCGTGAAACTCCGAAATGCTTCATATCAGATCAACGGTCGAGATTTCTCGGTGATCCGACGGCCCAGATCATTTCGCGACTTTGCATATCGCGAGTTCCTACAACTCTCACCTTTGACTTCTTCAGCTCGTGAGTCAGCAAAATGTTGATCTCTTGCCCCGTGTCTTCTGGATCCAACGACCCAGATCATTTCGTGACTTTGTATTTCGTGGAGTTGGAGGATGGCTCTTGGCCATTATCCTCTTCACAGATATACTGGATCCGACGGTTGCTAGTCCTTCATGCTCCGATCCGACGACTGAGGTCTAATCTCCTCCTCTGCGCGCTCCTCCTTTCTGGACTCTGATTTGACGACCATTGGGTATTTGGGATTGGTGAAACAACCACTGTCGCTCCTCCTCCTGAGCTTACGCATCCTCTCGACTTGGAAGAATTTCTAAGTGTCAAAGGTTCTGCGAGTCCTGATGACTTTGGATCTCATCTGCGTTTTTGAGAACACTATCTCTTCCGAACTTTGGTAATGGTCTTGGCGTACACTTGCGCTCTACGTGCAACTATGTGCTATTCCTCCTGAGCTTCTCGAGATTTCTCTTCTGTGTCTTCGCTGTTGTTCTTTCCATGCACACTCTACTTGTAAACCTTCTGTGTCTTTGCTGCTGTTCTTGCTATGCACACTCTACCTGTAAACCTGCCAATATCGTTGTTGTTCTTGCCATCAATGACAAGCACACTCTACTTGTAAACATGCCAACAATATCCCCCTTTGGCATTGATGGAAACCTTGAATGGTTGCGCTGTTCTCCAACTACACCATCTGGACCACTCATTTTCTCCCCCTTTGACATCAATGTCAAAGAAAACATGCTCCTTATGAGCTGTTGCAGTATTTTTCAGAGGTATCAGATATTCAACCAATACATACTCCCCCTGACAGTATGGACTCTCTTAGGTTGATAATAGAGTCACGCCCAACTTCTGGTGTAGATACTCAAACTGAGCTTTTGTAAGCGGTTTAGTGAAGATATCAACAATCTAATATTTGGATGGAATATAATGAAAAGAAACAACAGTGTTGGTCACTTGTTCCCTCAAGAAGTGATACTTTATGGGGATATGCTTGGTCTTGGAGTGAAATACAAGATTCTTTGACACACTGATTGCACTAGTATTATCACAATGAATTGGGATTGGTGCAGTATATTTTACCTCCAAGTCTGCAAGTGTTTGAATCATCCATAATACTTGGGTACAACAAGTGGCAACTGCAATGTATTCATCTTCTGTAGTTGATAAAGAAATGGAACCTTGCTTCTTGCTCAACCATGATACAAGGGAATCTCCTAAGAAGAATGCACCTCCACTCGTGCTTTTCCTTTCATCCACACATATAGCCTAATCAACATCTGAATAGACTAATAATTGAAAATTCTGATTCCTAGAATACCATAGGCCATAGTTCACTGTTCCTTTCAAAACTTGAATATTCTTTTAACGACTATCAAATGACTCTGTTTAGGTGAAGACTGATACCTTCCTACCATTCCAACAACATGTGTTATGTTTAGACGAGATGTTGTGATGTACAACAGGCTGCCTATCATAGAATTATATGAATTCTGATCAACAATAGGTGAGTCATCATCCTTGCTTAGCTTGCATCCAGTGACCATAGGTGTGCTCACAAATGTAGGATCTTCCATTTGAAACCTTTTCAACATTTCTCTTAGATATTTCTCCTGAGAAAGAAATAATCCTTCAGACCTCTGAGTAATTTGCAGACCAAGGAAAAATGACAGTTCCCCTATCATAGACATTTCAAATTCAGAATGCATGGCAGAAGCAAACCATTGTACCAATGAAGCATTATTGCTTCCGAAGATGATGTCATCTACATAGACCAACAGAATGATCAAACCATTACCCTCTGTTTTGATATATAGATTACTGTCAACTGTTCTTCTCTTGAACCCTTTGTCTTGAAGATACTTATCCAGTCTGTAATACCAGGCACGAGGAGCTTGTTTTAACCCATATAAGGGTTTCTTTAGCTTGCAGACAAGGTCAGGGTTATCTAACAGTTGGAAACCCTCCATTTGTTCCATATAGACTTATTCTTTTAGATTTCCATTTAGAAAATATGACTTGACATCCATTTTATAGACTTTAAACTATTTATGACAAGCATAGGCAAGAAACATTCTAATAGCTTTTAATCTTTCTACGGGCGCAAATGTTTCATCAAAATCCAGTCCTTCTATTTGAGCATATCCTTTGCAGACCAATCTAGCCTTATTTCTTACAATATTTCCTTGCTCAGTCATCTTATTTTTGTAGACCCATTTTGATCCTATTACATTTTTATCTGCTGGCCTAGGAACGAGTTCCCAAGTGTCATTCTTTTCAATCTGATCAAGTTCCTCATTCATTGATTCCAACCAATTTTCATCTTCACTGGCTTCATTGAATTTCTTGGGTTCCATCATGGATATGAAGGCTATATGTGATTGCTCGATGTTTTTGATTATCCTTCTCCTGGTTTGTACACCTTTGTCTTTCTCACCAATTATCTGACTTGCAAGATGATTCTTTTGAGTAATTCTGGAGGAAGAATTTGATGTTGTCTGTTGATTTGAGTCTGCCTGAGTATTTGCATCTTCATCTGACTCAGAGTCTTCGTGTTCTGATTCTTGGACTTGTTCAGCTTCAACTTCACCTATATCCTCTATTGTTGATTCAGTATTGCTCACCTCTCTTACTGGGACTCCTTCATCAAATTTTATGTCAATACAATCAACCAATTTATGAAGCCTCTTATTATAGCATTTGTATCCTTTACTGTTTGTAGCATACCCTAAGAAGATTCCTTCATCAGCCCTGTCATCATACTTGCCAAGGTTCTCATTATTATTCTTTATGTAGCACTTACTCCCAAAGACTTTGAAGTGTTTGATTGTAGTAGGTCTTCCATGCGACAATTCATAAGGTTTCTTATCACTGTGTGATATGAGATGAGCTTTGTTAAGAATATGGATTGCTGTGTGTATAGCTTCTACCCAGTAGGTTTGACCAATGTTCTTCTCATTCATCATGGACTTGGCCATTTGTTGAATTGTTCTATTTTGCCTCTCAAGTACTCCATTTTGCTGTGGGGTTTCTTGGGATTGTGTATTCTCTTTTGATCCCATGTTTATCACAATATTCCTTGAAATCACTTCAAATAAATTCTCCTCCTCTGTCTGATCTCACTGTCTTTAACCTCTTGCCTGTTTGATTCTCAGTTAAGGCCTTAAATATCTTAAATTTCTCAAATGCTTCAGCTTTTTCCTTGAGAAAAGCAACCCAAGTAAGTCTAGAGTAATCATCGATGATCATCATAAAGTAGTTTTCCTTCTCCGTGCCTTCCTTTTGTGATGGTCCACATAAATCCATATGAACTATTGGAGTGGTTTCTCTATTGAAGTAGAGTTCTTGGATTTAAACTGTGTCCTGGTTAGATTTCTTACTTGACAGGGTTTACACACAGAATCTTGTGGCTTCGATATTCTCGAAAGATCTTTTACTACCTCAAGATTTTTGAGCTTGATTAAGTGGTTAAATTTTAGATGTCCAAGTCTCCTATGCCATAACCAACTCTCATCATAATTTCTTAGATGGCACTCTTCTCTATCTTATTTCAACACATATACATTATTATCTGTCCTTATGCCTTTAGTCACCACTTGTCCTGAATTTACAGATCTTATCTTACAATCTTTGGAAGTGAACACCACTTCACATCCTCTATCACACATTTGACTTACACTGAGAAAATTATGTTTCAGCCCATCTACAAGCAGGACATCCTGAGCTTTTCCTTTGCCATTACTTAAACTCACCATCCCCTTACCCTTGATTTTACCTGGTTCATCATTTCCAAAGGTCACATTTCCTGTTTTTCCTTTATTTATAGACAAAAACTTATCCTTGTCTCCAGTCATGTGCTTGGAACATCCACTGTCTATATACCAGGGGTCCTTTTGTTTTTGAGCTGAAAGTACTAGACCACAATTTTCACTGTCTTTCTTTTTCCATGCACTGACATTTTTAGCTAAAGGATTTATCCTTGGATCTTCCTTGTACTTCTTTAGATGGAAGTTTGCAGCTTTGTGGATGAAGTTATAACATTCGAGTTCATTGTTCAGTAGGTCAAAGTGATTGGTGCTACGTTGTCTATTCATTGACTTCTTAGTCCTATGTTGTAAAGATTGTTTATTTCTTGACCTCCTCAGTTGCATGTCTCTAAACTTAGTTTGAAAATTTGCAATCTTATGACCAAAATTAGAATAGTAAAAACAGTAACCATGGAAGAAATTTGGTACCTGAAGGATGGCCTTATTCTTGGAATTTGTTGCTCCATCTTCTGATCTCTTGGTTTTTGATCAGGGATCATCTTGTCTTTATTATATTTTGGTGACAAAGTACTCTCATGGTCTGATTGTCTGTTGACTTGGAACTTGATCATCTTTACTGGCTCTTTGCTTTCTGGCTATTTGTTGCTTAAACCATTTACATAACCTAAGCCAGTCTTCAACAAAGGAGATCTCTGTTTACTTAGAATGTCATTTAGTTCTGCAGTGGCTTTAATACTTGGAATATTTTGGAGATACAATATTTTAAACTTCTCCATCTCTTTTTTGGTTTTTACTACCTCTTCTTCCAAGGCTTCACATCTTGCCTTCTTTTCTGATAACTGTTGTTTCAGAATGTCCTCTATTTTCTCCGCCTCTTCTAATTCCACTTTTAGCAGGGCAAAGTCTTCATTAGGTTCTTTATTGTCTTTCTCAAACTGTATCAACAATTGTTTTTCCTTTTTCTTCTTAGATACGAGTCTAGCAATTTCTTCTAGAGCACTAATCAATTCTCCTTCTAGTTCAACCACAACTTCTTCATCGTCAACATCACTTCATGTGCTTTTATTATCATAATCCTCTTTGTCCATAAGCACAAAGTCATTAATATTATCTTCACATGAAGAGTCACTATCTGTGTCTTCTGAAGAGTCACCATTGTTCACACAAAATTTTCTTTTTACCAAATCTCTTGGGTTTGTACTTCTTTTCACCTTCATAATTATGATCCCATTTCTTGTGTGGACACTTAGATGCAAAGTGACCTATCTTTCCACAGTTAAAAAATTTGAAGGGCAATTTGCCTTGGTAGTTTCCTGATCCTTTCTTTAGTCTTCTCACAAATTTTGCTTCAATTTCATCAGTTTCAGAATCCTCATTCTTATCTTCTTTAAATGATGCTTCTCTAGAGGTGGGTTTATCTTTAACTATCCTCATTTCATATGTAGTCAAAGTTCCAAGAAGTTGATAAAAAGCCAAATCTTTTAGATCATTAAGTTCTTCTATAGCAAAAACCTTTGGGTTGAACCTATCTTGCAAAAATCTCAAAATTTTCTGAACTAAAGAGGGTTCCTCAATTTTTTCACCAAGAGCTTTCATTGCATTTACTAGTTCTTCAACTTTCAGAAAGTACTTCCCAATAGTTTCATCTTCTTTCATATGTAGCTGTTCGAACTGTACTCTATAGGTTTGAAGCTTGGCATCCTTTACCTTCTCATTACCTTCATAACTGCTAATGAGTTTTTCCCACATGTCTTTGGCAGTTTCTAAGTGCATAACTTTTACAAATTCTGCTTCTGCAAGCCCACTCAGAATAGCATTCATAGCCTTACCGTTGAAGCTTAATTCTAGCTTGTCATCCTTATTAGCTAGTACAACTGGCTTTACATAACTAGTCTCTACCACATCTCAGACATCTGCACCTAAAACCATTATGTAGGTTCTCATCCTAACTTTCCAGAAGGCAAAGTTTGTTCCTTTGAACAAGGGGGCCTTATTGGTTGAAGTTCCTTCATGGCTAGTCATGTTTAAGCTCTAGGATCTACCCTTAGATAAAAGGGGTCGGCTCTGATACCAATTGTTGGAAAACTAAGAGGGGGGGGGAGGTGAATCAGTTGTTACCGTGCTTAAACAATTATGCCCATTTTAAACTCTTTACAGAACACTCAATGACAAACATAATGATGCAGGGAAGTAAGGAATAGAATATTAAACATCAATTACACACATGAAATATATAGAGACAAATATTTCCTGAGGAAAGCCATAAAGGGAAAAACCTCTTCTTCTTGATATGATAAGTAATATTTATTTTCTTTACATTATCATTCTTATGAGCTCCAACTCCTCTTGAGGCCACAACCTCTGTTTTACAAGAAACAACTTGCTGAGAGCTTCAACTCTCTGGTTTCTCTAGCACCCACTAGAAGGAAGCACCAACTCCCTGAGTGTTCGAGCACCAACTGGATGGAAGCACCAAATTCCAGTCACACAGGCACTGACCTGTATAATAGAGAACAATAGTTCTCCCTTGCACCACCCTGGTTTTTCTGGCTGCAACGAGATGGAAGATACAACTCCCTGGGTTCAAGCACCCACTTGAAACACTGAGGACACCAGTCCTCCCTAGCACCTCCCTACCACCCCGAAATATTAATCATTTCTTTCTTGAATTTATCACAGTGATACAACATTTATCTATGGCTTACCAGTCTCATCACCGTTCTGCTACACTATTCTACTCTGCCTGCATCAGTGTCTCTCTCCTCTCGTCTGCTGCGCTTTCTGTTCTTCTCTCATATATGCATCTTTGTTCCTTACTTCCTCTGCGCTTTATCCTTTGTGTATTCTTTCCATTCTATGCACCACGCCTCTTCTGTGCACTTCATCTCCTACACACAACATGATTCTACTCCCATGAATCACACTCAACCGCCCATTTCTCTTCTCTGTTTTGCGTTTTTATATTCTATGTGCACCAACTGCATTCTCTTCACCATTACTATATAGCTAATTCGCAGTCCCCTCACTTCTCTGTTCTGCATATTTTCTATCACGCAGAGTCCTTTTCCTGATCATCATAGAAAATATTCGTCATCCCTGGTGGTTAGCTCAATGCATTCATCATTAGTGGGCTTATCCTAAGATTCTCTGCCTTCTTTGGCAATGCGACTCTTCATCTTCTCTATCACAGTCAAGCTTATCCTCTCCGTTGCAGTTACAAACTTCGACACTTTTCCATCTGTCAATTGTCTCTATGATGAGTCTTCATTCCACCGGCAGTTACTTCGAGACCCTTCAGCTCCTCTGGCGATCACATTAAGATTCTTTGAATTCTCTGGTAGATGAAATTAGTCGTTTTCTGAAATTACCATCAGTCCCTCTCTAGCAGTTGCTCAGAGAACCTCCGCACGGTCAAGTCTTTGTGCCTTTTCCCTTCCGGAGAAAACTTCACAGTAGGCGTTAGTTTTTCTGACTAAGCCCCTTTCTTTCATGTGACGAGTGGCCGTGACCTAGGACATGTACTAGGGTGCTTCACGAGTTCACGTTTCATGATCTTCTGCTGCAAGTTGTCTTGAATCTCCCAACTCGTGAAATCCGAAATACTCCATATCAAATCAATGGCCCAGGTCTTTCCCTTTGATCGATGGCTGCGATCAAATAGCGATTTCTTGCTGTGAGTTGCCTTGAATCTCTCAACTCGCGAAACTCCAAGGTGGAGCCTAGCAACGCTAGCTCCTTCCCTTCTCTTCCGCTGATGTGACCAATGGCTGTGACCACAGCCCAAGCAAGAGGGGTACGTCAAGATTTCGCATATCGCGAACTCCTGCTATGAGTTGCCTCAAAACTCCCAACTTGCGAAACTCCGAAATGCTTCATACTAGATCAACAATCGAGATTTCTCTGTGATCCGATGGCCCAGATCATTTTGTGACTTCGCATATCGCGAGTTCCTACAACTCTCACCTTTCACTTCATCAGCTCGTGAGTCAGCGAAATGTTGATCTCTCACCACATGTCCTCTGGATCCAACAATCCAAATCATTTCGCGACTTCGCACATCGCGAGTTCCTACAACTCTCACCTTTGACTTCTCCAGCTCGCGAGTTAGTGAAATGCTGATCCCTCACCACGTGTCCTTTGGATCCAATGACCCAGATCATTTCGCGACTTCATATTTCGCGGAGTTGGAGGATGGCTCTTGGCCATTATCCTCTTCGCAGTTATACTGGATCCAACGGTTGCTAGTCCTTCGCGCTCTGATTTGACGACTGAGGTCTAATCTCCTCCTTTGCGCGCTCCTCCTGTTTGGACTTTGATCTGATGGCCATCGGGTATTCGGGATTGGTGATCCAATGACCACTGTCGCTCCTCCTCCCGAGCTTACGCATCCTCCCGATTTGGAAGAATTTCTAAGTGTCAAAGGTTCTGCGAGTCCTGATGGCTTTGGGTCTCGTCTGCATTTCTGAGAACACTATCTCTCCTGAGCTTTGGTAATGGTCCTGGTGCACACTTTCACTCTTCGTGCAACTCTGTGCTATTCCTCTTGAGCTTCTCGAGCTTTCTCTTCCATGTCTTCGCTATTGTTCTTGCCATGCACACTCTGCCTGTAAACCTTCTATGTCTTTGCTACTGTTCTTGCTATGCACACTCTTCCTGTAAACCTACCAACATCGTTGCTGTTCTTGCCATCAATGACAAGCACACTCTGCCTGTAAACATGCCAACACCTCATTTTTCGGGTTAACCACTTTCCATGATTAGAAAGTTATCCATTTCTTTATCATTTAAATATTCCTCCTTGACTTTGTCACTTTTCTTTAGCATTTAAATAATAATTTCTTCTTTTCAAGCACTTTGACTTCTTTGACCTCTTGGGGCTTCAAGCCAACATATGAGGGTCCTTCATCTTCGTAGGGCCATAAATCTCAAACCATGAGGAGTTATGTGACATTCCAAATACCACCGGAAATGGCATGACAAACACTATCCATCTAGGATAGTTTCACTAACAACTTCACTGATCTTTATCTCATTATTCCACATATCAGCATGGGTTCTCCAACCATACTTCAAGGACAACTCAACCGCAAAGCGTCTTCCCATGAGGGATTTCACCATAAAGGGACCACTTTGGAGTTCTTCCATTTGTACTTATCAACCATGATAAGACAATAATGAGTTATCTTTACATCAAACCAACTATGCATCATATATCAAAGAAGCCACATCGATCCATCTTCATCTTTGCATCATGTATCAATGACAACTCATTGATCCATCTTCTTCTATGCATCACATCATATGAATATGATTTGACTTGTCATCTATCCATTCACATCAAGGAAAATACATATTACATTAGTATGCTATGACAAGACATCGATCGATCAATAAATCAATCCTTTGGCATCGACAAATTTCTTGACATCAATCCTTTGACATCAATCAATCATCCTTTGGCACCAATCAATCACTTGACATCAATCCTTTGACATCAATGACAACATGATCCAACAAACACAACCGACAAAAAAACCATCTCTGCATGAAACACGAAGAAGAGCATGACCATCTGTTGATTACATAGTTGTTGCAATGAGCGATAGTTTAGATGACCAAACCGCTCATGCCAAAGTTTGCTCAAGTCATCGCTATGAGCAACAAGAACTGATGGAAAAGATGATGACTCAAAGTTGTCAAATTTTTACAACCTGGTAATATCATCAACAATTCCAGTTGCAAGAACATGCTTAGGATCTTTTAGATCCTTGATTACAACTTGGTGAGGTGAAAACTCTACAGTTTTACCTTCACCTGAATGAGTGATTTGATATACTGATAGAAGGTTACAAGAAAGACTTGGAACACATAATACATCATTGAAATGACCATTATCTACTTGAATTGTTCTAGATCCTACAACACTAAGAGATCTATCATCACCAACAAATATTTTCTTGGTGTTACATTCATTTAGAGTAGAAAATATGTATTTATCCTTAGTCATGTGATAAGATGCTCTAGAATCAATAAGCCACTCATAAGAAGAAGAAGTAGAAGTTGCATTGAAAGAGAAACCAGAAGAAAAAAGTGCATGTCCATGAGAAGAAGAAGAAGTAGAATCAGTACTGATGTTGTGCTTCTTCATCGTTTCTTCTAAAGCTGTCATCTTTTTGAAACATTTGGACTCATCATGACCATCTTTATCACAAAAGTTGCAATGTCTGTCAGTATTCTTATTTTTAGATTTTTCTCCTTTGTCACCATTAGGAGCTGAAGTTGTTTGAGTGGGTTTGGGACCCTTATGTTGCTTTTTGTTGTGGCGATGATGTTGCTTCTTGGGATTCTTGGGTTTATCTTTCTGCTGGGCGACTAAGGCATTGTTGGAGGTACCTGCAGTGTTGATCACTCCAAGTTGTACAAGGTTATCTTGCTCTCTAATCTAATAATCACAAAAGGACTCACAAGTGGGCTTTTGATAATCTTTCCCTAGAGCCTCTCTCATGGCATAAAAGGTAGATACAAACACATAATATGCACTACCTAGCTTAGAAGAAATAATATAGATGCAACACTCTTCCTCCAACTTTATCTCACATTCGTTACATAAAATTCCGAGTGTTTTAAACTTAGATAGATAGTCTTAAATGCAAGAAAAATCATTTGGACTTAAAGTCAGTATTCGATTTTCTAACTGATGTGCTCAAATAATATTGTGTTTACCAAACACAGATTCAAGCTTTTCCCAATATTCATCGTGGTCATCAATTTCTTTAAGGTGGAACCTTAAATAAGGAGAGATGGACATTCTGATTGGTCCACATGTTTCGTCACTCCTATTATCCCATTTGTCTTTCTTATCAGTATCAGTGGGTTCTTTTTCCTTTCCCAAGGTAATTCGGTACAAGCCTTTATTTCTTAATAAATCCTCCATAAGGGATTTCCATTGGAAGTAGTTGGTGCTGATAAACAAAGTATTACTAGAAGAAGCCATATTAAATATGTAGAAAATATAGATTTAAAAACTGAAACTAATGATTTGGATGGAAAGATCTCTAAAAATTGGGCGATTTAAAAAAAAAATGGCACTGAAAGCGGACTTCGGATGTGAAAGTTATGCCCTTTAAAAAAAAGGCATAAACGATAACCAAATGACCACGTGGAGGTGTAAGTTGCTTTATGAAGTGACCCATTTTTATAAAAAGAAGTGGGGATCACTTTTACAATGAAGTTATTTTATAAAAGAACGTTGCATGCAAAATAAATAACTCTAAAATAAAATATTAAATCCACTTATAGTGATTCACTTTTACACTTGACGTGAAATACACTTTACAATGGAGCATGGACTTTTTCAAAAAAAGTAACAAAAAGAGAGACTTGAACTCAAGACCTCTTACTTAATAAGACAACTTTTAACCAAGTGGGTTAGAAAAACATATTGTAATGTTTGGCAGGAGGATTGGGGGTGTTGTTGTTGTTGTGGAAGACGACATTGGAGAGCGTGCTAAAAAAAACACTCTTTTCACACAAGATTTTTTTTTTGCTTCTCGATGACAACAAGGGTTAGATCTCGATTAGCTTACTCGAAAAATGCACCTTTTCCTATATGTTTCTGATTTGTCGAGATCGTACAGGGCACGGGCCAAATAACATACACAGATATAAAAGAGTAGCAACCCAGAAACAAACAATATAAAACCAAAATAATACTCTGCAAAAATTTAAAAAGGGTGTATTCAGGCTTTATACCTCTGGATCTAGCTGAAATGGTTGTATCTTGGGAAAACCGAAACCTTTTCGAGTGAAACGAAAAACGTTCCTAACTGAATTGAGTGCTCAAGACACAATGGAATAGTCCTCTCAACCCAAAAATGTATGGAAATGGCAGAAAACATAGATGAGGCAACTCGGCTTCACGATCTCGATCTACAACATGAGAGGGTCTTCAAACAGGCTCTGATACAATGTTCGACAACACAAGTATTCCAACAGAGGAAGAACACCTTCAATAACCACTCACACAACTAGATCAAAGATCAACCCACCGATATTTTGACGTAGTAAAACCCCTACAAGGAAACATCCACGACCCCAGCCAACGCGACCACTTGGAGCAATTTATTAATGCAAAAGAAAAATATTACAGAGAGATTTTAGAAGAGATTTTCTCACATTCGATCATCGAAAAATGACCCTCCATGCTCTTTAAATAGAGATCATGGACCAATCAGGTCTTAAGCCACATATCATTGGCCATTAATATTGAGCGGAATATGAATCGTCAGATCACTCTATGTCGAGAACATATCGTGACCGTCAGATTTCCTAAATACAAATGCATACTAAAGAAACATACTTTTGCTAACTAGACATTAGACCAAGGAGATCTTAACTAACTCCTAAGTGTCTAAATATCCTAACAAATGTTCACATGGTTATGAATGCCATTGCTTGTGTAATTGTCCTGAATACGCTATTGAACTGTCTCTCCATATTTTCCTGTTAAAGACCCAATAGATAGGGGGCGAGTCAAAGCCATGCCTTGTAAACAAACCATCTTGGTTAATTCCAATTGTAGCTTCTCGCAATCCCCCCACAATCATCAAATCTCTTGCCCCTAGTTGTGAACTATTTCCATTACCATCACTGCTTCCTTTTGACAAACTTCCTCCTTTTCATCATCTTTCTAGACCAACTCCTTGACCATTTCCTTAATCCCCAGAGCTTCTATCTCATGTTCCCTCAATTGTTGTTGAATTTTTGAAACATTACACCAAACACACTGACATCCATGCTTGTGGCCTGCAGCTAAGTCCATAACGAATAGGGTTATCGAAAAGCAAGCCACATAAATGAGAAACAACTCCCCAACATGCTCCAAATTTTTACAAGCACTAGAGAGACAAATCCCCAAATTCACGAATGAGAACCAGAAAAATCACCAAACCGTAGCCAACCCAAACATAGAGGCATCATGTTGAATGAACAGGGACTCCATGAGCTCACCTATTGATAACAAGCCATCACCACCCCAATTCATCATGCCATCATGTGATAACATAATCCCACTTTCAGTGTAGAATGTGGGAAGGGACTTCTGAAAATACAACACATAGGGTAGTGGATATGGAGTACAAGACTCCATATACATATTTAAATGGGGCACATGTGATGGGATTGCTCCAACAACCAACACGCTACACTCCATTATTTCGAGGTTACGACCTGTTTGTAATAGAGCCTTTGAGGGACACCCCCTCCAAAATATTTTTTTATTCCCATGAATGACTAGGGTGTTGAGATCCACTTGTTAGCCTGATTATCCTTTAATCTGCCCTATTCTAGTTGACATCCTATATTTTCTGGTGCATCAACTTTGTCATGAAGCATCCATAAGACATGATAATATTACATCGTCTCAAACCTTACTCCTTCATTTCTTTCTCTTTGGATTGATATGGTGAGGCTGCTATTGCATTTCGTAGTTTGTTTCCTCATAAGTTTGATGATTAATTAAGAGTCCCTAATTATGATTATTTTAGGATTTCTAGTGACATCAATAGATCTCAGCCCCATATAGAGGGAAAATTTTCCGCCTGATTGTTGGAACAAATGCCAAGCCTACTAACAAAGGAATTTATTTCTTTTCCATCATGATAGTAGATGATCCACCTCGCTCCTGTTGCCCTTGGGTTACCTTTGGAAGAACCATAAAAAAATAATATGCTTCTTCCTTGATTCTACCTCCATTTTAAAAAGTCCTCTTTCTTTCTAATCTTCCACCCCTCTACTCTATTGGAATTGCAAGGCTAAAATACAATAGCCAACTGCCTTTTATTGAGCATATTCTTGACCCATATCCTCTCTTCAGTTTCCATTACATGCCATGCTAGACCCTTTAACCCATTACTTTGTAGTAATTCAATGACCAATGTGTAGGCTATATTAGCTGCTCTTGAGAAAGGAATAAATGACTAATGGAAAATGGATTTGTTCCTTGACAACTAGAATTCTCAACATATAATCTTTGGAATTGCCAACCACAATCTTTGGAAAATTGGTTTTTTCTTGAAAGGGCCATCATAGTTAACTTTCCAGGTTACAAACATTTTGGTCCAATAACTTAGTAAAGAAACCTTCTCTAGGATTTCCTTAAAAGCAAGTTGCCAAACTTGTTGTGCAAATTGGCAGTAAAAAACATATGTTTAATCATTTATTTTGTTGAATAGCACAAGGCACATCTAGATGGTTGTTGAATACCTTGTTTCTGTAGGTTTTCTGCAGTCAAAATTTTTTCATGCACCATTAACCAAAAAAGGATATTAATTTTAAGTAGAGAATCACCCTTCCAAACATGTTGCCAAATTCTTGAGCGAGGGGGGTGTTGAAGTTCCATCAATAAACTACTATATCCTTCTCTCACAATGTACCCCAAGTTAATCCATCCCCTTTCATCTGATATACCTTGTTCTATGGGTGCACAACTTGCTAAAAAAGAGAAAAAAATATTTACCTTTGAAATTCAACTTGTTGGGGGAAGTTTTTCTTTTTTCCATCCAAACCATTTTCCTTCTACTTATCATTTTGATATATTTGCTAGCTTCTCAAATCCCTTTTCAACAAACTAGTCTTGCAATGGTTTTAAGTCCTCTAGTGTACCAAGTGGGGGTTTCCCTAGGATACTATCACTCCATATATTGATCATTTCCCATTACCTCATAACCAAGTCAACTTCGATTGGATTAGAGCCATTGCTATCTTACATAATTTCCGTATAGGTGATCCTCCCATTTCTATTAGTGTAGAATATATGTATCATTTTTGAGATCCGTTTAAATAGTTTTTAAGAAAAATTGTTTTCCACCATTCTTGGGAACCATAAACTAATCACCCAAGAATTTTGGCCCCAATAGCAATATTCATAATTGTAGGATATTTGATTTCTAATCCACATGTGTCCTTTGTTGCTCTAATAACATTCCAATTAATGAGATGATTTTTTTTTTGTATTAGTCTTTCCTTCTTCCCACAATATTTTCCTTATTTCCCTAGAAATTGTTCCATAATACCTTTTGGAGCTAGTAAAGCAGTATATTGATAAATTGGAAGGGTTGATAAAACATATTTGGCCAAAGTAACCTTACCATTTGGGTTCAACCATCTCACTCCCCATTGTTAGATTCACTTTTCCATATTCACAAGAACCCCTTGCCAAACCTGAGAGGTTGGATTTCTTATTGAAATACACATTCCAACATAATTGAAGGATCAAGTTTCAACACTTGGGAAGCCTAAGATTCTTGAGATAGCTTGGAGCTTGATACGTTCCAACCATAAATTTGACTATTTTTGTTGTTTACCTTTCCACTAGAGGCATTTAAGAAACTATCAAGCATAGCCTTGAATATCCTCGCTACTATAGTCGAAGTTGCTCCTAAGAATAGGGTATCATTTTTAAACTGGGAGTGGTTGCTTCCTTTCACCCCTCTAGAGAAACTTATTCCTTGTATCCTCTTGATACTTCAATCATGCTCCAATTTGCAACTTAAAGCCTTTGCCATTATGATGTAAAGAAGGGGAGACAATGGACATCCTTGTCTAAGTCCTCATTTTCTTTTGAAATTTTTTGTAGGCCTACCATTCAAGATAGGAGCTATCCAGGGAGATCTAATCTAAGCTTGAATCCAACTGAAAAATTTCTCATCAAAGCCAAACATCCTCATAACTGCAAATAGAAATGAATGCCAAACCCTGTCAAATGCATTTTCCATGTCCATTTTTATTATCAGTCCTTTCCCTTTCCCTATTTTACTAGAGTGAATGGCGTCTTGAACACATATTATATTATCTACAATTTACCTTTTTGGCATAAACCCTCCTTGATTGGCTAAGATAATCTTGGGGAGAATCTTTTTTATCCTACTGGCTATAATTTTTGTCAGTGTTTTATAAGCTTAGTTGCAAAGAGAAATAGGTCTAAATCTAGAAAAATAAGTTGCGTTTGTCTCCTCAGAGATAAGATCCATAAATGAGGAATTGGTATCTCCTCCAACTTGTTTCTTGAATAAAGTGTAAATCAACATCTATTTTAGATCTCACTTTACTACATTCTAAAAGGCTCTAAAGAAATGTATGCTAAATCCATTAGGCCTAGGCCTTGTTTATCCGGATCTAGGCTCCATACTACTTGGGATATCTCCTCCTCACCTATCATCTTCAACAAACCTTCATTTTCTTCTCTGGTTATTAAGGACATGATATGCTCTAACATTTCTCTAATTTTTTTTATGGATTCTCCTCTTCTTCTTTGGTGTATAGATATTCAAAATGTGTTTTTTCCATTACTTTCACTATTTCATAATCTTTAAGCCTCAAACAATCTTCTAACTAAATTGTCTTGACAATATTTTTATCTTTCCTTGTTTGGGCTTGTTTATGAAAGAAAGTTATATTCTTATCTATTGTCCGCAACCAAAGTCTATGTGATTTCAACATCTAGCTTTATTCCTCTTTCATGAATGCAGAATTTAGTTGTTGACAAATTCTCCTCTCCTCTTGTATTAGGTTGACAGAGACCTCCTACTCTTCCATTTTTTATGGATCTCTTCCAATTGATTTTGGATATCCTTTCTTTCTTTTTCCAGTAGGATGTATATATATTTAGCTCAATGTTTTAGGGATTGTTTCACTGATCTTATTTTAGTTTCCCAAATATAGTTTGGTGAGCCACAAAATGATTAATCCCAATCTTTTTCCACTAACTGTCAAACGTCCTCGTTCTGAATCCAAAGGGGGTTAAACCTAAATGGAATGGGTTTGAAGTTCTATCATGGATTGAATGAAACAACTATAGGCTTATGGTTAAATACCTTAGACAAGATTCTTTGTGAGGAGATAATAGTATCCCTTAAAAACAAATCACTATGTAATAAAAATATGTTCAAATGAGTCGCTATGTGGCCAAGATCCAATCTTTTGTTACTCCATGCATATTTCCCTTTAGTTGGCTTTACATTTACTGAGTCCCAATCTGAGATTAGATCCTCCATTCTTTCTCTCATGGGGTCTCTTACCACACTACCCCCTCTTTTTTCTTTACTTGACAACATTGTATTGAAGTCACCAACAACGATACTATCATTTAATTGAAATTTTCCTTTATGGGCCTGGAAAGACTCCCAACAACCTATCTTTTCCATGTTTCTTATCGGCATATAAACATTAAACAAAATAGAACTCATACCTATCCCCAGATGGTGCAAGTAGGTCACTATCTAGTGCTAAGAACTTAAGGCTTCTTTCAGTGTGACTTTCTTTGGATCCCACAGTGTACAAATTCCACTAGAATCTCCCCTTGAGCTTTTTGCAACTCCACTACCCAACCAATGCTCTTGAGCTAAATGCACTACTTCCTTCTCCTCCAACTTTGTTTCCTAGATTAATATTGTAGTGGATTTTTATGTTCTAATGAGGTCATTTAGAGCCTCTTCCTTACTTTTACATCTTATCCAATTGCAATTCTAGGATATCACATTCACTATTTAGTGTTGGGGTTAATATCGCCTCCTTGAGGTGTCTGGATTTCCTCTCCCTTATTTCCTTGTGATTTCCTTCAAGTTCTTAAAGAGGTCTCGATTGTTTGTTGGGTACCCATTGCCTTGTCCAAATTTGTTGTCTCCTCCCTTATTTCCTTTAGGATTCTTCTACCTGGTTTTCGATGGATCTTTCCTCTTGGATTTCACCTTCTTCTACTACCTATTGTGATTTTATTCAAGTTACCATTTTGCTTGGCTGTATTGGTACTTTTACAATGTTTGTAATTGGCTCCTCTTGCTACTCTTCCTTTGCCTCATCTTCATCGATTAAATGAAGTTGAGTTAACTATTTTGGAATATGAAAAGGTTGAAAATTTTGAGGAGTGAGGATTGGCTCAAAGATTTCCTACTTTATAGCATGCGACTCTCTCAATGATTGATGGGTCTCTTTCGCTAAGGTCTCAAAATTGTTTGAAGATATTATCTGAGGTGTCCTTGACAGACCTTCCTTGGGGTTTTGAGATGGGTCCTTTGACATTGATGAAGCAAGGTTTTATTGAGAGGCCTCTAGGTTCTGACTGGTGACAAGAATGGTATCGTAGCCTGAGCCTTTGTTTGGAGGCGATTTCTTCTTGACTTGCTTCCATTCTCCTCCTTGATCCGTAGATGTATTTGGAGAACTCTGGGTTTTATTCTTACAATCTTTCACTAAGTGACCATATTCATGGCACACTTTGCATTTGAATTAGAGCTTCTCATAATCCAGTTGCTAGATGTAGGTCCAATTGTCCAGGGTTAGATGTATGGCTTCCAGTAATATTTTTTCTAGATCCACTTCTACACATATCCCGACACAAGTGTACATACGAGACTTGGGTTCAAACTTATCAATATACTTACCAATGGTTTCTCTAATACTCTTCAATACATCATCCCCCCAATAGTGAAGGGGAAAATGCGACATCCAAAACTTAGTAGGACAGTTGAGGGGATCTCCAGTTTTGGGTCAAAATCTAGAGTCCATCTATTTATATACATTCCTCTAGTTCCATAAAAGTATGGCCCACTTTTGAAGATAAGGTCTCCATCTTCCTTGAACTCAAACAAGAAGGTGAAAAAATCTTTGCCATAGAAGAAGAAATTTATCCATCTGACACAGAGATGGACAAAGGCTAGTAAACTAGACAACTAAACCCTTTTCAGTGAAGGTTAAGGCTTTGTGTCTAGAGGACACTATTGGAAGTCACACTTCAAGGATCTAATCCAATTTCTTAGCAAAACACGAATAGCTTGGCTTAGCAACGGATTTACCTATAGAGGTGACCAATTGTAAAAAAGCAATATCTTGCGAATCAAAATCAGGAAGAGGTTCAGAGCCTCCGCTTGACTTGGTTACATGCCTAATGGCCTAAAGGGCATAGGGGTAACAACGACATAGATCTAGGGTTTGAGAGAGAGTGGTGAACTTGAGGCTCAATCCATACATACTCATCTTCAACATGCTATTTTCCATTGTCATTTCCATTTTTGGAGATTGTTGTTTGACAACATTACATAATTAAACTTCTCAACACTAACCACTCATGCATGAACATGTTTATGTAAACCTTTGCTTATTCTATTAGTTTCATAGAAGTTTCTTTGAAGTCTTTTTTGTTTTTTTGGAGGCCAAGTTGTGAAATTTTTTCTTGTGATATTTTCTGCACATTATTCATGGTCTAGTTACTATCATCATTGGTCACAATTGTCTTTTATACTTGATATTAGTAGTAAGGGGGGTGTTACACTAATGTTTATTTGACCTTTTTTTGATCATGTTTTTCTCAAGTGTATCTTAAAGGGGAATGTTAAGATGCAATATTTACTTGGTTAAACATATAAATGATTATTTTTTGACACATTTAGTGATTGGCCTATGGTTTCAAGGTTTTATTATTTATTTCGTCTCTTTTCCTTATTTGTTCCCCAAGTCAAAGCTTAAGGGAGGATATTAGCGTTACAATGGTTAATCTTGTCTTGGTGATTTGTCACGTTTTAAGGGACATCCTTTTGTCCCATTGGATTATTAATGTAAACCCTTAGTGGTTGACCTATAGTCACATGGGTTATTTTTGGGTGGTCTTAGGGGCCTTATATCGAGGGTTAGGGGCTATGTCTAATCTACTTAAACACCTATATATAAGAGATAACAAAACCACAAGTATTGATCATTCAATCATTGTGTACATGATAGTCATTACTATTCATACCATTTTTTAAGGTACATTCACACTGAATGATTTTTTTTCCAAGGAAAACCGACTTGTGGGAATACTCTAGGACACTTCCCCACATTTTTGTGGATGGTGATGAGTGTAAAATCATTAGCTCCATTAGTGTTTCCTAAACTGGTAGGGACATCAAGTGAGGCACACAATAAAGGCAATTAGCTTGGGGGATTGACCCCAAGGCCTCCTGAACAAAGCTCAAAGCATTCAACCACTCAAGGTAGCCCATTGGGGTTCAAAATGTTAAGGATGTTTTCAAACTTGGAAAATCGGTCTAGAAGAGGTTGCATCATGTACCTGCAAGCTATAACAATTTCCTAGCCTATCTCCCTCAATGAGGAAAGAATGTATAACTCTTAAGGTTATTCTAGACATGCACGAGTCCCTGGACAATTCACATTGGAGCCTTTCCAGATGTTAATGAGAGCTTGTGTGTCTAACCCAATCATTTGCCTTTCATAGGTGGTAAGGGACTCAATGTGATTTGATCGTGAGACCTCCTTGAACTTTCGTATAAGAGCATTTGGCAATCAAACTAAACCTTGGGCGATTTTCACCTAGTGATATCATGTGTTCTCTTGTGTATTGGGTTCTCTTATTGGACAAATCAATCCACTCTATAATGCCTCTTATCCTTATGCTATACATCACCTAGAATGGTGAACCTACTATCTTCCTAATCACATAGTTTTCACATTTCTTTTCTAGCTATGACAATATTAAACTTCACTAGTTAGATCCGTTCCCAACCGTACTACAAAGAAAGTTGCCAAAATACCTATTTACAAATCTAGTATATACATGTTTGTGTATGGTTGGTAAAAATGAATCACAACTTAGTGGCCAACCATTTTTAAAGAGAATGCCAAAATTGGCTCATGAATTTTGCAACTCTATTAGATGGATGGTTTTAGAAACTTATGCAATTTCACTAGGTTTTAAAATATAACTAAATTTGGATTTGTTCCCAACCATACTATGAAGCAAGTTGTTGAAAGACTTATTTACAACTTCATCTCAACCATATGTTTGTGGATGCTTGGTAAAATTGAATCATAGCTTAGTGGCCAATTATTTACCATGAGGATGCCAAAAGTCATTGATGAAATTTGCCTTTGTATTAGATTGATGGTTTTGGAAACCAATGCAATTGTACTATTTTAAAACGAAATGTGATGACATGTGCTTAGAACATGGAATGAAGTGAGCCATATCTCACTTAGTTCTTACCAAGCTAAGCATAAAACTTGTGATGTTGTCTTCCATGGTCTATGAAGAGTGGGCAAGAGAATGTGCAATACATTATTTTACTTGCTCAATGTATTAGATAAGGAATCGTACATCATAAAACACACTTGGGCACATCCCTCTTCAAAGAAGGCAAAAAACAACCACCTTCTAAGTAATCATTGTGCATCTCCGTGATCGTGGATTCTCTCATAAAACTGTTAAGAATACATACTTTCTTCCTCATAAATAAAGAACCATCATATATAACATATTTTAAGTATGGAGACCTCTCACCTATCTTAGGACTTTGACATGCCACAATGGTCTCAACAATTTTTTTTGATCCTCCTACAATTCCTTTAAGGCCAACAATCTTAGTCACCATGGAGTGAAAATGACATTCCTCTTGCTTTATGAATCTATTGCTAAATTATTCATATCATTTTTATACTTTATTGCAAATGAATAACGTTTCAAAAAGGTGGCTCACATGGCATGATTTTCAAGTTTATACGGTATCTATACATGTTGAATGCCCAATGGTTTATCAACAACACCGACTACTTGAGCAATAAGTAGTGTCTCTAATTCTTTAGGCCTAAATAACGAGCATTGCTCTTGACTATTAAACTTCTCATTCAAAAAATCCATAGGTCTCCCCTCTTAGCTCATGATTGCTTTCATGTCTATCCAACAAACACCATATTCTGCTTCATATACTTATTAAAATTCAGGTAGCCTCGACCTTAGTGCTTCCACAATGTCATGCTACAAGGCCTTGGAAATCCTTTTCACTTTTTGTCCACACAATTTTTTCATATAGCCCTTAAATGGAATCTAGAGCGGAGCTGGAATCCCACTGAAAGTCTTAATAAACTTTATATAAGTATTAGCGAAACCATGCAAAACCCTCATAGTGGCTATCTTGGGAGGAGTCCAATACAAAATTTTGTGAATTTTATCTAAATCTATCTTCAATTCATTTCTTAAAGTCATAAGATCAAGTAATGTAACTATTCTTAGAGGAAGGCATATTTTCCTAGTTTCACATAAGAACACCCTTGCCCATCATATAAAAAACCATCATCAACTCTTCTTAGAGTAAGGCATATTTCCCTATATTCACATAAGAACACCCTCTCCCATGATATTGAAAACCATCGTCAAAAGCTCTAAACGATCTAAATTTAAGAGTATGATATAGATAAACAATCACAAACTTTGGTAAGAGTATGGTTAGAGTACTTCATTTATCAAGTCACCAAGAACTCTAAATGATTTTTGAAGTGTGACTAAATTAAAAACATGATCTAGATACATAATCTCAAACTTAGAAAGTATGGCTAGAATACCTCGTTTATCAAGTGTCATGTATATGCTAGAATTGTAGGTCAATCCAAATGGTATGACCAACTATTCATACACGTCATCATTCTTTATGAATATAATATTTTACTCATCTCCTTTCTAAAATTGATTTTAGATCAACCATATAAGATCATGCTAAAATTAACCAATGACAACAATTGTTAGTTTTCAAGGTTATGTTAAAAGTGTTTACACCACGTTTGGGGGTGTTTCATGAGATTTAGGGCATAAAGTGTATGATTAGTACCTGTATAGTGTGTGATGGATTTGCACATTGGAGATGGCTTACTCAATGGTTGCTTGACCTCAATTAGATGCTTGCATAACATTCTTCCTCAGAGCGTTGGAGATCTTTAGACATCTTGGTGACATTCTACATGCTAGCCACATGGAGGAGGTTGCTTGCTTTGGGAACACCCTACATTGGGGGAGGAGTGTTTGGAATTTTGAAGGAGGGAATTGAGCTCTAGACAACATGGGGTAACTTGGATGCTTGCATGGAGGTATGGAGTTGACTTGGGGATGCTAGGGTCATGATAATGTTCATGCATGGGGAGTGGACCTAATGGAGCACATGGCTTTGGAGGAGCATTGGAGTCCTTGGAAGTTTGGAGGAGAATTGTTAAACATATATTTAGAAGTGCCCTTGCATTGGATCCTTTCTTGTGTACAACATCAAATTTTAAATGCATACCCTTGGAGTGAAGTGCTCCACATGTGTGAGCCTATTTGTGGCTCTGTAGGTTGTTTGTAAGGGCTTAGAAACAATATGTATTGTTGGCCTCCCTTACCTCTCATATATATAGAGGAAGGAGAGAGTCCTTTCATCATTCTCATTATTGATCACTATCTTGTGTTAGAGATGTGAGGAGAGTAGCACACTTGTCTCTCTCTCTTTCATTGTGTACTTTATCTCTTGTCTTGGAGGCACCATGGTTTTTGGAAGCTTTTGGAGCATCTTGAATACTAGGGATATGGTTTCATCCTTTGGAGCCATTAGACCTAGGGTTTTGTGATTAAACCTTAGATTGTACTAGTTGAGTGGAAAATATATGTCTTTCCTTGGAGGACATGTTAGTATGATATTTTTTTGTTGGAACTCCTTAGTGTTGGCTAGGGTTTTTCTTAGTTTTCCCTAACTAGGACTTTGGAGAGGTAGATGATTGTACTAGCCTTGCGATGCAACTATGATATGCACATGAACTTCATATATATATATATATGAAGTTTTATCTGTCCATAATTGTCTTATTGCAGATTTAATTTCTAGCCATCTATTTCTTCATGGTTTGGTAATTTACAACACCAGTATGTCTTGCTGATTTGACATAAGTTAAGACTGGAATTGTTAAGTGATTTAACATTAATCCTAAATAATATAGGGCATCTTCACTGTTGTTATAAGCTGATTTTCAGATCTTCTTTTTACATGCGGAGATTGCCCTCGAGGGTTGAAACTTGTTGGCACACATCTGATATCTTTTCTCTTGGATTGCCTTGTTGATTGGGGTTGTTAAGGGGTGAAATATTATTTGTTGTTGCTACTGTTTTTATCATATTTCATAACAACCTTAAGGATGAAAATTCATAGGGTTAAGATTTGGGAAACCTTTAAGAAATAGGTGAAATTTTTGAAGTTGCCTTAATTGATTTAGTCTTGGTAATTTCTACAAAAAGTACATCCATCATGTCATCCATCCTCAATGTTAGGAAATTGTACTTAAATGGTGATGTTGTTAAAGGCACATGAACCTATACAAGTGCTCTAGCTCCCAACCTTATCAAGAATCAGCAATGTTGGACAAACACAATGGATAATACTATCTCATATGCCCCTTATTAATGAGGGACTATTCTATCTCTTCATCTTCCAAAGGTAAAGTCCTACAATCGCTTTTGTTTGGGAGAACTAACCCTATAATAAGATAAATATAGTGTGTATTTTTCTAAATAGAGGGAGTGCTAGTGGGGAAAATCCCCTTATTACTATACTGGGTTGGAGTATAGGCAGATCATTGATCTCCCTTAAAAGACAATCCTATTTCTAAACTACCCCAAACAATCTGACCTTAAAAGATAAGAGAAGGAAAAGAGGGTGTACCTTAGGTCCTTTCGGCTAGTGTAGGCCTCTTTCTCCTTTGTAGCTTCTTGGACTGTCGGTCTCCTCCCAAAGCACAATGACACCATACTCATGCATATGAATCTATACATACTCTAGCTCCAATCTTTCTTGGGATTCATCAATGTTAGACAAGCGCAAAAACTAATATTCTCTAACATACCAATTCCCAATCAACGCCTAACTTATCTACTCATCCATTAATGATGAACTTCTAGTTGTTTTGTTTGCGAGAATTGACCTTGGAATTATATTAATCTAGCATTTGTTTTTCTCAATGGACCCTAGTTGAAGTAGAGGATCATGTGACATAACACCATCAAACTCATGCACCATTTTTATCACATCTATTGGAAAGAATTTCATTGCATCCTTCGAGTCCATTTCTTTATTGCTAAAGCATAATATGTTTTTCTTCTGTATTTCTTACAAATTGCTTGATCAAGAACAAGACCTTTCACTCCATTTTTGCTCGAGGAAACATCAAATTGAGTTTCTTGCCATGCAAGGTGAATGAACATGTGTTCTTCCTACAATAATGGATCACGTGCTTTCAGTTTAACATGGCCTCCCCAATAGGATGAGGTAAGCATCCATAAATTTTGTTCACTAAGAATGTCCCTTCACCCCATACCCAATATGGTACTAACCATTTCTTATTGTTATGAGTGTGCTTTTGTCTTTAATATTAATTTGTCAAAAAACTACATGTATACCATATTTCTTGTTGATCGTGGCTATCAATATTAATCAAGCAATCTCGACTTCTAATCACATGTTTGATACTAAAAATATTACTTCTACAACCGTGGCTTTTCTTCCTAGAGTATCTTGTGCACCTTTGGTACATTGCATATTGACTTCTTCATAGTAAAATTTGGTGTCAATTCATTCTTAACTTCGATTTGTTCTTGATAACTTTCTATTGAACATACACTAATCCACTAAATGAATCATATCTCCTTGGCCCCAAATTGGCATTACAATCAATCTTATAGTCGACCTAACTACGTTGACTACACATCAACAACTAATTGGCTCCCTCCCCTCACCAAATCCTCCACGATATCCTCTTCTCCTACACATCAACAACTAATTGGACTTCTCCCCTCATTGAGTCCTCTACAAGATACTCCTCTCCTACATGGCATTGCATCTCCACTCATTTGTGCTTGTTGAGTAGTCTCTCTATGGGCTCATGTTTGTTAAATTATGAGCTTGATTTCTTATGCAGATTATTTCTTTATTTTCTTCAACACTTTGATTCCAGTTTAATACATTTCAACAATATAGAATCATAACTGAATAACAATAATCATGTAGATACGTAAGCATGCACATCAACAACACATATGCCTTGGGGAAACCCTGTATAGGGAGAAAAACCCCAACAAACGATATTCCTTTATTTCATTAATAATGTAAGATCACTTACAAATATCCACCATGAATACTCTGCTCTTAAAGAGCTTGCCAAGTTGACTTTGACCTGATTGTGTAACTAAGAGACCTTGCTGATATCTAAACTTCTACTACATGCCGACACTGAATATGTATCTGAGTTTCCTTCAAAGACTGAGATACACTGCCTCTTATGGACTGATATACCGACTTCGATAGGGGCTGTTATTGCTGCCTCTATTGGACTGATATGTGCCTCTGTTTAGCACTTGTATTGCTGCTTCTATAGGACTGATATGTGCCTCTATTTAGCATTTGTATTGCTGCCTCTAGGATTGATATGTGCCTCTATTTAGCACTTGTATTGTTGCTTCTATAGCTTCACCCTTACCCTGCATAAAAATTGTGTAGACGAGAGGGGTTGACCTTTTCTTATAAAGGAGTGAAGAGGAGAAAAGGAGAGGGCTCGAATTAGAGGTATGAAAGCATGCTTGACATAACTCAATTTCACACTTTAGTTCGAAAATAGAACTAGACTTGAGACTTCAGTTACAACTCGACCTTGACTTGGCATGCACACGCACTAACTTAGCATGCACATGTCATGCATGCATGCAATATGCAAATAGACATGCATGCAACATGCAACATGTGACAACTTGACAACTTTGACTTTGACCTAGATATGCAACTTTGACTTCTACAACTCAACTCTTTACATGGAAATTCAAATTTCTCTTCATGGTGGATAATGTTACATGTGCCTTGAATGTGCTAGATCAATACATTTATATCATTTGCAATATTAGGAATATCGTTTGTTTCTAGCTCAAAAAGAATTTTATATTCAACCTAACTTTTGCTAGATGCCTTGACTTTTGTTCATGGCTCACAAGGGTTGACTAGGTTCACAGAGGTTGTATGTTCCCCCCTGAATTTTGCACTAGTCTGTCTATGCTCATAGAGGTTGTACGTTCCCCCCGACTTTTGCACTAGACTATATATGCTCACAGAGGTTGTATGTTCCCTCTAACTTTTGCATTAGACTTACATAGCATCTCGTTTGTCCTGAATTTTGGTTTGACTCACAGAGGTTGTGCATTCCCCTTGGATTTTGTCAATACCTCACAAGATTGGTTGATTCTCCAAATCTCCCTAGCTAGCCTTAGGGTGGCCCATATGGCCTCTCATTGGAGAATGACTGTCAATGCTGCCAAATTTAACAAGCCCTCTTAGCGAGGAAGTCATTCACAACCACACCAAGCTTGCTTCTCAGCTGCACAAACTATCTCGAGGTTAGAGGCTTGGTTAGGATATCAGCTACCTGCTTGCTTGTGGCTATGTACTGTAACTTCATAGTTTTTCTCTGCACCAAGTCTTAGACGTAGTGGTACTTCAAGTCAATATGTTTTGACCTGTCATGAAATACCGGGTTCTCTGTTAGTTTTATGCAACTTTGATTGTCACAGTGAACCACTGTCATCTCAAGCTTGTCACCAAACAACCCAGAAACCAATTTTCTGAGCCATAATGCTTCCTTGCTAGCATCACTTGCTGCAATGTACTCAACCTCTACTGTACTTTGTGCAATGGATCCCTGTTTCCAGCTTGACCAAGAGATCATAACAGATCCTAAACTGAAGCAGTATCCAGAAGTACTCTTCCGATCCACTGGGATTCCTGCCCAGTCAACATCTGCATACCATGCAAAAATAGACCACCACTGGATGTATATTTCAGACCATAAGTAATGGTCCCTCTGAGATATCTCAAGATGTGCTTTGCTGCCACTGAGTGTCTTTGTCTGGCTTCAGTCATGAACTGACTCATTGCAATCACTGCATAGCATATATCTGGCCTGGTGTGGATCGTGTACATCAATGATCCAATCAGCTGCCTATACATGGTGGGATCCACCAAATCTGAACCTAAATCAGAATCATGCAACTTCCTTAGGTTGGTAACCATCGGACTAGACATGGATTTCCAATCAATCACACCAAACCTCTTTAGTACATCCACTGTGTATTTTCCTTGTGCCAGAAATATCTCGCCCTATCTTTTCCACACTTCCAATCCTAGGAAGTAATGCATCAAGCCTAAGTCTTTCATCTCAAATTATGAGATTAGCTCCCTTTTACACCAGGCTATTATCCCTTCATCTCTTGTTAGAAAGAGATCATCAACATACATGATTAGTATAACAGGTTGGTTCCCTCTTACCTTGAAGTATAGATTTGCATCAACATCTCTTTTCTGAAAGCCCAGGCTTTTAAGAAAGCCATCAATCCCGTCATACCAAACTCTGGGAGCCTGCTTAAGACTATACAAGGCCTTCCTTAGCTTGCATACATGAGTGCCTTTGTTATGCAGTACAAAACCATTTGGTTGTTCCACAAAGACCTCCTATTCAATCTTTCCATTCAAGAATGATGTTTTTACATCAATTTGATGTAGCTTCCAACCAAGAACGAAAGCTAAAGCAATAATAGTTCGAATGGAGGTATACCTGGCTACAAGGGAAAAAGTCTCTTCGTAGTCAATTCCTTCTTTATGAGTGAAGCCTCTGGCTACAAATCTTTCTTTGAACTTTTCCACACTCCCATCCGCTGCATGTTTGATCTTATAGATCCATTTGGAAGAGACCACTGATTTGTCCTTTGGCATCGACACAATGTCCCAGACATTGTTCTTTAGAATTGACCTGTATTCCTCAAGCATGACATCCTTCTATACTTGTAATTTATCTGCTTCTTCAAATAAAGAAGTGCTAGCGGGAAACCCCCCCCTTTAACTACACCAGGGTTCAAGATGTAGACAGAATGAATAATCGTCTAAAAGCTAAGCAACTCTTTATACTACCCCAAACATACCAAAACTAATATAAAGAAAGCAAAGAGAGAAGAGATCGGGAATCTATACCTCTGATCCCATGTCTGGTGATGATCTCCTCACGCTTGAAAGTTCCATTGACTGCACGTCTCCTCCCAAGGATGACCTGCATCCAAAGATAGGCAAACAAAGAACTACAAGCATGCTATTCTATATATAAGTTAGGGTTAGATGTAAAATGTCAGGTATAAATCAATAAAAGTACTCAAGGCACCATCATTTGGGACAGGAAAATGTGATTCTTTTATTCATAATACAAAGATTATACCTTACAATATGAGTCGATTACTGTTTCGCGAACCTGGTTCGGGATCCTCTTTACCATGCTCCAAGTGCACCTTGTATGGAATTCTTTTCTCAACCTTCTGATGACTTCTATGGAAGGGAATGGGTTAAATGGAGGAAGAAGGGGCTGATGAGGGTATGCTGAGGCAATATCTCACAAAAGGAAGCAATATCTTGGGAAAGGAGGGGAAGTGAAATCGGGCAGAGTTTCACTGTTCTTATGCTTCTCCTTGAAATGAGACCCCAACACCTCCTTTTATATGCCATATGGATGGTTATTCGGTTGGGTGATGGGCTATAGTAGGTGGATTAGTTGGAAAACCTCCAATAGCCCGTGAATTTCAATGAATTCCTTGCAACTTTTTATTTTTTTCAACTTTTGCAAGCACAGACGGGCTGTAATGGTGCAACATGCGTATGTACACGAGTTGTAGTGGTGCAACAAGCATATGTACGCGGGTTGTAATGGTGCAGGGCGCGTACATCTTCCAAAAAATGGTTTTTTAAGAAGAGCTTCTCAACAGTGCTTTGACAAAAAATGCAAGTAAGAGGGCCAAGGCCATGTATGCATGAATAGGGCATTTTAGGGCTATAACAAGAAGGTTCAACATCACTGATATTGCTCATCAGTGCAACATAGCCTCCAAACTTGTGAGGCCTCTTACTTTCCTTGAAAGTTCCTTTGGGAGAAACTATCTTTTTTGCTTCCTGCACTATTTCTTTCAGCCACCCTGGCTTCCTTTTGGCTGGAGGTTCTTCAAGAGTTCTTTCTAACTCTTCAATAGGTTCTAGGGGCTCATCATTTGACCATTCATGAGGTTCCTCCCTCTGATCACCTGACTCCTCATTTTCAGAAGAGGGTGAAGCTGGTTGAGCTGCTTCTGATTCCTACTGAAGCTCTATGGATTTCTTGAATGTGATTTCCTCATGGAATGTCACATCTCTGCTTATCCCTATCTGCCTCTAACCTGGTACATATATCCTGTAAGCTTTGGAGTTCTCACTGTATCCCACAAAAACTCGCTTCTTGCCTGAGGGTTCCATCTTTGTCCTCTTTTCCTTAGGGACATGAATATACACTGGACATCCAAATATCCTTAGATGCCCTACTTCAGGTTTCATCCCTGAGAAGATCTCTTCAAGAGTCTTGTCCTTCAAGATAACATGTGGACACCTGTTTTGAATATACACGATAGTGGAGGTTTCTTTTTCCCATAGAGAATTTGACAGATCCTAGTCAAACATCATGGATTTCGTTGCCTCACAAATTGTCCCGTTTTTCCTCTCAACAACTCCATTTTGCTGAGGGTTATATGGCACGGTCAACTGTCTCTTGATTCTCGCTTCCTTGTAGAAATCCTCAAACTAGAGAGATTCAAACTCTCCTCCATTGTCTGTTCTAAGGGTTCTAATGTGATTCCCTGTCTGCTTTTCTATAAAGGCTTTATACTATTTGAATTTATCAAATGTGTCACTTTTAGCTTTAAGGAAATATATCCAACATTTTCTTGAGTAATCATCAATAAAAATGACATAATACAAACAACCACTGAGTGAGGGAGATGACATGGGACCACATACATCAGAATGAACCAGATCTAAGATTCCCTGAGCTCTGTTGTCACTACTAAGGAATGCTTTCTTTATATTTTTACCTAGCATGCATCCTTTACAAATTTCATTTTGACCAAGAGAAAAAGAGGGCATGCCACATACCATGTTCTGTAGATCTAGAAGTGCTTTGTAATGAAGATGTTCAAGTCTCCTGTGCTACAACTCGCTGGAGCTAGTTGCATCATGAGCCAAGGCTTGAATTGACTATCCTGTCATGACATGCAGTCCTCCTCTGCGAATCCCAATGGGTTCTGTTGTACTCAAGTGGCTACCTTTAGCCCACAATAGTGCCTTCCTGTCCTTGAAGATCACCTAATATCCCTTGTCCTCAAGGGTTACAAATGATACAAGATTATTCTTGAGCCCTGAAACATATAATACTTCATCAACATGAAGCCTAGCCCCATATTCCGAACTGAAGGAGATAGAGCCTACTCCCTCTATCTTGTAGCATTTGTCATCTCCAAGCTCAACCTTCTCCGCAAAAGATTTTGTCTTCAAATATGAGAGGATCTCCTTGTGCCCTATCATGTGCTTTGATGCACCACTGTCTACTAACCAAGTTTTTGTCCCTGTGATAATTGTACTAGATAAAGCAGAAAGCAGGTAATATTCTTTTCTATTTTCTTTCTCATTAGGAGGACTTTTCTGTTTTCTTTTCGATTCATCATCCTCAACAGTTGAGGCATGATGTTTCCTTTTCCTTGGATATTTCTTCCTATACCAACAGTGTTTAGCAAATGACCCAAATTATTGCAACTAAAGCATTTCATCTTAGATGTATCAATACTTTTGCCTTTGAACATACCTTTGGTGTTTGACTTCCTCTGAGATCCTTTCTGGAAAGTGACTTTCTTCTTTCCCTTGAATCTTGATGCTAATGTTGAATGCTCTTCTTTGGTTGGCTCGCTCCTGGTAGCAGTGTGACTCTCCTCCTAGAGGCAATCATGCCATAACCTCTCAAACGTGGGTTGACTCTCTCTCCCACTTACACTAGATAAGAATGTCACCCATGAAGAGGGAAGACCATCAAATATGGCCTGCATTAAGTCATTATCATCCATTGTGACCCCTGTGACCAAAAGATGATCTTTGATCTGGGCTATCCTGGAACAAAAAGATGTTACTGATTCACCTTTCTCCATCTTCAAATACTTAAGCTTGTGCTTAAGTGTACTCTTCTGACTTGGAGCCCGTTTCTCATACAAATTCACCAAGGTATCCATACAGTCCTTCACAGTCATTAACGAAGTCATTGCCGTCATTATATTGTCTTTGAATAAGTCAAAGATGATTCTCTTAGCCTTTGCTTGACTCTTCCTGAAAGCCGCTCTTCCTGCATTATTGGTGGGTTCCTCCACCTCTATGGTTACGTACTTCTCAAGATCATGCTCCTGCAAGATATTTGTTATACAAAGCTTCCATAGATTGAAGTTGGCAAATCCTTTGAGCCTATCCTCGACCCTAATTGAAATGGAGGATGTCATGGACCTTACATTGGAAACTTAATCAAAGCTTGCTTGGATCTGTGTGTACTTGCTGTTGCACTTCAACAAGCTTATCACACCCTAATCTCTGATACCATGTTAAATTATGAGCTTGATTTCTTATGTGGATTATTTATTTATTTTCTTCAACACTTTGATTCCAACTTAATACATTTCAACAATATAGAATCATAACTAAATAACAATAATCATATAGATACGTAAGCATGCACATCAACAACACATATACCCTGGGGAAACCCTGTAGATGGAGAAAACCCCCAACAAACATTATTCCTTTATTGCATTAATAATGTAAGATCACTCACAATATCCACCATGAATACTCTTCTCTTAAAGAGCTTGCCAAGTTGACTTTGACCTGACTGTGTAACTAAGAGACCTTGCTAATATCTAAACTTCTATTACAGGCCAGCACTGAAGATGTATCTGAGTTGCCTTCAAAGATTGAGACACGCTACCTCTTATGGACTGATATATCAGCTATGATAGGGGCTATTATTGCTGCCTCTATTGGAATGATATGTGCCTTTGTTTAGCACTGGTATTGCTACCTCTATAGGACTGATATGTGCCTTTGTTTAGCACTGGTATTGCTGCCTCTATAGAACTGATATGTGCCTCTGTTTAGCACTTGTATTGCTGCCTCTATAGTACTGATATGTGCCTCTGTTTAACCCTTGTATTGTTGCCTCTATAGCTTCACCCTTACCCTGCATAACAACTGTGTAGAAGAGAGGGGTCGACCTCTGCTTATAAAGCAGCGAGGAGGAGAAAATGAGAGGGCTCGAATTATAGGTATGAAAGCATGCTTGACATAACTCATCTTCACACTTTAGTTCGAAAATATAATTAGACTTGAGACTTCAGTTACAACTCGCCCTTGACTTGGCATGCATGTGTACTAACTTAGCATGCACATGTCATGCATGCATGCAACATGCAACTAGACATACATGCAACATGCAACGTGCGGCAACTTGACAACTTTGACTTTGACCTAGATATGCAACTTTGACTCCTACAACTCAACCCTTTACATGGCAATTCGAATTTCTCTTCATGGTGGATAATGTTACACGTGCCAACGCACTAGGTCATACATTTATATCATTTGCAATATTAGGAATATCGTTTGTTTCTAGCTCATAGGAATTTTATATTCAACCTAACTTTGGCTAGATGCCTTAACTTTTGCTCATGGCTCACAAGGCTTGACTAGGCTCACAAAGGTTGTACGTTTCCCCTGACTTTTGCACTAGTTTGTCTATGCTCACAGAGGTTGTACGTTCCCCCTGACTTTTGCCCTAGACTATCTATGCTCACTAAGGTTGTACGTTCTCCCTAGACTTACATAGCATCTTGTTCGTCCTGAGTTTTGGTTTGACTCATAGAGGTTGTACGTTCCCCTTGGCTTTTTTCAATACCTCAGAAGACCGGTTGATTCTCCAAATCTCCCTGGCTAGCCTCAGGGTGGCCCATATGGCCTCTCATTGGAGAATGACTGTTGATGCTGCCAAATTTAACAATGTTATGGTCTAGTCAAGTATGGATGATTCTAAGGTCTATTTTCATGCTTGGCAATGGCTGTACTTTTATAATTGCCTATTAGTACAAATCTGCCGCTACTCACTACACGTTTACCCTCTTTGTACAAGCAAGTTTATCCTCTACTTTCAAGGCAATTTGGTATGTGGCCTCTAAACTAGTCAAATTGAAGAGATGAAATTCATTTTGGACCTGAGGTTTGAGCCCATTCACAGAGAAGGTTGAGGTTCATGTTGGACCTTCTAACAAATACAATACTAATAATAGGGAATAGAAAAATCCATATATTGATTCACATTTTGATATATCTCTACTTGAGGTTTTAGAATACTAGGGAGGTTTTGTTCATTGTTCCACACGCAAAACTTGTTCCTTTTAGTAATAAATTTATGCTAGTTCAAGATCTTATATTTGACTTCATGTTCCCTTTGTAGTGGATGTATTCCCCATATTGTGACATGCTTCTTTAGCCTTGTAATTACACAAATTTGATCTGCGATGGATCTCAATCTCCTCCATCTCAGTATTGCTCCATAGATGTTATCTAGTCAATTGATACCTTAAGATGTAAGTTTCCATAATTTTCACAGTATTGGGTTAACAAAGAACCTTACATTTCTTCTCCTTGGAGCAGTTTTTTCCTCTACTGATGAGGTTGGCATATCTTCACATTCTCTTACCTCTCCTGTAAGCAATTGCTCCATTTCAAGTTCCCCTTCAGCCCTGGAATGAATTCCCTCTTCGTTGATTGTTGCTTTAGTTCTTGTTTTAATAGAATAATTCCGCCCCCTTGATTTGCATTAGCATTTTCTTGCCCCGTTGCTTCCACATGTGTGTTTCCTAAAGTTCTTCTTGGAAACATCAGGAAGAAAGAAGAATATCTCTTTTACTTTGGAATATGGTTAGGCTGCAAGTTAAGCTTTGTTTAGCCTTCCACAATTTATCTGATTAAAATGAGATCATTTAACCAACTAAACTGTTATTTCACCTTAAAATGAGAATATCCTAGATAGTTTACATTGGAGATTTAATCATCCTTAACCAAGTAAGCATTTTATGTTTTTGACCTTTTCTGGTTTGCCATCATCGAAATCAGGTCAAACAATCTTTGCCAACTTGCAATTTTGGATTGACAAAATTACTATTTTCAATGCAGAAATGGATTCAGCACCCTCGAATACCTCTACTGCAACCGGATTGTGCAATGTTAACATTTGATAGTTACAATTCTATTAATAAAAATGATTCTTGCCCGATTTTAAGCCAAAAATGGTGATTTTCCTTCCCCTTATTTTGAGTGGCTGGAAAAGGGCCAATACATAGCATGTTTAGAGTCTGGACTACAGCAAATCACTTTTACCAACTAAAACATTGTTTTTCCTTAAAACGAGAACATCCTAGAAAGGTTAAGCTAGGGACGTAACCATCCTCAACCAAGGTAACACTGTGTACTTTTTTTCTTGGTCCACTCAAATCTATGTCGAACTATTCTTGCAGTTGTTTTGCATTATTCTCACACCCCTGCATCGACATCAGCAACTTTTGAAGCCAAATCCAGATTGGGGGTCCAATTCAACTCAACTCATGGCATCTATAGAGTCTCTGAACTCTAACTCCTAAACTATTTCTGAACAAACTCATAGCATGAGAGCGGCCTTCCACCTCAGCTTTGTTGGTCTTAATCTCCAAAGACCAACGAATTTAATAAATATCTATATCTCCAAAAGAGTGCATTACATGTAAAACATGCTCCAAGCAAAATATGTGACATAAATACAAGCTAAGAAGAGAAGACAAGTAATTTGCATTGGTTTCTGCTTACATGAACATCTGTTTGCTATATTTGATTTCATTATCACCAGTAATCTCCACAAGAACATAATCCATCCTTAAAATGATGAAAACGATATGCGTCTCTTACAATAATCTTTCGCCTAACAATTTTGGAAATGAATTTTGTGGCACTGTGACAATCCCCACAAACACGAAGATTCTTGGTGATCTGGATGGTAGTACCTGGGCCTGTATTGATAAGACCAAAAGCAATGGCAAGCTTTTCACTATGACTATGAAGAATGTGTTCTTTCACCTTCTCCTCCACATCATGCAACACTTCATTCATGTTTGGAACATACCCTGCTGTCTTCATCTGTCTAGCCAAGATTTCCAACATTGCATAAATTTTTTGAGACTGTGGGTGAGATCTGTCTCCTGAAAGAAACGTGTGAACCTTCCTTTCTACTTCAATTACACTACAGCCCGGTGTCTTTTTCAAGCCCTTGTCTTTCATCATTGTTACCACCTTGGCTGCATCATGCCACTTTCCAGCAGCAGCATAGATGTTCGACAGCAGTATATAGTGTCCAGCATCTTTAGTATTTAAGTCAAAAAGCTGCTTGGCCACACGTTCTCCTAGCTCAATGTTATTATGAATCCTGCATGCACCAAGCAAAGCTCCCCACACTCTAATATCAGGTTGCAATGGCATCCTTTTGATGAAGTCATGTGCCTCGTGCAGACAGCCTGCACGTCCAAGAAGATCAACCATGCATGCATAGTGCTCCACTCTAGGGGTTATTGAATAATCACGGCTCATGCAATCGAATAATTGGCAGCCATCATCTACAAGGCCTGCATGACTACAGGCAGACAAAATACAAATGAAGATGATGTGGTCTGGCTTCACCCCTGTCTGTTGCATCTGGTAAAAAAGTTCAACTGCATCCTGCCCATGCCCATGCATCCCATAGCCTGCAATCATTGCATTCCACGAGACTAGATCTCTTTTTGACATTTTGTCAAAAAATTGGCGTCCAATATGTGTATCCCCACATTTGGTATACATGTCTATGAGGGCAGTCCCCACGAAAACATCAGATTCTACTCCACTCTTAATTACATAATCATGGATCAGCTTTCCTTGTTGCAAAGTTCCCAAATGTGCACATGCCAAGAGCACACTAACCATGGTTACCGAGTCAGGCATCATTCCTGCCAGTTGCATCTGATGAAATAGTGTCAAGGTTTCACTGGCATATCCATTTTGGGCATAGCCAGAAATCAATGCATTCCATGAGACAACATCTCTTATAGATATCTGCTCAAAAACTTTGCAGGCAATTTCCATTTCCCCACATTTAGCATACATATCTACAAGGGAATTTTGCACAGAAATATTGAATTGCATCCCATTCTCAGCTACATAATCCTGTACCCATTTTCCCTGTTGCAGAGCTCCTAACTTGGCGCATGCTGAAAGCACACTCAGCAGAGTGACTGAGTTTGGTTTCACACCTGCCTGCTGCATTTGATTGAAGAGCACCAATGCTTCGTGGTCATTACCATTCTGAGCATACCCAGCAATCATTGCACTCCAAGAAACAACATCTCTTATAGACATTTTGTCAAACACTTGGCGTGCATTCTCTACACTTCCACACTTCGCATACATAGCTACAAGCGAATTCCTTACAGAAATATCCGACGCAAACCCATTTCTCACAGCAAAATCATGGATCCACTTACCTCTTTGCAGATCTCCCAATTGGGCACATGCCGGAAGCACACTTGTGATAGTGACTGAGTTCGGTTTCACACTAGCCTCTTGCATTTGACTAAAGAGTTCCAAGGCTTCGAGGGCATGTCCATTCTGGGTATATCCAGCAATCATGGTACTCCAAGAAACAACATTCTTTCCAGACATTCTTTCAAACATTCGCCTGGCTAAGTCAATTCCTCCACACTTCACATACATATCTATTAGGCAGTTCCCTACCGGTAATTCTGTATTAAATCCCCTCCTAATTATGTAATTATGAATTGATTTCCCAACCTGCAGATCCCCCAGATGCCGACATGCCGAGACTATACTCAGCGTGGTAACTGGATTGGGTTGCACCGAGGCGGTCTGCATTCGATGAAACAACTCCAAAGCTTCTTTAACATGTCCATGCTGGGCATACCCAGCAATCATGGCAGTCCAGGAAACAACATCTGGTTCAGTCAATTTCTCAAATATATCACGCGCATCCTCTAAACTCCCACATTTGGCATACATGTCTATGAGAGCGTTTCCCACATAAACATTTCCTTCATGTCCACTCCTGACTATGTGATGATGAATCCACTTACCTTCTTGCAGAGCCAACAGGCTGCCACATACCTTGAGCACATAGGGAAATGTGAAATTGTCTGGCTGTATATCTTCTTTTTGCATTATGTAATAAAGTCTGAGGGCTTCTTCACAGAACCCCTTTTGAGTATATTCTTTGATCATTGCATTCCATACTAAAATATTTCGTTCACATGCTTTGTCGAACACTTTGCGTGCATCCTCTGAACTTCCGCACTTGGCATATATATTGATTAGTTTGGAACCCAAAAAGGGGTTTGGTGCAAGTCCAATTATCAGCAGGTGGGCATGTAGTTGTTGAAGTGTATGGATGTTTGTGCGCGCCTCCAAGAGAGAAAAATAAGTGCTGATATTACCATTCGGTTCCTCCAACAGTGATTTCGAATGAAGGGGATGATGGGTTGTGAATATCTGGTGCGGGAGTAGAAGGAAATATGGAACGAACGAAGGACGCGAGCATGGAGTAGAAGGTGAGATTATCATTGGAAATTGCATTCATTACATCAGCCATATTGTGATTAGTAGTGAGGATTGCTTCTAAGTGAGTAGAGTTGAAATTTTGAGTTTCAAATCTCATTTTGATTCTTTGCTGATATCAGTGAAAGAGTAGATCTACTTTAATCTTTCTTCAATCTTAAAAGATTAAGAAAATAATATAGATATTAATGTCGGATAGACCAATTCCGAATGAATGTTAATCATTATCATAATATGTTTTTAAGATTAAAAAAACAATATAGGTATAATATGTTGTTAAGATTAAATTATTTTTTAAAATTAAAAAAACAATATAGATATAATATGTGTTTATATGATATAGATATAAGTTTTTTCTTTAGATGACATAGAGTTCGTGGTTAAGCGGCTTGTAAATGGGAAAGCTAAGGACATTAAAGGCTATCAAACTGAAATTTTTAAAATCAGAGGGCCAATCCTTATCCCTCACATACACAAGCTCTTCAATTTAGTAGTTAAGCAGGGCTTCCCTAAACCCTGGACGCAAAGCCTCATTGTTCCTATTTTTAAAAATGGGGATAAAAACATTCCCTCTAATTATAGGACCATTATGATTAGCCTGATTTTAGCCAAGCTTTATGGAATTATTTTGGAAAAGAAGATTAGCGTTTGGCTAGAAAGTCACGATAAAAGAGCTAAAGGCCAGGCCAGGTTGAGGAGATATCATTCAACTGTGGACCATCTTGTGACCTTTAGGATTATTGCAGAGGAGTTCCGCAATACTAAAACCAATCTTTTTTGTTGTTTTGTTGACTTTAGAAAAGCTTTTGACATGGTTCATAGGAAAACCTTTGAAATAGGTTGGAAGAGATAAAAGTGCCTCTCGAGTTGAGGGTTGCTGCAATAAGGATGTATGAGAACGTTATTGCTAAGTTTAAAAACATTGAGGGCTGGTCAAAAGAGATTAACTGCAATATCAGAGTCAAACAAGGTTGTCCCTTGTCCCCTACCCTTTTTGGCATATACATTGATAAATGAGAAGAATGCTTGGAAAAAGCAGGTTGTGTCGGCCCTACTCTCACTGGTATAGTCATCAATCTTCTTCTTTATGCCGATGATATCGTTCTTATGGCAAGGAATCCCCATGATCTTGAAAACCAACTAAAAATCCTCAAGGATTTTTGCTCCAATATGGGTATGTCTGTTAATACTGATAAGACTAAGGTCACGATTATTAAATCCAATAAGATCCCTTATGATACCTTGGTATATGACAACAACAACTTGGAGGAAGTGACTTCATACAAATATCTTGGAATTGATATTCACCACAAGCTTAATTGGAATTATAGCATTGAGAAAAAGATTATTGGGGGATGGAAAGCTTATTATGGGCTTGAAAACAATTGTAAATCAGCTGAACTTTGGAGTTGGGATAAGAAGAAACTCCTCTTTGAGACTCTTGTTACAACTGTTATTCTTTATGGATGTGAAGTCTGGGGTTGTAGTATCTCTCGTGAATCCTGGAGAAAGATAGAGCAAATACAAAAGAATTTTATAACCTATAATCTCAAAATTAAAGGAAATACGTCCTATCCCATCCTCCTCGTAGAAACAAGCCTCTCCCCCATTGAGAGCATGGCTATGACTAGATACCTAAT